>NEWO01000453.1:815645-965984 GCA_003013225.1 Phalaenopsis aphrodite | reverse complement strand
TTCTAGGGTTCGTACCTAACTTCTAATTCCCATCCTCGGAGGAGTACCAAAATTTTGATTCTTATCTCTTGAGATAGGTGTGAGACCCCCTTAAAGGGATTAAGGCATCATATTCTCATCCTTTTGAGATCGATGTGAGACCCCCTTAAATGGGTTAAGGCTTTTGATTCTGTTATTTTTGTGGTTGGTACCTAAATTTGAATTCTCATTCTGGAATCAATACCTAAATTTTGATTCTCATCTCTTGGGATTTGTGTGAAACCTCCTTAAATGGATTAATGAATCTCATTCTCGTTCTTTTGAGATCAGTGTGAGACCCCCTTAAAAGGATTAAGGCTTCCGATTCTCATCTTTCTGGGTTTGGTACCTAAATTCTAATTCACATCCTAGGATCAATACCAAAATTTTGATTCCCATCTCTTGAGATAGATGTGAGAGCCCCTTAAATGGAGCAAGGAATCCTATTCTCATTATTTTTAGATCAGTGTGGGATCCCCTTAAATGGGTTAAGGATTCTAATCCTCATGTTTCTTTGGTTAGTACCTAAATTCCAATTCCCATTCCTGAGATCAGTACATAAATTCAGATGCCCTACGCTACCTCTTGGGTTGGATGTGAGTACCTTAGCTTTCCGTCCCCACTGTGGCAACTTAAAATTCCCGAGATAGGTGTAAGACCCCTTAAATGGATTAAGTCATCCTATTTTCAGCATTTTGAGATTGGTTTGAGACCCCCTTAAATAGAGTAAGGCTTCTGATTCTCATTTTTGGGCCGGTACCTAAGTTTCAGTTCTCATTCTTGGGGTTAGTACCTAAATTCTGATTCCTTTTGTTACCTCTTGAGTTGGATGTGAGTCCCTGAGCTTTCCTTCTCAATGTAGAAAGTTTGAATTCCCCTTGGATAGGCCTCCATCCTATTCCCTATCACTTCCTCTTGGGTTGGAGGTGAGTCCCCGAGCTTTCCTTCCCAATCGGTCTTTTCTAGTTGGATGTGAGTCTCTGTGCTTTCCATCTCAATCTAGTCTTTTCACACATTCTTAATTTTTAAAGTTTTTTTTCTTAAAATCAAAATTAAATTAATTTCATTAAAATTAAAATATTTTTTTAAAATTGAATCGAATCTTCATTGCGATCGTCGGTGTCCTTAATGATTGTCTCCGAAAACTTTCCTTCTGATGCCCAGTGAGAATCCCTATCTACTCCCCAGCGAAAGCCTATTTCATTTTCTCTCTTCTCTGCTCTAAGCATATTGGCTTAGAAACTTGTGTTGTTTTTTTTATCTCGTCGATCAATGCCAATACATGCATGGTGCTTGTTCGGCACACCACACCTATTAGAGGTCCATTTGCTGATCTCACTTTTGGTTGAGGTCTTGTTTCTTCTTTAGAAGCCTAGGATCTAATTATAGGACTCTTATGTTGACTATTCTATGAAGATTGGTAAAGGAACCAATAGAAATTTGAAAACTCTTATTTACTCTTCTTGGAGTTCCACATGTTTGGTTCTAACCTCTAACTCCTAGTAGGTGGAGTCAACATGGGAGAGCTCAGGATGAGTGCCCATTAGATTGTTTGGCCTTAGGATTAGCCTGTGGTCTTGGTTAGGTCTACACATACACACACTTGCACTTGCACTCACAACCTAAACCTTATATGCTTAACTTAGCTCCCTACTTCTTTTGGAAACTCATGTGGGTGGTCCCCCAAACCCTTAGCCATAGGCTACGGTTTGGCTAAGACGAGCACATGGAGGATCAAAAATGGGATTTTTCTTGGTCCTATGGCTCAATATGTTGACCTCATGATTAACATTTTCAATTGATTCTAATTTTTCCAAATTCCCAATTTTGACTCTTCTTGGCCCTAACTTCCCCAAATTATCAAATTGCCCCTAAAACCTACATTTTCCAAAAATTCTGAAAATTACCTAAATTCTCAAAAACTCTTAAAAAATCATTTCAAACTATTCCAACTCATTCAAGTTGACTAAAACACCTCGAATTTTCCAAAATTCCAAAAATGCCCTTCATAGCCCAAAAAATCCAAAAATTTCCAAAATCTCCAAAATCACTCCAAATGTCCCCAAAAGTAATTTGAACCACTCCATTGAGACCAATTTGACCCAATTGACCCCTTTTAACCAAAATCCTCAAGTTGCCCCTAAATGCCTAAATTCCTCAATTCACCCCTAATTTCCACCAAATTGACTTCAATCTCACCCATTTTCAGTTCTAAATAAAAATTCATCATATTCAAACCTAATTGAGACCAAAGCCAAGCCCAATTCCAATCCTAATCTCAATACACATAATTTTTTTCTAAGAATCAAATATCACCAAATTGAACTCCATAACCTCTCAATTTTCAACAAATTGACTTCCAAATGCTTCATGATAATCTTCTACATCAAATTAGCCCATCAATTAAACCAAATACAAACTCAAGCCTACTACAAACTTAAGTCCAGCCCAAATGCCCTAAAATTGGTCAGGAGACAAATTCCACAATATTAAGCCTCCCAATTAATTCAAAATCACCAAATTCCTTTTCAAAACTTCTTTTAACAAACATCCACACCAAATTGATCAATCACTTAAACAAAGTCTTAGTCCAAACCCATACTAGACCCAAGTTCAATCCAAATCCCTAATTTTGAACCCAACCCCCAAATTTGACCAAACTCATTCAAGTTGACCAAGCCCACTGAAGCTTCTTCAAGCATCTTATTAAGGCCTCACCTCTCAAACCAAGGTATACACCATTTCCCCCCAAACCGAGCTCAGTTTGGGCTTTTGTAAAGCAAACTTTTATTTCATATGCATGTAACTGTATAGATGTGTTTACGTGGACTAGATGAAGGTGTAGCAACAAGCCCCATGCAATTTCCTTGAGTATCAAGCCAAATCTTAGCATTGTAAGGTGGACGACTTAATGGTTTAGACCAGTTGGGGACAATGACCCACAACCATTGGATCACGCATGTATCGCTTGGATGACCAGGATCACGCATGTATCGCATGGATGACCAAGATCCCGCCGAACAAATGGCTTGAACATAATGCATGGACGAAATCAGATGGTCGTGTCTAATGGAAGTGCTCCACACGGAGTTGGTAGCTGTCACAGGATGAGGTGGTAGCTAATTGTATTAAGTAGGAAATTTTACCTCTTTTTTATTTAAATTAATTTCAAAACTTAGAAAATGCATATCTTTGCATAAAAAAATAAAAAAAATAAAATAAAAATACATTGCTGCTCAGTAAATAGAGGAGAATAATGTAGAATAAAAATTAAAACTATTTGAGCTATGTTTTATTTTAAATTAATTAAATACTCTCTATAATGTTTTAATTTTTATTAAGCAAATAATAATCACCATAGGTTGAAACTTTATGGGTTTGTTCCTCATGTTAGTAAGGATGTTTTGTGATTTTTTCAATGTTAGAAAATATTTCTACACATGTAACCCTAATATTCAAGCCTTTGTGCCAATTTTTCCATAAAAATAATTATATAAAGTAAAATATATATCAGAAAAATATGAGAATTATTTTGATAGGTTCTTCAAGGTTAAAAGACTCTAGGAAACATGTCTTTTAATTTTTGTACATAATTTTCTACCTAATTAAGTCATTTAAATTCATTAAAAATTAAATAAATAAAATATATTTCAAAAATTACAAAACATAATTTAACACTGTTATTGATGACCACTTTAACATATTGTAAAATTTGATACCCATTTGATTTAATTTGACCCCTAAAGTCTATTTTTTAAGTAAAATGGTATTTTGCATTAAAATAATTATAATAAATTAACAATAATTAGGAAAATTATGAAAAGTAGTATTTTGAGTTTCTTTTGATCAAAAGCACTTAGGAAAAATAAAATTTACTTAAAAAATAATTAGTTCATTTTTAGCTATATTTTTTAATTAAAATTAATTAAAATTAATTAAAAGTAATAAAAAAATCCAAAAATATGAAAAATTCCAAATGGTTTCCTAATTGTTCACTAATTACTTAAGACTCATTAAAATATTTTTCTTCAATTTCTTAATTTTGTTATGGATTTTTAAAGGTTAAAATGGTGTTTTTCCTACTTTTCCATTAAAATATTTATAGTAAATAAAATAAAAATCATAAAAATGAAATTTTTTGTGTTCCCTGTACTCATAGAGTTCTAAGAAAAATGTAATGTTTAATTTTAAACTTAAAGATGATTTTATTTTTAATAAATACTCAAAACAAACAAATAATTATAATAATTAAAATAAAATTCAAAAAATCATGAAAATTGGCCTAAGTGGTAATAATTTCCTAAGGATAGGCATTATACTTTTGATGAGTTAATAAATTAGTTTGAAAAATGCCTTTTTTGCATAATAAATATATCTAAAAATAAACTAAAAATCAAAAATTACATTTTCTCCTCTCATAATTTAATTGACCCATGAGTGAGGTAACATAAAAATTTCAAGATCATTTGAGTTAAATTTAAAGAATTTTGAAGCTATCAAGCCTAATAGGGCAAAATGGTAATTATGGAATTTGAGCCTTAAATAATTGTTAGGTTTGGTTAAAGAGTAAATGGGGAATGAATGATCATAATTAGCTCATTTAGTTGACTGAAACACAAAGGATTGAAGTGGTGGAAACCAATTCATCATCATTTACTATAAGCTTAAAGTTGTAATTTCTTAAATCATTTTGATGTGGAAGTTAATCTAACTGAGTGATCCTAAGGTGAGGGGCCTGATTTGGGAAGATCATAATATAGTAATTAAACCCCCTAGTTAATGGTTGGATTATAACATAATATTTGATCAGAATCAAGCTCAGTTAATTTAACATCCTTAAAGTTATAAATCTGCAAATTTACACTTGAAATATTAATGGCTTAATAGTTATCTATGTTCAATCTAACTTGTTTCATGAGGTTTAGGAAATGAAACATAATTAATTTTAAATGCCCCTGAAGCAGTACTAGCCCGATTTTAATAAAAGAGGTTATGTTCCTTAATAAATCAACTTTGCCCTTAAGGTCCTCCACCCACATAATTCATAAAAGAAATAACATATGATAGTTACCTCACTCATAGGGATGATTAAAACATCTAAATTCTTTAAGCACATGATGTATTAATTCATTAAAATTGAATTTAATCTCAAACGATTAATTCAACAACATTATAAGTTCAAATGAACTCGAAATATTCCAAGAAATTCTTAAAAGTTGTTTGGGGTTATCCCTCAAATACTTTTATGGTCTTTTGGATATTTTGGAGGACAACTGAAATTATTATGCTTGTTCAATAAAATCAACCTTAGAAACACCATGACCTTTAAATTCTCACTCATGGCAGTCACTTTTACTCGAGTCGAACTCCACTTTTAAGCTCTACTTTTCCTGCGCATTACCTTATATAAGCTTTAAAGGCTAACATTTCAATGGAAGCAACAAGAAGATGACAGGTACACCTTTATAGTTCTATTTAGTTTCTGTCATTTTATTTTCTGCAATTTCTACTGCTTCAACATACCATGCATGCTTGGTTGATAAAATGAAAAATTTGCAAAACTAAAAATTCAAATAATTTTAGAAATTAAATTAAACAATTTCACGGGAACCATAAATCATTTGAAATATAATTAAACATAAAACATCCTTTTAATTTTATGGGAGTCCCTTGAATTAGGTAGCCCATGGTTGCTAATGAGATCTCTCCATTTTAAATGAGCTTAACAGCTCGTTTAAGCTATGTAAATTCAAAAGAAAATAGTGGTACCAGAATGAGGGAACCATGAGATCCTAACTGGCGTCGCTCTAAATAACTTTAACCCTCCCCATAATGATTGAACTGAACTTGTCATTTATACCGTTTGACCCTTAGACTTTAGGATTGCTACTTCGCTAAGGAGATTGGAGCTAGCACCCTGGGCAGCATGGCATATGAATCTAAAACCACAACCCTTCCTTAGAGATAAATAACAAGCCCTAGTATTTTGAGGTTGTTCTCCTAATGTAATGTAAATCCTCACTTCATCTTTAGGTTTTTGAAACCATGTTATGCAATTTAAGCCCTCACTCGTTTTAGGAATTCGAGTTTGTCGTTCATTACGACATGAATCCTCCTGTCTTCCAAGATATTTGTATGATTATGTCATGCAAATGAAAGCCTTAAAAAAAAGGATTGGCAGGATGAAACACTTGATAATTTTCTTCTCAAAATTGAAGCTAAAGCATAGGATAGTTTGGGAAGTCATTGAAGCTCTCCTCAGGATCTATGACAACCTTTAGTTTCCTCTTTTGGATTCTATAACAATGTTTCAAGTTTGAGCTTTTCCCATTTGACACTCCTCGGTCTAATCTTTAAAAAGTCCTACTATTTAAAATTCTTGAAGACAATATTTTTTTATCTAAGTTGAGAGTTTTCTTAGGTGACCTTGGTTATTTAAGATGTAATTGACTATAATGGCTTGCCCTTATAGGAAACTTTAGAACCCAGCTTAATATAATCCCTATTTAATCTTTTATATTAGTTAAAAGAAGTTATCGGTCAACATAAATTGTTTTCACAAACTAAAAGTGATATCATAAATTGTTTAATTTATTTAATCGATCCTCATTAGGAGGTGATGTGTCCATTCCTTGGGGTAGATGCAACATTTGTGGTGTTATGCTCGTTTTTTAAAACTATTGTTTATATGATTTCAGTTTGGTCTTGTAATTTAAAAAAGTTAAAATATTACTTTCCAAAAATAATATATTTTATATTAAATCAAATATCTTCTTCCCAATTTGGCGACCAACACCTACGAGTCCCTGAAGACTACACAAATCCCATCATTGGGACTAATGAAGTTGCCATCAGTGTTCACTTTAATTCATCCCCAATCAGGTTTTTGCCAAAAAAAACATTTGAGTGTAGGGGAGATGAGGCTTTGGTCTCAACCTCAAATGCATGATATCAGGAATGTGCATCAGCTGAATAAGTTTTTTCAAAGTATATCGAGCAATTGGTAGCAACAACTTTAAACTCAGGAGATTTCTCCTCATGTTTGAGTAGGTTTCTATCCATCCATACAAATCAGGCTACCACACAAGAAATTGTTGAGAGGTTGATCTGGTACTATTTAGGCCAACAACGGTGAAAATTATGACATGTGATGTCTAAGGTGTGAATCTTACTTTGAGCCAAAATAGTATTCCATACTTTTCTAACATAAGGAGTGGCCAATTGATTCCTCCTCTTCCTTACACATGCCACAGTAAGATGGTTCTCTAGTCCCTTTAAGTTTTAACATATCATTAGTAGGAAGAAGCTTAGGAAATAGTCTTCAATAGAAGAAATACATGGAGGGAGAGAGAAAATTTCCTCAAATGTGTTTTCCGCATAAGTTAGGCTGACCCTGATCACAAGGGCTATAAATGTAGGGTGAGGCGGATTGGGAGATTCTCTTTTTGATAATAATTTTTGCCCTCTATGAGGGATCAATAGGTATATTGATGATCTTGCTAATTTGGGTACTTTTCAAGATATAATTAAGAGTTTCAAGTTTCCAGTAGCCCCCATTACAGTGGTCCGAGACTTTAAGATTTAAGTTTCTTGGGGAAGGGTGGGAGTTGCCAATCTCCCCTCAAAATTCCAATTGTCTAGCCAAAAATTTCTATCCCCCTCTCCCAGCTCCCAAATAAATAAATCTTCAGCCTGAATTTTCACTTTAACCATATTAGACCAAAATTTTGGAGTCTTCCAGCCTGGTGGAGACCACAGTAGAGTGTTGTTCTCTACAGTATTTGCCTATTAAGAGTTGTGTCCAAAGAGAAGATAGGAATCTGAAATGTATCCCAAGTTTGCAGAAGTTGATATGCTTAAGATTATTAAAACTTTTGAACCCAAGCCCCTCATTTTGTAGAGGTTTGGAAAGCCAGTTCCAATTAGTCCAGTGAACCTGTTTTCTTTGGCTCGAGAAAAGGAACCTGTTAAAGCATTTTTGTAATAGTTCTTGAGTACTTTTATTCATAATAGCCATCTAAACAGTATAAAAAGGAAAATTTGATAGATCATGCTTCAATAAAGTGATTTTGGTCCCATTGGATGAGAATGAATTTGTCCAGTAGTTGAGTTCGTTATGAATTTTACAAGCTCATCAAAATTGTGTTTGCCTTGTTCTGCTTTTGAGTAACTGTACTTTGATGTACTTGAGGGGATTCAATTTATTGCAAAAACCAGTATGGTTGGAGATCCACTATTTAACATGTGTCTTCACCCTACTGCTAAACTGTATAAAGAATTTTATTTTCTTAAACTACATGCCAGAGCAGGCTTAAAAGTTCCTTATGCGTTAATAGATCGGTTTCACAGCTAGTTTAGTAGCCTTTGAGAAGAAAATAATGTCATCAGCATAGAAGAGCTGAGTGACTCCAACATTAGATTTGTGAATAAACTAGATATGGAGAGATGTCTGACATAGCTAATTTAGCATTATGGATAGATAGTCAAAAACAATAATGAAGATAATAGGAGAAAGGTGATCACCTTACTTTATTTCCCTAGAATATTTGAAGGAACCATGAGTTTGTGCATTAATTAGAATAGAATGAGAGTTATTACCAAGCCATCACATGATCAATGTAATGAAGGTAGTAGGGGAAACCTTTGTCATGCAGAACCTCCTCAATGAATTCCTAATGAATAGCTTCAAAAGCTATTTTGATATCAAGTTTAAAGATGACATTTCCCCCTTTGCAATTTCTGTCAATATCTAATATCATTTCTTGATCTAATAAAACATTATCTACAATGCTTTGGCCTTTGATGAATACAGTTTGTTTTGGGCTAATCAGCTGATTTAAGTGAGGTTGTAATCTAAATACTAGTATCTTGCTGATAATATTGGTGACCACATTAGTGAGACTAATTGGCATGAATTGGTCCCAACTAGTGCAGTGGTTCTCTTTAGGTATAAGGATGATAATGGAGGCTGTAAATTAGTCAGGGGTATTCATCCCCATAAAAAAATTCTTGAAATTCCCCAATGATGTCAAGTTTTATAATTTGCCATGTCTTCTTATAAAAATTAGCAGAATAACCATCTAGGCCAGCTGCCTTACTACTGTCAATTGAGTCAAGAGCAGCTTTAACTTCCTCTTTTAGTGGGATATCGGTCAATTTTAACTTGTTGGTGTATTTCTTCTCCAGTGATAATAGTGAATGGTTAACAAATCCTCTGTAGTCAGAGGGCTGAGTGAGTAAAGTTTGGAAATGCTCCACAACACTAGAAGCAATATGGTCAGGATGAGTTATACAATTCTCAACAGAATTTCTAATTTTTTGGATAATGTTGCACTTCCTTCTGTAATGTATATAGGCTTGAAAGTACTTAGCGTTCCTATTCCCTCACATAATCTAGATTTGGAAGCTTTTAGCATGAGAAATTGTTCTTGCAGATTGGTGGCAGCGAGGAGGTCTTCATTGACTGAATGCAGTTCAGCTTTTGAAGTAAATTTGTTAGCAAATTATTTCTCCAATTTTAATACCTGAGCTTCAGCAGCAGTCACTTTATTGTGAACATTATCAAATATTGACCAGTTCAGATGTTGCAAGTGGTTACCCAACCTCTGTTGCAGCACGCGGAGTTTAGCCCAAGGTTGGTCATTATGAAAGCTATTCCAAATAGTAGCAACTTGATTGGAGAAGGCAGGGTGGGAAGCCCGGACATTGAAATATTTGAAATGGGGTTTAACATGATGTTGGGTTCCAGTAATGGAAATAATGAGAAGTCTATGGTTTGAACACGCCATAAAGGTGTGAACAACATTGTTATGAAGGAAATCAGAAACCCAAGCATCAATGGCTAACATTTTGTCCAATCTCTCCCATAGAGTGCCTCTACTCCACGAAAATTGAGGACCTGTAAATCCCAAGTCATGTAAACTAGCAAGCATGATATTTTCATTGAATTGTGTCATAGAGTTAATTGTAGGGGGTCTCCTTCTTGATTTCTCACAAGGTGAAGCTAAGCAGTTGAAATCCCCACCAACTAACTATTTCGTAGATATTGTTTGGCTAATTTTCAATAGTTTCTTCAATAGTTCTTTTCTTACACAGCTTGTACAACCAACATAAATGAAGGAGGCATGTCCTGTATGACCAACCAGATTAAAAGATAAGTGAATAAATTGTGGGTGATGCACTAGAATCTTAGTCCACCTCATGTCTACACAATAACCAAATCTTGTTGTTGATATTGAAATAGTGTTGGAAGCAAGGAAATTTCTTGATAATTTTATAGGGATGTCTAGTAATCATGGGTTCAAGAATAACCATGCACCAAAATTTTCCTATTATCATGAATAAGTCTGTTAGGGGACACCAACATTTCAATAAATAAGATTAATCATTGTAATGTTGCTTATCCCTTCTCTTAGTTTTGGAGAGGGAGTCAAGCAACAAATTGATAGAACTTCCAGCAACTGAGACATCATCATATAGGTTCTTCAGTTCTAGTAGCCCTTTTTCTTCTTCATAGCTTTGTGAACCTACCACTCCTCTTCTAGATCAACTGTCAGCTGTTGCAAAGTATTATAAACAAATGAGTCTCTGGCACAATTACCAGGTTGACTGCATGGAGCATTGATTTCAGGTGGGGAAATATCTATACCATTGCAGGGTGCTGCAATAGCTACATGATTATGGTCATCACATACTTCCACTTACTTTTCATCTTCACATGTTACTGGCTCAATAACTGCACCGGTCAAATTGTTGTTTAGTAAATTGTCATTAATTGGGTCTCCATCATTAAGATCATGAGAAACTGGTGCCATCTCTGGGGGTACAGGTGCATGCCCAAGTGGATCTTCCATAGTCTGCTCCCGGGGTAGAGTCTCAGTCATAAGAAATCCATGGTGTTCACCAGAAGATACCTTGACAAGTTCAGCAGGTTGCTTTTTAAGATTAGCATGCAACTTGAAACATCTTCCATCGGTGTGTCCAAACATTTTTCAATGGTGACAGTTATATGGACTTTTTTCAACCATAATCTTCTATCAATACCCATTATGGGTTGTGCCCAACCAAATTTCCTCTACATCTGGCAATGTAATATCCCTTTACACCAAAATTTTAGCCACTCAAAGTCTAGACATGTTGAAAGTGGGAACATCCAATTTCATGTGCCTGCCCAACGCTTGAACAATAGTGAATAGGGCTTCATGATTAAAGAAATTTATTTTTTAACTATGAATTTTGAACCATATGAGAGCAATAGGAGGTTCTTGATTAAGATCAAAATCAAAGAAACATTTTAACAATTTCCTGGTTACACCTTCTAACCTTCAAGATTGTTTGACAAATAAGCTTTCATAGTCTTCCTCCCGGGTGAGTTGAATCATGATGTGTCAATCATCCACAAGACCTACCTTGCAAACAACAATGAATTTTAAAACATCAAAGTATTTTTTTATGGCTTCCATCTTCGGCTGCCCAAATTGAAAGTTCCCTATGAGTGTAATTTGCAAGAATTGGACAGTGTTTGGATTTCTGCATCTGAGAAGAAAGCTGCTATCTTGCCACCCTTCTACCAAGAGGTTTAATAGAAGGAAAATCTCCTTTACCATCATCCGCATCATGATAAAACTATCGAAACACAAGGTTCTCAAAGTTATTAATCATGTCATAACCTTTGCCCACAATATCAGCATAAGTGGCCTTTACTCATTGAATGTCAGTGACCAGGGGGAATAGGGACAAGATGAGCCATAAAAAGTAAATTAAGAAGTAAAGTCCATAAAACTGAGAGGAGGAAACCAACTAACGCAGAATAAGCCAAAAGAACAAGAACACCTCCAGTAATGGAACAGTAACCCAAGTTGAAAAAAGTGATTACCCGGGAAAGTTTAAAACGCACAATCCAGAAAAATAACTAGTATCCAACCTGCCAAACACCTAAAACAAAGAAAGTAGAGAGAGAATAGCTTCTCACGAAGCAGCCACCTAGCAAAACCAGTAAGCAATCATCTTGGTGGAAACCCTAGCAGAGAAAATAGTTTCGCCGCCCTCTTTGCATATATATATATATATATATATATATATATATACAGAGAGAGAGTGAGGAAAAACAAATACAACTTTCGTAAGAATAACATTAAATTTGAAATTGAAATTTTTGTATGGAAAATGATGAAAAATTTTAGAAAGTTATTGTTAATCTCACTTTTGGTTGAGGTCTAGTTTCCTTCTCAGTAGCCTAGGGTCTAGCCATAGGACTTTCATGTTGACTATTCCTAGAGGACTAAAAAAGGAACCCTCACTATTAGAAATTCTAAACTCTTCTTTACTCAACTTGAAGTTTCACATATTGGTCCTAACCTCTAGCACTTAGTAGGTGAGGTCAATATGAGGGAGCTCAATGAGAGTCCCTATAGGATGGTCAAGCCTTAGGACTAAACCTGGGTAGTCTAGTCTTGGTTAGGCTAGCTTGCACACACTACACTTTTTCACACACCCCAAACCTTAAGATCACTTGCACTTAATTCGGTCTCTTGACTCCTTTTGGAAAGCTCATATGGGTGGACCTAAACCCCCAGCCCTTGGCTAAGAGGGTTAGGACCAACATATTGAACATCCAAAAAGACTCCTCATACGATTCTCATGACTTGGAAATGGTGTCATGGCTTATCTACCCACTCTAGCCCAAACTTTCATCAAATTACCAAAATATCCCTACAACATAATTTTTGCCAAAATTCCCAAAATTGGCCAAAACACCCAAAATTGTCCAAAAGTCATTCCAAACCTTTTCCCACTACCCAAATTGACCAAAATCATTTGCCAAAAATAACCAAAATTCCCCTTATGACCCAAAATCGTCCAAAAATTTCAAACTTTCCCAAAAATCCAAAATCATCTCAACTGCCCCCAAAATCAATTTGAACCATCACATTGACCCAATTTTACCAAATTGACCCATTTTGACCAAAAGCCACAAATTGCTCTTAAAGACCCAATTCCCACAAATTAGCCCCAATGTCAAAAAATTTGACCCAAATCTTGCCCAATTTCAATCCCAAATCAAAATTCAACATCTTTAATACTAATTGAAACCAAATACAAACCTAATTTGACATAATTGCAAGCTCAATTTCACCCAAATCAAAAAGCTCCAATTTTACCCCAAATTGCTCATATCCCCAAATGTCCCCAAATTGAAAGCCACCCAAGTCCATTTCAATGGGCCTAGATCCATGGTTGACCCAACCTAGCCAATACCCTTCCATTTTAATTAATAACCTTTACGCATGTAAACCCTAAATTGACTACACCATGACCTTGCCTTTACCTACCAGACCAAGATGGTGACCCCACCTTGGCCATTCGGCCACCTTGGTTGCCGGAAAACCCAAACCCGAAAGCTCCACCATGACTTAAACCCAAAATTCAACCCATCCAAGTGGCACCAATCTAATTGAATATTGAAGCCTTTCTGCCCTCCACCTAGGCAGCATCCCAACCACCTCAAGCAGGTATGAGAGCAACCTTGGCCCCTCCTATTTAAATGCCCCCTTTACAGCCAAGAGGGGAGTTGTTAAAATTCCTTAGGGAGACCCTGGAAAATTTTTCAAAGAGCTTCTCCCAGCTTCCCTGAGTGCAAGCCCTCTTTTTTCAGCCACTCAAACCCAGTGCCTGATCTCAATTTTGGAGCTAAAAAATTAGCTTAAACGAGGACATAATTCCCCGCAGCTCTAAAATGCACCAATGTCAAATTAATTGCACCCACACCATCTCCTGAGAGAAAGAAGAAGATCCCCCATAAAAGCCCCATCAGCAGACAACCCTAGCATAGACTTTGATCAACACCCAAAAACAGCCTCGATTGAATTTGTGTCTAGGAAATTCACCACGACCCAAGGCTTCATCTAGGAGCTTTCTAAACTCAACTCAAGCTTTTGGAAACTCCCAATAGAGGTCAAACCTTTTAGGCAAAGGTATTGAATTTTCTCCTGAAACCAAGCCTATTTTAATTCTTCAAGCTTATATACTTGATTTAAAAATTATTTAATTGAATATATGTGTTCTTGTAGTCTAGACGCGTCCATAGAAACAAACCCGAAGAGAATTGTTTGAGTACTGAGCGAGATATTAAGTTTAGAAGGTGATCATTTCACGGATTGGGGGACTTAAGGACGATGATGGAGAGTCGTCTGATAGCCCGTGTATCGGACGGATGACTGAGATCGCGTTGAACAAGTGGATGGTGCATGAACAGCGGGTTGAGCCAGCACTAACTCAGATGGCGGTGCCGAACGAGAATACTCTGCATGGAGGCTTCGGAGATGCTAAGGATTGCATGGCGTCACATGGTTTAAATATAAAATTAAGGATTTTCTTGAATTATTTAAATCCCAAAACTTCAAAAATCCATATTTTGGTGTAGAAATCTCACAAAAATAAAATAAAAATACCCTTATGCTCAATGAACAGAGGAAAATAATGCAGAAATTGTTTCATGTCTATTTGATGCATGTGTGATTTTTAATTAAATAAATAGTACATTTATTATTTGTATTTTATATTTGCATGGACATTTCACCATGACTTGATTTTTGGGAATTTTGATCTCTCTGTCATGAGGGATCTTCCCTGATTTTCTAAGTCAGGAGAGGTCTCTAGGTAGGGATCTCTATTTTTCAAGCATGGCATGTTTGTTTTGGTAAAAAAGTTATTAAAATTAGAATATTCATAAAAAATACCAAATTTATTCTGGTATGTTCATTGTAGACAGAGCACCTTAGGAAAAATACAAACTTGGTCTAACCCATTAAAGATAGCCCTAATTGTCATTAAACCCTAAAAATGAAATATAATTAAATTGGACAAAATATAAATGTAAAAGGAATTAAAATCATTCTCCACTGTAATTTAATATCAGAGGAACTCTTCATAAAATTTCAAGTCAATTGGAATTAATTTGACCTCTAGAAAGGATTAACTAAATGAAATTGCATTTTTTACACTAAACTAATTATTATAATAAAAATACAATTTAAATAATCACCAAATTAGTTTCGAGAGCTCCTTAAGGCCAGAGGAACCAAAAAAAAAATAAAAGTGGAGTTAAAATAAATAATTCATTTTTAAGCCCTTTTTAAATATTTAAATAATTAGAAAAATTATTTAAAAATCATAAAAATTACAAAATTTTGAAAATACACTAAAATATCACCTTTGGCTTCTTGATCACTTGGGACCAATTAAAAATTATTTTCCTAATTTTATAGGTCAATATATTAATTTTTAAAGGCTTAAAATGAATTTTCTTTAATTTTTTACTAAACTAATTCCAATAATTAAAATATAAACCGTAAAAATATGAAACTTATTTCTCTAGATTCTCTGAACTCATAGAGATTTAAGAAAAACATAAAATTTAATTAGTATTTTATATTTAATTAATGCTCAAAACAAAGAAATAATTCTAATAATTAAATTAAACCTCTAAAAATCATAAAAATTGGTCCAAGTGGTCCTCTAACATAAGTGAACATTTAGTATGTTTTATAAGTACAGAGGCTTTGTTTTGGTTGAGTTATTCAATTTTCATTAAAAATTCCTATTTTTGTATTAAAATAATTATAAAATTAAATAAATTTGAAAAAATCACATTTCATCATCTGATATTTTACTTAACTCATGAGTGGGGTAACATAAAAACATTAAAGTTATTTGGGCTTAATTAATGAATTATAAGGTATTAAGGCCTCAAGGGCAAAATGCTAATTTTAAGATTTAAGCCCCAATTAATATTTGGCCTAACCAAAGGGTAAATGGGTAATAAATTATCTTAATTGACATTTATTGATGATTGAAACATGAAAGGGATAAATGGTACCAACCAATCTCACTTTGGTCTCATTAAGGATAAATTTGTAATTTCTCAAATTGATGAAATTTGGAAGAGCAATTAAATCAGAACATATTGAGGTTGACTTTGGAAGATCATAACCCGCTGATTCAGAACCCAAATTAATGGTTTTAAAATAATTTATGATTCTTGATAAGGGTTAAAAGTATAAATATTCAAATTTTCCTAAAAAAATTACAAATCTACCCATTAAGTTTAAGGGCTTAGTGGTGACTCAAGCTTAATCAAAATCTTGTCTAATAAGGTTTAGAAAATGACCTGTAAATAAATTGAAATTTTTTTAAAACACTATAAGCACATCTTTGAGAATCAAACCAGCTAAGTTTCTTAAAACCAAATTGCCCCCAAGGACTGTTACCCGTATAATCTGTAAGTGAAACATCAAATGATAAGTACCCCACTTAAAGGGATAATCAAAACATCAAGGTTCATTGAGTATAAGGATATGAATTGAGTGATCTTTATTGCAAACATAATAAAACCAAAATGAACTCGAGACGATTCGAGGGACTGTGAAATGTTTAGGGTATTACTCGGGACATTTTCATGATCCTTTGGGAATCTTGAAGAATACTTGGACATATTATGATTTGTTTGAGGAATCATCCCTACAGATGAACAAATTAGACCCACTAGGGTATGTCATAGTGTTTGATAGACAAGCCTCAAACCTATGTTCTCTGCTATTCCTACTAGCATGTTTTAACTCTTGCAAAATTATATTTATGCTTTGCATGTACTGAACTTTCAAGTGGAGAAATGAGAAGAATCGGCAGGTGCACTTTTAAGTTATTGCATTACAATTTATTTACCTTTCTCTGTCTCTCATTTCCTACTTGTAAACTCCCATGTTAAACAACAAGGTCACCCTGCATGTCAAAATTGAAATTTTTAGGATAGCCACAAAATTGAAACCAAAACAAAAATTAAGAAATCAAAGTAAGATAAAAATCCATCGCCACACCAGTCAAAATATAAGAAATCAAAGTAAGATAAAAATCCATCGCCACACCACTCAAAATTTCATCACAAACAAAACAACAAAACAAAAATTGCAACAAAATTAAAACGTTTATATCGAATGATCGGGAATCCCTTGGAGGAGGTAACCTACGTTTGCTAACGAGATTTCCCACGGTCTAAATGAAAGTATGAAACTCATTGAGTTGAGTTTTGTAAATTTATTTGGACTAAGTGAATCTAAAGAAAATAGTCGTGTCAGAACAAGGGAACCGTGGGATCCTAACTGGTGTCGCTCTAATCAACTCTAAACCCCCCCCGGCCTAATAACTGAATTTAACTTATCATTTAAATCTTTAAGCCTTAGACTTTAGGACTACTACCTCACCGAGGATCCTAGAGCTAACTTTGTGGGCAGCCTTCTACAACAACATTAAGATCTACAACAACACATCTTTCCTTAGAATTAAACAATGAGCCATAGAATTTTGAGGTCGTTCGCCTAGTGCGACATAAATCCTCAACTTCTTTTAGGCCTTTGTATGGCTCTGTTATACAATTTAAGCCTTAACTCGCCCTAGGATTCCAAAGTTGTCGTTCTTCGCGACCTAAATCCTCACATCTTATAGGCTGTTCATGCGACCGTCTCGAATGAATTTAAGCCCTAATTAATAAGATTGACAAGATGACACACATACTTTCTTCTTGAAATTGAAGTCGAACAATAAGATAGTTTGGGAAGTCACGAGGTTCTCCTCAGGATCTATGACATCCCCTAGTTCTTCTTCCTTTGGATTCAAAAATAAATATTCCAAGTTTGAGTCTTTCCCATTTCACACCTCTTTGTCTGATCTTTTGAAAAGTCCTATCCCTCGAACTCCTTGAAGACAATATCCCCTGATTTTTATCGAGAGTTTTCTTATGTGACTTCGGTTATCTAAGATGTAATTAAATATAGGAGTTTGCCCTTATATGAAACTTTAAATAACCAACTTAATATAAACTCTATTTAATTCTTCGTATTAAATAGGGGAACTTGTCTGTCAACATAAAAAATAGTTTTTTTGCAAAATTAAACGGACGTCATAAATTCTTTAGTTTATCTAATTGAGTATTACCAGTAAGTAGTGTGTCTACTCTTCGGGATAGATGCATTGCTTGCAGTATTATGCTCTTTTATTTAAACTACAGAGGATATAAGATCGGTTCGGTCTTGTATTATCAAAATTTAAAATATTATTTTTCCCAAATGATATATATAAATTAAATTAAAACAGGCGTCGGGATAACCATTTCGGCAACCGACAATTTCCAATTTGGCGATCAATAGTTATAAACATATAAGAACTTATGTTGCCCTTTTGTTAGTGATAAGTTGGTAAATGTATTATTTAAAGGTGATCAAATCTCTAATAGTAAAATTTTTATTAAAGAAATACAAATTTGGGGGATGAATAAATTTGAGGATTGGCATTTGTCGCCCATCACATAAATGTTGTTCTTCCTTTGGCTATTGGCTAGCCTCCCCAAAGACGAAAAATCATTTTAACTGTCCCAACCTATTGTGCTTCTCTTTTTTACCTCTAAAGTCCTTGTAAGACCGCGTACACTTATGTGGAGCCAGATTATGTTAATCAATTCTTCACTCAGAGCCCCAAGTTTCACTGATTAAGAGTGGTGGTGAGTTTGTCTAAGTTGGTATGTCCCCCAAACTTTTTTTTTCTCTATACCTACTGCCATAGCAGCCAAACTTAGGTTCAAAACCCGAGAGCATCACACTGCATTGCCCCTACACGCATTTGAGCGTCACAGTGCCACTATCGCGGTAACCTGGTGCTAGAAACCGAATCTGGGTCTTTTTCACTTGAAGTTTCCAGTCTTGTCAATTGTAAAGTTATGTGATTTCGATTTCTCTCGAGCTAATGAGAAGAGTAGAACATTCTCAAGTGTTCCAAAGATTAGAGATCCTTATGTGTTGCATAATTTATACAATTCTGGTCATTTCTTTTATATTATATTTCTTGATGTGCCACTCTTGTGTTATTTTTTCAGTTCTCGGGTTTTTTCACTTTCAATCTTCATTTTTTTTTTTTAGCAATTATCTTTAAAGTTTTACTTCTGAACTCATGAATCAGTTTACAATCTAATTTCTCTGCATCTCTCCCAACCAAAAAAAAAAAAGCAGCAGCAATTTCTGTAGCCGCTAGAACTGGTCCTCCTCCCTTCCTCTCCTTCTTCAAACTCTGAGCCATTGTCTTTGCTCTTGCCGACCTCATCATCCTGTTCCTCACGTAAGCATTAAGCTGCATTCAAAAAAATCCTCTAATTTTAACAAGTACTCTAAACAATCTTCAATTTTTATTTTCAGAAGCAAGAAATTTAGCGGATTAGGAAAACATCGTATGGTTCCCTCAGAAATATCAGCAAAAGAAATTTGTGTTCGGCAAGCAATTTATTATATAATCAAACATCAATTCTATGAATAGACGCCCGAAGCGTACATGCCTGCTAGAATCTGGCGCATGATTCATATACTTTAACAACTTATTTCAAACCAAAATTAAAAAATTTCAAAAAAAATTGAAGGCACATGTTACTTAGTATTCACGTTGCAGAACTTTGCTTCTATTTATTTTTCTATATTTTTGTTTACTTTTATCTATAAAGTAGAATGCATCGGTTTCTAATATTTCACCCAGACAGATTTATTATTATTATTATTATTTTCATTTTTATGTTAATGAGCATTAAATATAGTAAGTATCTTTCGACATGAGAGAAAATGCTTAAAACTACTATCATCTGCATCCCATAAGTTTTGCTAATAAAAATCTGTGCACTATAATTATTGGTAGGCAATAAATCATTCAAACCGATCATATGTACATTGGTACTCGTCCAACATAATGTCTCTCATTGAGAATAAAGGTGGTATTAAATACACAAATCAATCACACCAACAGTGGCCAGAATTATTGAGAAAAGGTGGAATTTCATTCCCAAATCAATTCAATTAAATGTGGACCAAATTCCCTCCAACACAGCAAAAAGCGACATTAATCTATAAGTTGGTTTTATAGCTCATTGGATTACGCGCCAGTCCAAGTGTTGTGACTGCCATTAATTGCTTTTTGATTGGGTCTCCGATCTTTCACTTGGTTTTGGCCATAAGTATCTCATTCAATTCCTGTCCTTCTTGTCTGCCAAGCTCTATCTTAAACCTTATTTATGTTCTGTGCATATCCATGCACGCACACAAGTTTTTATGAGTGTCATCATTGTAAGTTCTTTCTGTTGATTATTATTTATACTAATTATATAGACTTCAAACTTTTCGAAAAGAAATTTCATGTCATTTAAAAATTTATGAATCTATTGGGCGAATTATGTGATAGTTATGAATGTACTTTCATAAATCAATTGCTGGTTATTTGATTTGTTTCCTTTGGCTAAATTGTTGTGGTTCCTATTGTGTATTTGTTGAACGCGAATTGTCCATGATTCACACCAAAGGGATAGAGTGTTAGGCGAGAGAGAGAGAGATGGAGATAGAGAGAGATGCATGGTAATGAAGAGTAAATTAGATTGTTGATTAGCCCTTCTTCATAAAATAAAAACCCAATTTATAGATGAGGGTACAATCTTGATAATTACATGTTTGCCCCTGCTTTAATGAATGACATTGAAGTGCATTTTTGGAAATTTCACAAATAAAAGCATGTGATTTGGCAAGTGTCGCTCGATCGGCTACATTAAGTTGATTTTGTCGGTCGATCCTGGGTTGATGTTGAGTCAGCAGGTTTTGGCTCAGTCTGCTCAGTTTTTCTGAGCAACTATATTGCTTCAATTGTGGCCTTCTTATCCCATGATGAGGAACTCTAATTGATGTAATGAGGCAATGTCATAAGCCAGATGGTGAATCATTGTAATCTGATGGGCAACTCATACCTCGATGACAAAATCCTTTGAGATGTTCTTGGATCATGTCATTATGGATCCTTGGCCCTCCCTATAGAATGCTTGAGGGCTCAAATTAGGTGGTTTGGGTTGTTGTTCCTTTCACTTAAATTGGATCTCGTCGCGAGAGGTAGGTTGATGCCTATGCTTGATTTGATTGACTCCGGCCTTTTGGTCTGGATTGGCTGCATCTAGTCACCTTTAGTCGTGGCTTAGAAGTTTACACTAGATCAAAAGGGTCCCTTGATCTTCTGCTAATATATCTTTACATTTTTTACTTGTGGGCCCTTCTGGTAACATCTTTATCTATTTCTCTTTTGGATCTCCTTAAGATTTGTGCTAACATGTTTCTGATGAACCTATTTTAGTTCTCTGATTCTCTTAGTTCAAAGAGACAACTGTGGTAAAAAAAGAAATAAATTCAACAAATTGATTTATTTATTTTATAATCAATACTTTAAAGATTACTCTCCTAAATTTTTGTGTCTACGATTCCTATAAAATAAGTATGATTGGTACCTTTGCTACTCACTTGTTCTTCCATCTCTGAGCCTTGTTCTGTCGATATTTAGAGCATATTCACAGTGAGCGGCAAGAAACCTTTTGATGCATTGCCATAAGAGGATATGATCAAGTGGGCATTTTGATTGCACCGTCTACGGACTCAACCAAACACAAAGAAGAAACTACAATATGAGGGAAGCCCGAAGGGAAGAAATTAAAATAAGGAGGAAGTTGGTCAAAGGGTGAAAGGTAGAAGAAACAGCTTGTTTACAAAAAGCAGAGGGAGGAAGAGATAGTGGATGTCAAGATGTTGGCATCATTTTTTTATGTATTTCATGTTGAGGCATGTTTTTTTGTCATAAGACGGTATTCTATTGATACGGATGTTTCTGTGACATAAGTCATTAGCAAAATTCATTCCATGTGCATTCTTGCCTAAATTCCAAGATTTGAACTAGCATAGCCACACCCGAAATCAGCTTAGCCACACTGCCCTTGCTAAACTAGGTCTGTCCATCCTGGAAATGGCATAGCCATGACAGTCCAGACGTTGCTACACCCCTGGCTGGCTTAGCCACACTGCGCAAGCCGAGCGAGTGACGTAATTACGTTAGTCTCGGGCATAGCTACGCCTTCGGATTAATTCTGGATATTTTTTAACAAATTAAGTCACATGGAGGGCTAAGATTGGTCAAGGAGTTCTTTGGGATGTTCCACGTGCTTCCACTTCAAAAAGGAAAAGTTTTACATGGATCAAATGTGGGGCATGATATGGACCATTTTGCCACTTTTGGAAGGGGAGATCAAGGAGGGCATATTTTACTTTTGGAAAATATCATTTTTTTTCTTTTTTGAGAGCGAATAGCTTTTTTTTTCCTTTGGGGAGGCTATATTTTCTAAAAACATGGGCAATTAGGAGAGCTAGAGGAGAGATCTTGATCCACAAAAATAATATTATGTTTTAAGTACCATTTTTATGTCTATTTTTAGTGATATTCCACTTTAAAGAAAGGTATTTTTGTGTTTTTGTTGCAGGTTTACCATTTTTAGGCATTTGGAGCAAAAATGTCCAAAAAGAACAAAATTTGGAGCAAAAACAACCAATTTTGTGGTTTAGCGCATGATGCGCCAAAATCCAGAGCGTTGGCGCATGATCCGCCAAGTGCAACATTTTCAAATTAAGGTGGTTCGAGATGAATTTTGAGTGAATTTTCAACGGGACACTTTTTCTAAGCACGTTATGGAGTGATTCAATGCATGTAGACACTTTGGAAGGTTCCAATTTGAAGATATTTGACTCTTGGATCAATGAGACACATCTTTTGAAATTTAAAGTTTTGACTTTTGAATTTTGGAGGGAATTGAGACTCTTTTCAGAGAGGAGAGGCAGCCAACAAAAGAGAACTTCTGAAGGGAATTGAAATGGAGGACAAAAAAGTGTGAGAGAGAGAGAGAGAGAGAGAGGATACGTGTGAGTTAGAGAGAGAAAATTGAGGAGATTTTCTTCTAAGGCTGTAAGAGGAGAGGGAAGGTGAGAGATTTCTTCTTCATTACATTTCTAAGAGAGAATTGAGAGAGATTGTAAAATGGGAAAGGCTTGGAGAGAACTTCTAAGGATTTGTTCGAAAAGTATTGTGAGTTAAGTTGTACATTTCATTTATTTTATTTGTAAATTTGTTTTTATATATAAAATCCGTATTTTATCGTATCCTTCTCATGAATTCTGAGTAGACTTATTTATCCTTCTCCGTACTTTGAAGAAATGGTTTTGTGAAGAATTGATTTTGTTTTCAACGGTTTTAAATGTCAATAATTTGTGATGATTTGAACTCCAATCTTCATTTACTTTTCGATCCAACCAATTGAATTGTTAAAATGTGTTGAGAATTATATGTTCTAAAAAGGGGATATGATTTCTACAATAAAAGGAGAATCACATTTGATTTCATGGGAGAGTATTTCATCCATGGGATTGGGTGAAAATAAATAAAGAAATATACTTTGTTGGATGTAGAATTGGAAGATTTTAAGGTGATAAATTAGAATCCACAATTTGGTACAATTGATTGGAAACTAATGGAAGCCTGGAAGCATGTTAGCCCTAAAGGAAGGGAGTAGTTGGAGCTCTGGAGTGACAGCTGGTATCCTCCTCGCTTAACCACAAAATTAGGGACCAAATTCTGTATTAGTCAATGTTCTTTATAGCGCTCGGAAGAGGGTAGAGAATAGGATTGCTCCTATTTGACACAAAACAATTTTTAAATGTATTTTTCAAAGGATTTCAATTTCTTCACAAGTCATATTTTCATCGTAAAGGGGAAGGATGTTTTCTCATACTTGAACTTTTCGTCCACAAAAACCTTAATTTTATATGAGCAATTTACTTTTGAAAGTTTAGCATCTAGTTTAATTTATTTGCTATAGTTGTACATCTGCATATTAAGAAGCATTTCACTTAAGTAGTTTAATTTCAAATTTTGCACTTTACTTTGTTTTGGTTTTTATTTTTATTTTATAATAGAACATAATTAGCTAGCTTATATATATTTCTACCTTCCCTTTGGGATCGTTGTCCAGGACTCCATTAGAGCCCTTTATTACTTGAACAATACGTATATTTGCGTTATATGTAAACGAGGATTAGAATTTTAAAAGAGGTTTTTAAAGATAAATTATTTTCATTAAAATTACATTACAGTTTGGGTTACATTGCATCATTATTATTAAGCTACACATATTCCCGTGCGATCAAGTTTTTGGCGCCATTTCCGGGGAAGTAACTAAAAGTATTAGTTAATTTTATTTTAATATATAAATATTTATATATATATAAAGGTTTTTAGTTTAGTTTAAACATTTTCTTTGTTAAGTGTATAGCTTATTTTTAATTACTTGTTTTTATTTTGTTTATGCATAGTAAAAGATCTGAAAACCTAATACCTTATGATTTTGAATTAGAAAGAACTGTTATAAAAATTTGAAAACAACAAAAAGAGAAAAATCATTCTAGCAAAATGACTTGCAACTCAAGTAATGATGGAAATGAAAATGAACATTATCAGAGACCTTTAAGGGATTATGCTAATCCTACAGCAGATGAAATTCATTTTAGCATCCAAAACCCTATTGTAACTGCCAATTCATCTGATCTTAAACTTGCTATTATCCAAATGGTACAAAACAATCAGTTTGGAGGAACACCAAATGAAGATCTAAATTTACACATTGCTAGTTTTCTAGAATTTTGTGCTACATTTCAATATAATAGAGTGTCGAATGATGTTGTCAGACTTAAACTTTTTCTTTTTTCACTGTGTGCTTAAAAATGATATTACATCTTTTTGTCTCTTTGAAAGGGGATCAATTTATGAAGCCTGAGAAAGATTTAAAGATCTACTTAGGAAGTGTCCACATCATGTGTTGCCAGATTAATTAATAAATCAAACCTTTTATAATAGATTTGTTGGATCTCTTAGATAGATAATTGACGCTGCTCCTCGTGGATCATTAATGTTAAAACCATTTGATGAAGCATATTCATTGATTGAAGATATGACTGCTAATAATTTTCAATGGCCCTCAGAATAATTAAATCCAAAAAGAGTAGCGAGTGTTCATGATTCTGATGCAAAATCTTTATTTGATGCTCAAATAACTACTATATCAAAGAAGATAGATCAACATGGAATGAATTATTCTCAGACAACACCTGTGCTTGAGAAGAACTCATTGGGACAAATTATAGATTCACAATATTCTTATGAGACTTTAAATGCAATAAGAAATTGTTCTAATAATCCTTGTGCCAATTATTATAATCCTAGATAAGAGAATCATCCAAACTTTAGTTGGAGTAATAATAACTCAAATACATCAAATCCACAGTAGTGGGGAAACAATCCTACAAACCTAGTGGGAGCTCCAACAATCAAGGAAATGAAACTTATAAACCTTATTACCTCCCAGGAATTATTAATTTTCAAAGTAAGGAGAAAAAGTTATCAATGGAAGAATTGATATTACAAATGGAAAGTCAGTTACAGAGTCAAGGAGCTGCAATCAGAAACATGAAAAATTAATTTGGATGTATTGCTACTGCACTTAACAATATACCTCTAGGAACATTGCCTAGTAATGTTGAAGTAAATCCTAAAGATCATAACAAGGAGCAAATTAGAGCTATTCAATTGAGAAGTGGAAAAGAATTAGAAGAAAGAGTTCAACGAGAAGTTGAAATTGAAAAATATGGAGTGGAAATTGAAGATTCTGGTGAAGATTTTCATCATGAGTCGGAGATTTCTATTAAACCAATGAAAATCGCAATAGAAATACCACCTCCTCCATTTCCTCAAAGATTGAAGCAAAAGTATAAAGATAGTCAATTTTCAAAAATTTTAAAAATTTTGAGGAAATTAACGATAAACATTTCATTTGTTGATGCTTTGAAACAAATGCCAAGCTATATGAGCATTCAATTTTCAGCTGGAGAGGAGGATTTTCCAGAAGCTATGGAATGGAGACGCCTGCTGCTTCTACATCTAGACCATCTACTTCACGTGCTTCTGCATCTCGAGGTGAGTCTACTGATACCCGAGATAAGTTATTGTAGAAGATGATGGATAATATCAATTTTACCCTTGATAAGGTACAAAATTTGTAATGTTTTGCAGATCATACTAATAGTTATAATAGAAGGAAGAGTGATTATGAAAAGAAGTTTCACTCATCTTTAGAGAGCCTGATTAGAGGTGACCCGGGAGTGCAGTTTCCTCCATATCCTCTATATCCTGATTATGAGCCTGTAGAAAAGTGGTATAGTGGTGATTCTGAGCATGAAGAGTAGAGTTGAGAGATTTATTTTATGATTGTAATATGATATGAACTATCTGGTATGTACTTGCTACATTTGCATCTGTGCGTTGTTTTGGACTATATTATTTTGTATTTAGTACTGTGATTTAATTAGTTTAGAACTTAAGTTAATTTCATATCTATTATAAATTAGAAAATCTTGCTCGCTTAGATCTTAAACTTGAAACTCAGAAACTTCTACCCTTTATTTTTCTTTTATCATGTTTGCAAGTTTGGCTTTATGCTAGGATTGTGATGTCAGTAGTGTCTATATTTGCTTTTATGTTTACACCAACTGTTTAGAAGTCTATTGAGTCTCTACATGTTAAAGTAAAATGAAAATATAGAAAATCTGATAAAAAATTAATTTTACTCCTCTTTTTAGTTTTATACCTGTATCGTTAGGGTTTAAAATTCTTGTTAGTATGTTAGTTTTAAATTTTTATTCCTGCTTATATATATCTAATGTTAAACTGTTTAATCTGTTTAAAAAATTTAAGTTTGGCGGGATGAAAAATATTTTGAAAACTTGAATTTTATTTTTTCTCAAATATGATACAAGTGAATTTGATTTGAAAAGGAAAAAATTGATTATGTATATGAAGTTATATTAGGGAAGTAAAATTTGATTTTAGAAATGGGTAAGAAAATTTAGTAAAAATTATTAGTAATGATGAAAAACTTTCTGTTAAAAAGCTTTAACATGAGAAAATGATTAATATAAGTAACTATCTTTAGTAAGGAAAATTGTATTTTTGAAAAATTTAGATAATTTAGACTTTTATTTTTAATACTTAAATTTCTTTTATTAAAATAGTTTTCAAAACTATTTTTATATTTATAAATAGAAGACTTATTTCAAGACTTTGCTTTAGGAAAGGAGAAGTGGAAATTCAAAATCATTAAAGGCCTATCTAGATATAGTAATCATTGCCTGAAAAGAAAGAAAAGAAAAAGAAAAAGCAAAAAAGAAAGAGAAATGAGAAAAGAAAAAGAAAAAGAAAAAGAGGAAAAAAGATTAGTAAGGAGAAGCTTGAGGATTAGTGCCTAATCAAAAATTGGTTCTACATTTGATCTTTTTAGAGTATAAGACATGAGAAACTTTTAAGCATATAGATATAATATCGTAAGTGAAATTATTTTTAATGAAAATTTTTAAGTAGAGATAATAAAAGAACAAAATTCTAAATTTGAAAAATCTATAATACATTTCTGAATTAGATAGAAACTCATATTTTAATCTTTCTTAACTTTAAAAATTTTTAAACTTTAAGTTGGTCTCATTTACTGAATATTTTTTCTAAATTAGACTACTATATTTCTAAATCTAAATTTTAGTGACTCCTAAAGAAACTCATATACATATCGTACATATTTAGTTCTTAAAGATTGAAGTGTCACTTAAGAACAAGTAACATTTTAAGTATGGGGGATTTTGATACAC
This sequence comes from Phalaenopsis aphrodite, assembly GCA_003013225.1. Lineage (NCBI taxonomy): Eukaryota > Viridiplantae > Streptophyta > Magnoliopsida > Asparagales > Orchidaceae > Phalaenopsis > Phalaenopsis aphrodite. The sequence continues at coordinate 938,340 of NEWO01000453.1, read as the reverse complement.
CTAAATTATATAGTGTTTTTAGACACATTTTTATACCTATTTTTGAGATATTGCGCTTTAATGGAAGGTATTTTTGTGTTTTTATTGTAGATACAAATAAAAATGTGAAAAATGCTTAGAGTGAAAAGGGATCAAATTTGGAGCAAAAAGGTGAAAAATGTGCAAATGAGTTTTGGTGCCTAAGCGCCATATCTGGCACTTAAGCACTGGTTAAACAGAGAAGGTCGTGCCTAAGAGCCAGAGGTCCCATGCTTAAGCGCCAATGGTAGATACTAGAAGAGTAAAGTCGGTTTTTACAAAGTTTGAAGAGGTTTTTGAGACACTCATTGGCTTAATAGGTGGTTATAACCACCAAGGACGAAAATTATCATGAAAGGATGCATCTTTTAGAGAAATACATTAAATCTAGACACATTTTGAAGAGTTTTCATGGCACCTTTTAGAAAACTATAAAATAAAGAAGAGAGGACTTTGAAAAGAGTCCTAAAAATACTTGGAAAGTTTTGAAAGTTCATTATGTGGGAGTTAGATCGAAGAGATTTTCGGGCACCACTTTTACTTTTATTTTATTCTTTTTATTTTTTTATTTTGAATGATTGTAAAGAGAAGAGATTCAAAGGAACTTCAAGAGTTTGGTGGAGAACTTGAGATAAGTTTTTTTTCTTCGAGACAACTTTTTGTTTCAGTTGAGACTTGTTGTTAGTTTAACAATGATTTCTACTTTTAAACTAAAGTGTGGTTTTATTTTCTGCAAGGATTCTGAGAAGTTTTCTTTATCTTTCTTCCTAAAATGAAAAGTAATTAAGTTTTGGATGGAAATTATGGAGAGTATTGATCCTTAATATTGGAAGAAGTTTCGATGATTTAAATCCATGCCCTTAATTTACTTCTAGATTTTGTTAATCCAAATGTTAAAATTTGTTGTGAGAACATGTAAGAACCGGGCTGATATTGTCTCAGTCAACAAATGGAAAGAATCACATGAGGTTGTATGAATGGGCATGTAGTTCATATGATTGAGTGCAAATAAATAGGAAAATATTCATTGAAGGGTATAGAGTTAGAGGACTTTAATTTGATAGGTTAAAGCCTCCAACTTGGTTTATTATTTTAGGTTTTGATACAAGATGTTGCCCCCATGTGAAGGAAATTGAGGGAACTCTTGAGTGAGAGCTGGTATCTTCCCTGCCTAGCCGGTCTTTAGAACTATTCAAACTTTAAATTAGTCAATGTTCTTTATAACAACTCTAGTAAGGGTAAAGAATATTATTGCTCCTATTTGGCACAACACAATTTGCATACTTCCACAACAGAATTTCTATACTTATTACTGATTCATGATAAGAAGAATGATATTTTTTCTTATTAAGTGCTTTTCATCTACAAAACTCTAGTTATCTTTTTAAGTTGTTATTGTTTTGTCAAAATATCAAAAATACCAAAAATATTTGAATTTTTATTACTGCAAAATATATTCAGTTTAAGTAATTGTCTTTTTAAAATTTTTCTAAAAATGCATATTGTATAAATTCCTAGTGGGTTCGATATTTAAGTCTTAATTTAAAATTCTTATATTACTTGGTATGATACGTATACTTGCATAGTATCCCAATATATATAAATTAAAAGTTAATATCTTATTTTTCTTCAAGATCAGGTTTTTGGTTCTGTAGCAAAGTAAGGAAATATAAGTGAAATATAATTTGAATTATTGTTTTACTTTGCATATTAGTAGTATCAAGAGGGGTCAATCGCCTTGGAAACCGATGGATCCTGAAGTTTACTACAGTTGCATTGGATTGGGAGATGAAAATGTTATGGATATACTAATGGATCAAGGATCTTAGAATTCATCATCTATTCAGCCCTACTACAACCCATGTGCACTTTCAAAAGGAATTAAAAAGATAGAGAAAGAGGTGCATAATCTTATCTATGTAATAGACAATAATTCAGAAAGGCTAGATCACCTAGATTGGAGACTTAAGGAACATTTTAGACACATATAGCATATTGATAATGGTTTGGTACGTATGTTTAAGAAGCATTCTTTGATTGAAGAGGAAGATGCAATTGATGAATTTCCATTTATGCCCTTCTACAATCTGTATGTACACTACCATTCTATGGGAGATCTCCAGGAGAATGAGAGTGACAAAGATGAGTGAAGTTGAATTAAGCATGGAACATTTTGCCTGGTATTGTTTGTTATAGTTTGTTATGTTAGATTGCTTTGCCTTAAGTTGTTACACTATTTATATTTTTGGTTGTGAAGTTTGATGTTTAGATTTTAGTGTTTAAGATGTTGGTTTGCTTTAAAATACTTAATTTGTTATGTGTTGGCTTGAAAAATGTTAGTTTGTAACAACTCTGATTTCATATATAAGTATGAGTTTTGTGTTGTTTGTGAAAATTTAGTGTTAGTTTGATGTTTAATTGTTCTTATAAAGGTTTATTTAAGTCAAATAGAGGTTGATGTAAAGCGGTACGGAGCAGATTTTTTCAAAAACCAAAATCAGACATAAATACGCTCTGTCGCATGATGCGCCAGATTGGCGCATGATACACCAACATACAGAGCCTTAGCGCATGATGTGCCAGATTGGTGCATGATGCTTCAAATATCCGAACATGCTATATTGCCTAGAAAAACAGCAAAATTGCACGGACAACCTCCATTTTTGTCGCTTGAGTCATCTTATACCTCAAGACCTTGATCCAGGGCATCACATTGCGGGCTAAAGAGAAGAATCCAAAGGATAAAAGTCATAGATCTCATTTTTTTCTTTTTAAGAGCTTCACGTTAACTTAGAAACTTTTTATTTTCATCATGGATTTTGGGAGATCAAAAAATGGGATTTTTAATGAAAGTGCTTGAAAGAAACTCATGGTGAAACGTTTCTTACCAAATAATCTTGCTTAGGGAGTTAGATTTTTGATTTAGTAATTTATTTGGATTTTCATAGAATTTTTTATAGCTCTCAGAGTTAAGTGAGGAAGACCGACCGATGACTTTGATGCTCGACAATTTGTTAGTTTTAAAGTCCAACACAGTTACAATATCTTATTTGAGAAAAAAAGAATGATCCAAGAGTGGGCGTTTGCAAACCCGGGAGGTGAGGAGGAGAGGTTGATTTGAGCCATAAATTGGGAGCAATTCCGCTACTTCACTGTTGTGGCGATCGTCCCTATGTTCTGTGAGTTTTATGCAAACTTAAGATTCACTGCAGAAGATCACATTTTGGTGAGAGGTACGCAAGTCAAGTTTACCTCTGAAAGGATCAATGCATTTTATGGGCTCAGAAATATCTTCAATGTTGAATATGCCACTTTTTCTATCATTGATTCATCATTGGAAGAAGTTATTGCCATTTTGACTGATGGAAGAGGAGAGTGGAAGATAAAGAATAACAAGATAGTTAACTTCCCTGCTTCCATGTAAACTATTCAGTAAAAAATATGGCACCATTTCATCTTTGTCAGACTTTTACATACAAATCATCTTGATGATGTTACAAAAGATCGAGTTGTGTTGAACTATTGCATTCGGAATGTGAAGGCAATATATGTTGGTGCACTTATAGTTCATCACGCTCGAAGGATTGCTAGTAGTGCTACTACTAGAGGCCTGGGATATCCTGTCCTGATTTTCACTTTATGTGAACAATTAGGAGTTGAATTCCATAGAAATGAAGAAAGATTACAACCTCAAAATCCGATTAGGAAACACGTGATTCAGAGAGTAGAATCATTTGTTGAGTGGATGAAGGGATAGGCCCTCTACATCTGTTGCAGGAGCATTTACTTCTAGTGTTGCAACTTTGGAAGGTGTTATGGACCAGCTTATGATTCAACAATATGATATTATTAATATATAGACTCAGTTGGGAGAGATAGATGCAAGGAATGCATATAATGATGAATATCAACAGACGAGAGTTCATCATGATATAGATTTTTAAAATGTTATGGTTAGACACTTCATGGGTGAACCTAACGTAAACTTTCCTATTTGCTCCAGCTTTGTCCCCTATGCTCCCATTCATGATGAAGAAGAAAGAGAAGAAGAATAAGATGATGATGATGATGGAGTGGAACGAGATAAAGATTGATATTTTATGAGTCTTGTTTAGTCATTTTGATGTGTTTGTGTTTTTCTTTTTGTGTACTTTTATTTGGAAAACTTGTTGTAGAAAAAAAACTTTTTATATAGTGTTATGGACTTGCAATTTGTAATAGTAATTGTAGATTGTTTACTTTTTAGTTTTAGTTTTGGATTTTTAGTTTGAGCTTGTTGAATGTGTAGTATTTTCAATTTTTTTATTTGTATTTAATTCCCAACAATTTCTTTAGAACACATTATGTTTTATTTAATGCTTTAAGGCCTGCATGTAGTTTTACAGTTAGTATCTGCAGTATACCATAACAAATTTCATGATCAGAAATCCTCTATAGGTTAGTTTTTATTTTCATGCAGTTATTGTTATCTTTCACAAACTAAAATTTTCTACTAAAATGTTTTTAAAATCATTTAAAAATAAAAGTTTAGGGGAAAAGAAAATTTTCTTTTGAAATGGAGAGAACTAAATTTTATTTGTCCTTAAGTAACTATAATTTTTAAAATTTTTTTAACATGACTTGGAATATTAAGATTTAACTTTAAATGGCTATACTTATGTTTATAAATATTATAGTAAATTTAGGTAAAAAAACTTTAATGATGAAGGTCAATTCTAAAGTGAAAAATATTTGGTATGACAGGAAAACACTATGTTTTTTCTTTTTTAAGTAAAGGAAAATTCTATTTTTAAAATGTTAAGAATTTTAGAGTTTCAGTTAAGAAGAAAGGAACGAGACTATAAAAAATCATAAACTAGTATAGCTTTATTAAGTAAGGAGGGGTGTGGAGTTTTGACTTTAAGAAGAGGATAGTGGAGTTCAAAACTATTAAAGGCTATCAAGATATAGTAATCCTCTCTTGAAAAAAGAAAAACAAAAAAAAAGGTCCTAAAAGAAAAAAAAAGGAAGAAAAGAGAAGGAAAAAAAAAAGGTCAGGACAAGCTTGAGGAGATGCCTAATCAAAAATTGGCTTCACTTGAATCAACTTTAAGAGATTTATTACACTTTATGAACTTGTATTGAAGTATTAGTAGCATTTCTAATAAAGTTTTTATGTTCTTTTTCATATGAATGTTCTAAATGTCCTTAGCATGATAAATTGCAGTTCTTCTTGGAAAGAATAGAGATTCAGAAATCTTCAATTTGATTGTTAGATATTCTTAAACTTGAAGTTGGAACCTAAGTTGTTAAATGTTTTTCTTAAATTTTGTTATTTTGTTAATTGAACTAAAGTATAGAAGTGATAAGTTAATCTCTATTTTAAATTCATATGTTTTTACGTAATAAAAGTGTCACTTGAGGACAAGTAATATTCAAGTTTGGGGGATTTTGATCCACAAAAATAATATACTATTTTAAATTCAATTTTTATTTCTATTTTTGGTAATATTGCACTTTAAAGAAATGTTTTTTGCGCTTTTGTAGAAGGTATACTATTTTTAGGAATTTGGAGTAAAAATGGCAAAAAGGGCAAATTTTGGAGCAAAAACAGTCAATTTCTTGCGCCAAGCGCGACATTTTCAAATTAAGGCTGTTCGAGATGAATTTTGCATGAATTTTCAATGGGACACTTGTTTTAAGCACCCCATTGAGTGATTTAATGCATGTAGACACTTTGGAAGGTTCCAATTTGAAGACATTTGACTCTTTGATCAAGGAGCCACATCTTTTGAAATTCTAAGTTTTGACTTTTGAATTTTGGAGGGAATTGAGACTCTTTTTAGAGAGGAGAAGTAGCCAACAAAAGGGAACTTCTGAAGGGAATTAAAATATGGGAAGAAAGAGAGAGAGAGAGAGAGAGAGAGAGAGAGAGAGGATAGGTGTGAGTTAGAGAGAGAAAAAAAAGAGATTTTCTTCTATGATTGTAAGAGGCGAGGGAAGGAGAGAGGTTTCTTCTTCATTACATTTCTAAGAGAGAATTGGGAGAGATTGTAAAGAGGGAATGGCTTGGAGAAAACTTTTAATGATTTCCTTAGGAAGGATTATGAGTTAAGTTGTACTTTCATTTCTTTTGTTTGTAAACTTGTTTTTATATATGAAATCAATGTTTTATTGCATCCTTCTCATTAATTGTGAGTAGTCTTCTTTATCCTTCTCCCTACTTTGAAAACATGATTTTGTGAAGAATTGATTTTGTTTTCTATGGTTATAAATTTAAATAATTTGTGATGATTTGAACCATGATCTTCATTTACTTTTTGATCTGGTCAATTGAATTGTTAAAATGTCTTGAGAATTATATGTTTTAAAAAGGGGATATGATTTCTACAACAAAGGGAGAATCACATTTGATTTCATGAGAGAGTATTTCATCCATAGGTTTGAGTGAAAATAAATATGAAAATTTACTTTGTTGGATGTAGAATTAGAAGATTTTAAGGTGCCGATTAGAATCCCCAATTTGGTTCAATTGATTGGAAACTAATGCAAGCATTTTAGCCCTCAGCGGAGGGAGTAGTAGGAGCTCTTGAGTGACAGCCGATATCCACCCAGCCTAACCAAGGAATTAGGTATCAAACTTTGGATTAGTCAATGTTCTTTATAGCGCTAGAAAGAGGGTAGAGAAATGAATTGCTCTTATTTGGCACAAAAAAAATTTTAAATATATTTTTCAAATGATTTCAATTTCTTCACAAGCCATATTCTCATTATGAAGGGGAAGGATGTTTTCTCATACTTGAACTTTTCGTCCACAAAAAAACTTTATTTTATTTCAGTGATTTACTTTTGAAAGTTTAGCATCTAGTTTAATTTACTTGTTATAGTCTTACATCTGCATTTTTAGAAGTATTTCACTCAAGTAGTGTAATTTTAAACTTCACAATTTACTTTATTTTTATTTTTATCTTTATTTTATAATATAATATAATTAGCTAGCTTAAAAATATTTTCAGTTTCCTTGTGGGATCGATATCTGGGACTTTATTAGAGCCCTATATTACTTGAACGATACGTATACTTGTGTTATATGTAAATGGAAATTGGGATTATAAAAGTGGTTTTTAAAGATAAATTATTTTCATTAAAATTACATTATAGTTTGGGTTACATTACATCATTATTATTAAGCTACACAAATTCCCGCGCAATCAGATCTCTTGGAGGTGAGGCATCTTATAAGGTTTTCATCCTTTCCTTCATCCATTTTATTCTCTCTCCTTCTTCAATCTCATTTCTCTTGAAAGGTGAGTGAGTTTTATGGATTTTTATATTCTTTGGCTTTTCTTAAGAAGGAGATCTTCAACCACACTTCCAACATGGAAGTAACAGGGGACATGCAAAAAGAATGGGACCACAAATAACATGTTGTAAACTTTGTCTTTTTTTCCTTTATTGGAATTTTTTTAGAGTTTTGCGTTAGAGAAGATTAGCTTAAGCTAATGTTTGAAAGCAACCATGGGTTAGAAGGCTTTTTTGTTGCACCCTACGTTGTTATGAGTGATTTCTTTCAACCTTAGTTGCATAAACTAAAGATATATGAATTTGTAGTAATCCAAAATTTGTATTGGTGGTTTCACTCTTCGATAGGAGAATGGAATCCATTTTAGTTAAGAGAAAAAAGATCCTTGTGGTCCTTCCATTCCCTAGGCCATGAAGCTTTTTCCCCATGAAAATCATTCATTTTGCACCAAGCAAACAGAGGTGGGCCTTTTCTCACCTCACATGATAGACGATTGGTACACATTTCCATCATCAAACCTACATTTCCAAAAATGAGTCTGATTTTTTGTTCAACACGATTGGGTCTCATTTTTTAATTTGATTATCTTCATCTTCATGTGTATTGGATGATGGGCATGTGGCATGCAGTGTTCTTTTAAAAAAAATGCATGCAGTTATTTGTCATGATCATAACGAGATGTTTAAATATGCATGTAAATCATATCTTTTGTGTTGCTTATTGGTTAAAACTAACATCTGTAAAAATATATATATATTAATGCATGAATTTATAAAATTCACATATTAAAATATGTAGGGCTAAATGCACTTATTTTTAGTCATGAGAAAATCATATTCTAATATTTGTATAATTTAAAATTTTGCATATATAAATACATTAAGTCTAATGCCAATATCTTTGATTGTATGAATGTCTAATTGACTTGATGCTAACATTTCTATATGCATGAAAGTCATTTGACTTAATGCCAAAATGTTTGAAATTCATTATTTGTGAAATTCTATTTCACCAAGTTTCTGCATTCAAGCATGAGCATACATGTGGTGTCTTTTTGTGCACCAAAATTTACAGTATCTCCAAGAACATATCATGTGTATGATCAGATACATGTATACCATTTGACGAGGTGGCTGACATGCAAGGCATACCCAACCTGTGATTCTCCTTAGCGATAATTTTGCTACAAATCCCTAAGGGCACCACCAAAGAATTTCATAGGTGAGTTGTATTGGGTTGTCTAACAATTATTATTCCACTTAGCTTATGATCATGTCTTCTACATTGAGCTTGTTCACTTAAGCTTACGACTAATGCCCAACTTGAGTCATACCCCCTAGCATCAACTACATAACTGTAGCATTTGTTGTGTGCTTTTCATTTTACATGTGCATTTGTTGACCTCAATTTTGGTTGAGGTTTAGCTTTCCCTCTTTAGTAGCCTAGGGTCTAACCATAATGTTTTCTTGATGACTATTCCTAGAAAACTAGAAAAAGAACCCACACCCTTAGAAACTTTGAACTCTTCCTTGCTCAACTTAAAGTTCCACATATTGGTCTTAACCTCTAAACTTAGTAGGTGGGGTCGGTATGGGGGATCTCAAAGAGAATCCCCATAGGACTGCTTGACCTTATGGCTGACCCTGGGTGTTGGTTTGAAGCTAGTTCACTCACTTGCACTCACTACCACCTATTTCCACTAGCAACCCTAAACCCAAAATTATTGACTTTGATCCCTTGATCTTTTGGGAGACTCGTTCATATGGTTACATAGACCCACTGGATCTAAGCAAGGGTTTAGCTAACACCTGTACATAGAGGACCCAAATGGGGATTTTATTGGTCCTTAGCTCATATAAAGTGTTTGGCACATGAAATCCACCTAATTTCGTAAACACCCCCAAACCCCAAATTTGACTAAAATTCTCAATTTCACCTAAAATACCTAAATTTATTCAAAAATCATTTCAAAACATTTGAAATTACCAAAATTTCCCAAAACAACCCAAAAATTCCAAAATTACCAAATACCCTCAAATTGCCAAAATTACAAAAATACCCTTTGTAGCTCAAACTTTTACAAAATCCTTAAAATCATTTTAGATGTCCCTAAAACCAATTTAGACCATTCAATTAGACCCAATTTGGCCGATTTGACCATTTTGACCAAAGCCCCCCAAATTGCTTTTAAAGGCCCAATTTCCCCAAATTCACCTCAAATTCCCATCAATTTGGCCCCAATCCTCCTCAATTTAAATTCTAAACTCAAATTCATCTTTTATATGATCAATACAAACAAATTCAAGCCTAATTAACCAATGGTTTGAGCTCAATTTTCATTCACATTAAACCCCTAGTTTTGACCCATTGATTTAATCTCACCTAACTGAACCCCATAGCCTACTCAATTTTCCCCAATCTAAATACTAAACTCTTTACAACAATTTTACACATCAAATTAGACCACTAATTTGGTTTGGCTAAGCCTCAATTTCACTCTATTTTAACCCAAGTCCAAAATCCCTAAATTTGCACCTAAATTGGCTATCTCCAAACTCCACCAAATTGAATGCCCTAACCCAACAATTGACACCCAATGGATGTTTAAAACTCTTTATGACATTTCCCTAGACCATTTTGAATCATCAATTTGGGCTTAGCCAAACTTTTTCCCAACCTAAACCCAAGTCTAACCCAACATCCTAAATTGATCAAATGCCCAAAATTCTCCAAATTGAACCTCCAAACCAATTCAAAATCACTCTAAACCTTTTCAAAGCCTCTTGTGACAATCAACTACACAATATTTACCTATCAATTGACCTCAGTTTCATGGCTAGTGATACACCTAAAATATATAGTGTTATTAGACACATTTTTATACGTATTTTTGGGATATTGTGCTTTAATGTAAGTTATTTGTGTGTTTTTCTTTCAGGCAAAAGTAAAAAAGTGAAAAATTCTAAAAAAAAGTAAAAAATAATCAAATTTACAGCAAAGAGGTGAAAATGGTGCTAAAGTGTTTTGGCGCCTAAGCGCTAGAGGTCTTGCGCTTAAGCACCAGAGGCAGTTATTTGGCGGTTTTCTTCATTTGTCCAAATATTGAAGAGGTATTTGAGGCACCTATTGGCTAAAAAGGGTGGTTATGACCACCAGGAAGAAAAATATTATTAAATGACTTGTGAAAGGAGACATCCTTTGGAGAATACATCAAATTGTGACACATTTTGATGAATTATCAAGGAACATCTTGGAGATTTATAAAAGAAGGAAGTAGAGACTTTGAAAGTGTGCTTGAAAGTTCTAAAAAGGGGTGCTTGAAAGTTTTGAAAAGTGTTGGAAAGGGGGAGTTCTTAAGAGATTTTTGGAGAGATTTCTAGGCACCAAAAATATACTTTATCCTTTTTGTTTTTAGTTTTATTGTGAGATTCAGGAGTGTTGTAAAAGAAATGAGATTCAAAGGAACTTCAAGAGTTTTGTGGAGAATTTAAGATAAGTTCTTATCTTTGTTATTTAACTACTTTTGGTTTTAATTGAGACTTCTTATTAGTTTGACAATGATTTTTAATTTTAAACTAAAGTGTGGTTTTGTTTTCTCCAGGGATTCTGAGTAGTTTCTTTATCTTTCTACTTGAAATGATAAGTATTTAAAAGTTTTGGATGGAAGTTGTGGAGAGTATTGATCTATAATGTTAGAAGAAGTTGTGATGATTTAAATCCATGAACTTCATTTACTTCTTGGTTTGGCCTATCCAGATGTTAAAATTTGTTGTGAGAACATATAACAACCGGGCTGGTATTATCTCAGTCAACAATTGGAAAGAATCACATGAGGTTATATGAATGAGAATGTAATTCATTTGGTTTAGTGCAAATAAATAGGTAAATAACCATTAAAGGGTGTAGAGTTATAGGACTTTAAAGTGATAGGTTAAAGCCCCCAACTTATTTTTTTGTTTTAGGTTCTGATACGAGCTGTTAGGCCCCAGGTGGAGGGAATCGAGGGAACTCTATAGTGAGAGCTGGTATCTTCCTTATCTAGCCAGTCTTTAGAACTATTCAAACATTAAATTAGCTAATGTTCTTTACAGCATCTTAAGTAAAGGTAAAGAGTATAAATGCTTCTATTTGGCATAACACAATTTGCATACATCCACAATAGAATTATTATGTTTATTATTGATTCATGATAAGGAGAAAGATATTTTCAAATTCAGTGTTTTTCCTTTACAAAGACTCGAGTTATCTTTTTAAATTGTTATTGTTTTGTCAAAATATCAAAAATACCAGAAAGATTTGAATTTTAATTATTGTGAATACATCTCTAGTTTATATAATTGTCTTTTTAAAATAGAAATTTTGGTTTTCAATAGAGCATATTACATAATTTCCCTATGGGTTTGATATTCGGGTCTTAATCAAAAAATCCTATATTACTTGATAACAATATGTATAATCGCGTAGTATCCTAACATATATATAAATTGAAAAGTTAAATTTTTTATTTTCTTCAAGAACAAGTTTTGACTCTATTGCAAATTTAGGAAATATAACTGTAAATATAATCAGAAACATTATTATACTGTTGCATATAAGCAGTCGCGGGATCAAGCTTTTGTCACCGTTGTTGGGGATATTAATTGATTTAAAAGAAAATTTCTATTTTTAAAAAGTCTTATTTAAACTTTAGCAATTATTGTATTTTATTTTGTGTGTTTTATTTTATATTTATTTTAGGTTAGTGTATGTGTAGTTTAGGTTTTGAAGGACTAGTGCCCTACGATTCTAAATTAGAGAGAACTGTTAAAAAAATCAGAAAAATCAAAAAATCAAAAATCATAAAAAATCTAAAAAAAATACAGAAATGGCAAACCAAAACGATGAAAATGCTGAAATTCATCAAGAGTTTAGACCTGTATGAGATTATGCTGACCCTACTACGGATGAACTTCATTGTAGTATTTAAAAACCTACTGTAGTAGCTAATTTATTTGAGCTTAAAAATGCTATTATCTAAATGGTATCAAATAATCAGTTTGGGGGATCACTAACTGAAGATCCAAAATTATATCTAGCCATTTTTTTAGAATTATGCGCTACATTTAAATATGATGGCATATCAGATGATGTCATAGGACTTAGGTTATTTTCTTTCTCACTAAGAGACAAAGCTAAGATGTGGTTGAATTCATTAACACATGGATCTATCAGAACTTGGGGTGATTTAGCGAAAAAATTCCTTGCTAAATATTTTCCACCATAAAAAACTGCGAAGCTAAAAAATGATATTACATCTTATAATAAATTTGAAGGGGAATCTATTTATGAAGCATGAGAATGATTTAAAGAACTCTTAAGAAAGTGTCCACACCATGTTATACCAGATTGATTATAAATTCAAACTTTTTATAATAAATTAGTTGGATCTCTTATATCTATTATTGATGTCGCTGCTGGTGGTTCATTGATGTCAAAACCATTTCATGATGCTTATGTTTTAATTGAAGAAATGACTAACAATAATTTTTCAATGGCCTTCTGGATGGTGAATCCAAAGAAAGTAGCCAATATTCATGAATCTGATGCATTTACTATGTTAGTAAATCAAGTTGCTACAATTTCAAGTAAGTTAGACCAATTTGGAATGAATTTTTCTCAACCAATTTCTATGATTAAAGAGAATTCATTAGAAACTTTGAATGTCATAAATAACTAGTAGAATAACCCATATTCAAATTATTATAACCCAGGTTGGAAGAACCATCACAACTTTAACTGGAATAGTACTACGGGTGGTAATAATCAGCAATGGGGGAAAAATCAAGAAAACTCATTGGGAAACCGGAACAACCAAGAAAATAATAATTATAGATCTACTTATGCTCCAAGTCAATAATACATAATTTAAGGAGAAGAAGTTATCTATAGAAGAAGTGGTGTTACAAATGGGAAATCAGTTACAAAGTCAAGGAGCTACAATTAGTAATATTGAGAACCAACTTGAATAAATCATCAATTCATTAAGTAAAAGATCCCAAGGAACACTTCCTAGTAATACTGAAACAAATCCAAAAGACCAGAATAAAAAGCAAGTAAAAGCAGTTTAACTTAGAAGTGGGAGAGAGTTAAAAGGTAGGATTCAAAAACATTCTGAAGTAGAGAGAGAAGAAATTGAAGAATCAAAAGAGGACGCTAAAATAGATTCTGAAAGACCTATTTCTCAGCTAAAAATTGACTTAGAAACTCCCCCTCATTTCCTCAGAAACTTCATCAACAAAAGTTAGATAAGCAATTTTCAAAATTTTTGGAAATGTTTAAGAAGCTTACCATTAATTTTCCATTTGCTGAAGCCTTAGAACAAATGCCAGTTATGTAAAGTTTATAAAGTATATTCTCAATTTAAAAAGGAAGTTTGAAGATAATGAAACTGTTTCACTTAGTGAGGAGTGCAGTGTTATAATTCAGAAGAAGCTTCCTGAAAAGTTGAAAGATCCTGATAGCTTTACAGTTCCATGTGCAATAGGAGACAGATTTTATGGGAAAGCTTTATGTGATTTAGGTGCAAGCATTGATCTTATGTCATTGTCAATATCTAAAAAATTGAGATTAAGAGAAATAACCCCTACTACTGCTACTCTTTAGTTAGCAAATCATTCAATAACATACCCTAAATGAGTTGTAGAAGATGTCCTAGTGAAAGTGGATCAATTTATCTTTCTTGTTGATTTCATTGTGCTAGATATGGAGGAAGATAAAGAGATACCTATCATTTTGGGGAGACCTTTCCTAGCCACAAGAAGATCAATGATAGATGTGTTGAAAGGAGAATTAATAATGTGCATCAATGATCAAATTATTATTTTTTACATTTCAAGATCAATGAAGGATCCTGCAAAAGGTAAAAAGATGAATGTTATAGAATGGATGTTATAAGATGCCTGAGTGAATGCCATTTCAAAACTACCTATGAATAAAAATCTAAAAAACAAGTTTTGGAGCATGAGCATGAAGAGGAATTAGATCAATATGAAGATCTTTTTAAGGAAAATTTAAACTATGTTCGAGAAAGTTTTGAAATTCTGGACACGATATACAAAGATATATCATTTTGTCCATCAATGGAAAAACCAAAATAACCTGAGTTGAAGTTACTTTCTGATCATTTAAGATATGCCTTTTTAAGTTATTCCTCTACTTTACTAGTTATAACTTCCTCAAAATTGACGATGGAAGAAGAAGAAAGATTTATGAAAATTTTGAAAAATTTTAGGAAAGCCTTTGGATGGACAATAACTGATATTAAAGGAATCAGTCCTTCAATTAGTATGCATAGAATTTATATGGAAGAGAACTACAAACCATAAGTTGATCGTCAAAGGAGATTAAATCTTCTTATGAAAGAAGTTGTTAAGAAAGAAATTTTAAGGTGGGTAGATGTTGGAATTATCTACCATATTTTAGATAGTGCATGGGTTAGTCTAATTCACTATGTTTCTAACAAAGGAGAACTGTGAATGTGAATTATCATAATGAGTTAATACCTATTAGACAAGTTATAGTGAGGCGAATATGCATTGATTATAGAAAATTAAATCTTGTCGTTAGAAAAGATCATTTTTCATTACCCTTTCTAGATCAAATGCTGGATAGACTAGTTGGGCATAAATACTTTTATTTTCTTGATGGATATATTGATTATCACCAACTAAAAATAACTCCTGAGGATTAGGAGAAAACAACTTTTACCTGTCCTTATGGTACTTTTGATTCTAGAAGAATGCCCTTTGGTTTATGTAATGCCCCTATTACATTTCAAAGATGTATGATGGCAATTTTTTGTTATTTAATTGAAAAAGGAATTGAAGTATTTATGGATGATTTTTTAGTGTTTGGAACTTCATTTTACTCATATTTAGAACATTTATCAAAAGTTCTTAAGCGCTATGAAGAAACAAATTTTGTCCTTAATTGAGAAAAATGTCAATTTATGGTTGTATGAGGAATTTTATTAGGACATCAAATATCAGAAAATGGTATGAAAGTAGATCCTACTAAAATTTGAGTGATCACTAATTTACCTTATCCAACTAATGTAAGGGAAATTAGGATTTTTTTAGGACATGATAGATTCTATAGACAATATATTAAAGACTTTTCAAAGACTGCTAAACATTTATGCCATTTACTAGAGAAAGATGTAATTTTCAATTTTGATGAGGAATGCCTAAATGCTTTTAAGTTATTTAAGAAAAATTATTCACTGAACCAATTATAGTTTCACCAGATTGGGGAAACTCATTTGAATTGATGTGTGATGCTAGTGATTATGCAATTGGAGCTATTTTAAGACAAATATATGACAAAATTTTTAAAGTTATTTACTAAGCTAGTAAAACTCTTAATGAAACTCAAATTAACTATAAAAAAATTGAAAAATAGTTATTAGCAATAGTATATGCCTTTGATAAATTTTAATCATGTTTAATTAGAACTCATTATGTAGTGCATACAAATCATTCTGCTATTAAGTACTTAATGAAAAAGAAGGATGCTAAACCTTTAATTATAAGATGGATTCTTCTTTTGCAAGAATTTGATTTTGAAATAGTATATCAAAAGGGGACTGAAAATCAAATTACAGATCATTTGTCCAGGCTTGAATTAGAAAAACCACTCTATTTTGAAAATTAAATTAATGAACATTTTCCAGATGAAAAATTGTTCAAAATTAATGAGTGGCATGTTCCGTGGTATGCTGACATTGTGAACCTTCTTATCAGTGACATTAAACTCTATGGAATTATATACCAACAGAAGAGGAAATTTATTTTTGAAGCTAAGACTTATTTTTGGGATGACCCTTTTTTATATAAACAAGGAAATGATCTGATTATTCAAAGATGTGTACCATTAGAAGAAACTTATGAAATTATCCAAAAATGTCTTAATTCTGATTTTGGGGGACATTTTGGTGTTGATAAAATAATAAACAAAATTTTACAATCTAGATTCTATTGGCTTATTATTTTTAGAGATGTTAATGAATGTATCAAAACTTGTGATAGATGTCAACGAGTAGGCAATATGTCTAGAAGAAATGAGATGCCCCTTAATTATATACTAGAAGATCGAATATTTGATGTTTGGGGATTAGATTTCATGGGACCATTTATTCCATCTTTCAGAAATTTATATATACTGTTAGCAGTAGACTATGTATCCAAATGGATAGAAGTTATTGCTTTACCTCGATGAGATGCTTAGAGTGTTGCAAAATTTTTTAAAATGAACTAGTTTTGTAGATTTGGGATGCAGAGAGTTATCATAACTGATGGGGGAAGTCATTTTAGAAATGCCATACTGGAGAAGTTATTAAAAAATATTATATAAATCATAGAATTACTACTGATTATTATCCTTAGATAAGTGGTTTGGATGAATTATCCATTCAAGAAATTAAAAGAATTATTGAAAAATCTGTGAATCTAAAAAAATGGATTGGTCAGTCAAACTTGACTATGCTTTGTGGGCTCGTAGGACTGCATAAAGAACTCCTATAGGAATGTCCCCATATAGGCTAATATTTGGGAAAGCTGGTCACTTACCAGTTGAACTTCAGCATTAAGCATATTGAGTGATTAAAGAGTTCAATTATAATTTGAAAGATGCTAGTGAGAAAAGATTATTGAAATTAAATTAGCTTGAAGAGATAAGGAATGTATCTTATGAAAGTGCTAAGATTTACAAAGAAATGATGAAGAAGTGGCATGATCAAATGATAGTTACTAAAAATTTTCAGCTAGGGCAACAAGTTTTGTTATATAATGCAAGGTTAAGATTATTTCCAGGCAAACTTAAGTCCAAATGGATGGACCCATTTGTTGTGATAAAAGTTTATCCTTATGGAGCTGTAGATGTTAAAGATCCTAAGATTGATAATGTGTTTAAAGTGAATGGTCATAGAATGAAACCTTATTTTGTAGGAGATCAGCAAACATTTTTTATTTTCATCATGTATTTTGAGTACATTTTGAAGAAATCAAAAATTCACTATTCATGATAAAAAATGAGGAAAAATCTATGAAATTTGTATAGGAAGTGTATTTATGCTTTAAGAAGTTTAGTTTAGTAGTTTAGACTTGATTTTTAAAGTTATTGTGGAATTTTATAAAATTGTAGAATGGCACCAAGAATGAAGAGTAGTAAAGGAAAGAGCCCTTTTGATTCGAGCAAATTTGTGAGTTTGAAGGCTCAAGATAGGTACAACGATGCATTGCAATCACAAAATCTTATACAAGAGCGTTGTTTTTAGAATCCAGGTGGATCCCTGGAAGATCTAATCGTTCAATGACAGTGGGAACAATTTTCTTGTTTTTCTGTTATTGCAATTATATTTGTTGTTAGGGAGTTCTATGAAAACCTCCCTGAAGCTGAAGATGAAAGAGTCATGGTTCGAGGAAAGTTGGTACCTTTTCACTAGAGGTAATCAATTTGCTCTACCATTTACCACTAGATACTCAATATTTTTATGCAAATTATAGTCCGACTGAGACGGAGCTAGATGAGATTATTTCTTATTTGACTATTGGAAGAGGACTCTGGAAAATCATTAATGAGAGGGGAGTCAATTTTTCTACATCAAAATTAAGAAAACCTTTGAAGGCATGGCACAGGAGAGTCAATTTTTCCACATCAAAGTTAAGCAAACCTTTGAAAGCATGCACTATTTTATTTCTGCTCGTCTGCTACCAATAAATCATCTCAGTGAAGTTACTAGAGAGAGCGATGTTAAATTATTATATCTAGGAAGGAAAGCTCATCAACATACGAGCTTTGATATATCATACTATCATTAGTTCTGTAACTGACGTTACTACTGCAGGTCTGGGATTTGCTTCTTTGATTTTTTCTTTATGTGAGCAGGCTGGAGTGAAATTTGATAGCTAAGAGGAAGTATTGTTGCCTCTAAATCCTATTAAAAAAGTGAATGTGACTGAACATTCTATTTTTAGCTGGAGAGGAGGATTTTCAAGGAGTTATGGAATTGCAACATTTGCTGCTTCTACTTCTTTTGCTTCTACATCTAGACCATCTACCTTACGTGCTTCTACTTTTAGATGTGAGTTTATTGAGACCCAAGATCATTTACTACAGAGGATGATGGATAATATCAACTATATCGCAGATAAAAGCTTTGTAGGTCATATTGATGGGTAGAAGGAAAAGTGATTATGAAGAGAAATTTCATTCATCTTTGGAAGGCCTCATTAGGGGTAACCAAGGAGTGCAATTTCCTCCATATCCTATATACCCTGATTATGAATCTACAAATGTCTGGAATAGCGATGATTCTGAAGATGATGAGGAGGAGGACTGAATTATTTTTATGTTTGTAATATGTGTTTGACTATGTGCTTTGGACTTCGAATTTGTGATGTGTTGTTTATTTTTATGTTTGGACTTGAGACATGTGTTGTGATGTGTTATAAATTATATAGTCTGGGCTTGCTACATTTGCATTTGTGTGTTTATTTTGATTATGTAATGGTTTTGACTTATAATTAGTTATTATTATGGTTTTTGTTTTTTGTTAGTATTTTATTTTAAATTTTAGGGTAGTACTTATTGTTGTGTGTTTAGTACTGTGTTAGTTAGTTAAGGATTGGATTTAATTCTATAACTCTTGGAAAGTTGAATATCTTGCTAATTTTAGTTTTAAATTTTAAACTTAGAAAATTGTTACCCTGTATTTTTCTTTTATCATTTTAGTGTGTTTGTTTTTATGTTGAGACTGTGAAGTCAAAGTTAGTGTGTTTGTTTGTTTTATTATGTTTATACCCACTACTTAGAAGTCTATTGAATCTCTACATGTTGAATTGAAATGAAAATGATAGAAAATTGGTCAAAAATTAATTTTACTCCTCTTCTTAGATTTATACTTGCATAATTAGGATATAGAAATTCTTGTAAGCATGTTATTTCAATTTTCATTCTTGCTTAGATATATCTGCTACTGAACTATTTAATCTTGTTAAAAATTTAAGTTTGTGGGGGATGAAAAATATTTTCAAATCTTGAATTTTATTTGTTCTCAAATGTGTTACAAATGAATTTAATTTGAAAAAAAATGATCATGTATATGAAGTTATATTAGGGAAGTAAAATTCAATTTAGAAAAGAGTAAGAGAATTTAGTTAAAATTCTTAGTAATGAAGACAAACTTTCAGTTAAAAATTTTTAGTGTAGAAAATGTTAAATAAAGTGTAATTATCTTTAATAAGAAAAATTATATTTTTGAAAAATTTATAAAACTTAGACTTTTATTTTTAATAATTAAATTTATTTTATTAAAAATAATTTTCAAAACTTTTATTATATTTATAAGTAAAAGATTTATATCAGGACTTTACTTTAGGAAAAGAGAAGTGGAATTCAAAACGATTAAAGGTCTTTTCAGATATAGTAATCCTTGCATGAAAAAGAAAACAAAAAGAAAAAAAAAGAAAAGAAAAAGAAAATGAAAATGAAAAGAAAAAGTGAAAGAAAAAGAAAAGAAAAAAAGTAAGGGAGGAGAAGCTTGAGGATTAGTGCCTAATCAAAAATTGGTTCTACAATTGAACTTTTTAAAGTATAAGACTTGAGAAACTCTTAAGCTTAACGATATAATATAGTAAGTAAAATTTTAATTAATAATTTTTTCTTAAGTTGAGATAATAAAAGGACTAAAATTTAAATTTAGAAAATATACAAAATTTTGGAATTAGATAGGAACTCATATTTTCATCTTTCTTAACATTAAAAATTTCTAAACTTTAAGTTGGTCTCATTTACTGAATATTTTTTTCTAAATTGGACTACTATATTTCTAAATCTAAAATTTATTAACTCCTAAAGAAACTCATATACATATCATACTTATTTAGTTTTTAAAGTTTGAAGTGTCACATGAGGACCACTAATATTTTAAGTTCGAGGGATTTTAATGCACCTAAAATATATAATATTTTTAGACGCATTTTTATATCTATTTTTGAGATATTGTGCTTTAATGGAAGATATTTATGTTTTTAGTGGAAAATCTACAATACCTATTTATTTTTTAAAGATTGAGATATTGTCCTTTGGAGAATACATCGAATTGGGACACATTTTGAAGAGTTATCAAGACATCTCCTGGAGATTTATAAAAGAAGGAAGTTGAGACTTTTTGAAGTATGCTTGAAAGTTCTAAAAAGGGGTGTTTGAAAGTTCTGAAAAGTTTTGGAAAGGGGGAGTTTTTGAGAGATTTTTGAAGAGATTTTCAGGCACCAAAAATTTAATTTATCGTTTTTGTTTTTAGTTTTATTGTGAGAGTCAAGAGTGTTGTAAAAGAGAAGATATTCAAAGGAACTTTAAGTGTTCGGTGGAGGATTTGAGATAGGTTTTTATCTTTGCTATTATACTACTTTTGGTTTTAATCGAGACTTCTTGTTGGTTTAAGATTGATTTCTACTTTTGAACTAAAGTGTAGTTTTGTTTTCTCCATGGATTCTAAGTAGTTTTCTTTATCTTTCTCTTTAAAATGGTAAGTAATTAAAAGTGTTGTATGTAAATTGTGGAGAGTATTGATCTATAATATTTGAAGAAATTGTGATGATTTAAATCCATGAACTTCATTTAATTCTTGATTTGGTCTATCCAAATGTTAAAATTTATTCTGAGAACATGTAAGAACCGGGCTGGTATTATCTCAGTCAACAATTGGAAAGAATCACATGAGGTTGTATGAATGAGAAATGTAATTAATATGATTTAGTATAAATAAATAACAAAATAATCATTTAAGAGTGTAGAGTTAGAGGACTTGAAAGTGACAGATTAAATCCCCTAACTTGGTTTATTGTTTTAGGTTCTTATACGAGATGTGGGCCCCTGGTGGAGGGAATTGAGGGAACTCTAGAGTGAGAGCTGGTATTTTCCCAGTCTAGCTGGTCTTCAGAATTATTCAAATTTTAGATTAGCCAATGTTCTTTATAGCATCTCTAGTAAGGGTAAAGAATATAATTGCTCCTATTTGGCACAACACAATTTGCATACTTCCTCAATAGAATTCATATGCTTATTACTAATTCATGATAAGAAGAAAGATATTTTCAAATTCAGTGCTTTTGTTTTACATAAACTCAAGTTATCCTTTTAAATTGTTACTATTTTGTCAAAATATCAAAAAGTTCAAAAAGATTTGAATTTTAATTACTGTGAATACATCTCTAATTTAAGTAATTATCTTTTTAAAATAGAATGTTTGTTGTTCAATAGAGCATATTGCATAATTTCCCTGTGGGTTAGATATTCATGTCTTAATAAAAAAGTTTTATATTACTTGATAACGATATGTATACTTGCGTAGTATCTCATTATATATATAAATTGAAAAGTTAAGTTTTTATTTTCTTCAGGATCATGTTTTGACTATGTTGCAAAATAATGAAATATAAGTGAAAATATAATCAGAGACATTGTTATGCTGTTGCATATAAGCAGTCGCGGGATCAGCTAGCTTAATCCAAACCCAACTTCTAGCCATTTTTACCCAAATTGAACCCTTTCCCCAAAATTGACTTAACCATGCTAAAGTCTCTAAATTAATGTCACCAAAACCACCATTTGGACTCTATTGACCAGCCTGAACCCACCAAAACCACTTAGGTAAGTTGTGGACCAATAGTCCTTTGATTTAAGGGATCTTAACCATATTTGGGCCTTATTTGAAAATACTTTGCCATCATCACTTGACATTAGGAAAAAATCATAATTAACTCTCCCCTAACCTTTACGAGCTAGGAAGTGACCATACCTTTGTTAGCCACCTTCTTAGCCACCAGAAACATCCACCCAAAGTGCCCCCATTGGCCAAAACCCAAAATTAAACCTCCTTGAGCTGCCCAAGTTTGATGGGTCACTAGAGCTCTTCATCCCTCCACCTCAACAAGCCTCAGTACCCACTACTAAGCCCAAAGCTTCACCGAGAAGCCATGGCTTTAAATTAACCCCTCCATGACAAAGAAAAGGTAAGCAAAATCCTTAGTGAAACTATGCTCATGTGCTTCCAGAGGCTCTTCAAGAACTCCTCAACTTAATCCCACTGTTTTCCCTCATTAGTTTTCACTGTGAGAGCTCAATTTTGAGTTCAAAACATCTGCTCAAACTAGGACATATTTTCCAACACTTCCACATTCCACCAAATTCCAATTAACTCTGCACACACAATCATCATAGTGAGAGGAGTTGATTCCCCACAAAAGCCCCATCCCAAACAGCCTCTAACTTAACTCTAGACCAACACCTGAAATTGAGTTTGACCAAAATCATTCCTAGACAAATTAACAGGGCACAAGAATTCATCTGGAGGTTTGTTGGATCCAATCAAAGCTACCACAATCGTTTGATTGAGGCCTCCCCTCTCAAACAAAGGTATTGAGCTCTAACCCTAGACCGAGCTTCTTTCGATTCTCTATTTGTAATGGCTTGATTTCATACTTGATTAACCATATAGATGGATTCATCTTTTATAAAAAAATGTTTAGAAACAAACCCCATGTGGTTTGGTTGAGTTTAGGAAAAGATTTTAAGGTTTTATTATGAACTGCTTACAGGTTAGGTCGCTTGGGGACGATAACGGGGAGTCATTCGATCATGCGTTTATTTAATCAAAGGAAGAGATCGAGCCGAATAGACTTCTGGTACGTGAAACACAGGTTTTGTAGCATTCTTAGGTGGAAAGCACAATGAATACGATCGTGCCACGTGTGAGTTTGGAGCCACTGTAGGTTAAGTTGTGCCGCGTAGGATAAGTAGAAAAATATGGATTTTCTGAATTTATTTTAATACCTGAACTTCAAAAATCCAAATCTTTCTTTAAAAAAATCACAAAAATAAAATAAAACCTCTTGCTCAGTGATAGAGGAGAATAATGTGGATTTAAAATTATAAATATTTTCTTATTCCTTGATTTTTAATGAATTAAATACCCTTTGGAGTATTTTAATTCATTATGATCAAACATTGCTCACTATGGCTTGAAATTTTAAGGGTTTGTTCCTCATGACCTTCCAATTTTTCTAATGTTAGAGAGCATCTCTATGCTTCTAACTCTAATTTTAAACTAGGGTGACCATTTCGAATTCTTTAACTATATAAGTTAAAATATCATTTGCAAAATTATGGGAATAATTTTAGTAGTTTTTCTATGATCAGAAAAGTCTAAAAAAAATATCATGATGTCTTCAATTATCCTGTAAATTTTTATATTTAATTAAATGTAAATATCTTGTGTTAATTTATGTAAATTATATACTTATCACAAATTGACAAAATAAATCTCAGATTGTTAATAAAAATCATGTTTATACACTGTAAAAATTTCAAAATTATTTGATTAAGTTTGAGTATTAAAGTTGATTTTCTAGTATTTTTGTACAAAACTAGTTATATTAAATTAAATACACTTGGAAAAATTGTAAAAAGTTGTTCTCTGAGTTCCTTGTAACAGAGGCACTTAGGAAAAATAAAATTTATTTTTTAGAACATACTTAATTTTTTAGGCTTATTTTGAATTTAAAAATAATTTAAAATCTCAAAAATATCAAAAAATTTCAAAATATGCCTAATTGTTCTCTGATCACTTGGAACTCATTAAAATATTTTTCCTAATTTTTCTAAGTTAAAAATAAATCTTAAAAGCTTATAAGTGGATTTTCTTAATTTTATCATTAAAATAATTATAATAAACAAATTAAAAATCATAAAAAATATAATATTTGATTCTATGAGTTTTATGAACTCAGAGAAGTCTAATAAAAAAATAAAAATAATTTTGGTAATCAAAATATTATTTTATATTTAATTAAATCATTGAAACTTGTTAAGAATTAAATAATAATAATAAAATTTAATTAAAAAAAATCATGAAATTTTGCTTAAGTATTTCTCTGACCTAGGGAAACATCTAATAACTTTCTCATAAATAAAAAAAATTATTTTGGAAAGTTAAATAAAACAATTTTTTAAAATCTTATTTTCTGAATTTAAATAAATAATTAAATTAAATTAAATTTTGGGAAGCGCACATATTTTTATGCACTAATTTGGTTGTGGAGTTGCTCGTAAGAAGTTGTCGATCATCTGAATTGAAATCTCGTCACCACCTTCGGAAGGACATTTTAATTTACATATAGATTTAAGTTTTGGAAAAATATAAAATCAAACTGACCCCATATTTTTCATAGTTTAAATGAAAGTGCCCGATACCTCAAACCCTGTATCTATTCCGAAGAATAAACACAAGACTTGACGAAGAGGCTCGATCAAATAAACTAAGAAATATATGACATCCATTTGGTGTGCAAAACTATTTTATTTGCCAACAAATTCACCTATTTAATATAAAGAATTAAATGGGGTTTATATGAAGATGGCTTCGGATAAGCTTTCTATAAGGGCAAGCCCCTATAGTTAATTACATCTTAGATAACATAAGTCACCTAAGAAAACTCTCGATGAAAATTAGGGAATATTATCTTCAAGGAGTTCAAAAAGATAGGACTTTTCAACGAAATCACAAAAAGAAGTCTGAAATGGGTTTGGCTCAAATTTGGAGCATTTTGTTTTTTGAATCTAAAGGAGGAAGAATTAGGGGATGTCATGGATCCGGATGAGAACCTCGATGAATTCCCAATCTATCCTTTTGTTTGGCTTCGGTTTAGAGGAGAAATTATTTTAGTTTTTCAACCTATAAATTTTATTTGTTAAGGGCTTATATTTGTGTGAAACGATCACACAAATAGTCTGGAAGATGTGAGGGTTTAGGTCGGGACCGACGACAATCTTAGAATCTTAAGACGAGTTAGGTCATATATTGTATGGCAGAGTTGTACAAAGGCATAAAGATAAGGTGAGGATTTACGTTGCATAAGCAAACTACCTCAAATTCCTATATATTTAATGTTTAATTATAAGGAAGGAATGGTTAAGTTGGGGAAGAAATGTTTTTCTGTTGGAGATGGTCGTGTTGCCCACCATGTTAGCTTCAAGCACCTCGCCCTGATGAGTTTAAGTTTTCTAAGGCGTCAAGTTATAATGTCAAATCATATGGCATGTTAAAGTTGATTAGAGAGACACTAGTTAGGATCCTATGATTCCCTCGTTCTGGTACCACTATTTTCTATTAGATTCCTTTAGTCCAAAGGAATTTACTAAACTCAACTTAATGAATTTCGTACTTTCATTTAGACCGTGGGAAGCCTCGTTAGCAATCGTAGACTACATCCTCTTAGAGATTCTTGATCATCTGATAGAGACGACTTAATTTAGTTGTAGTTGTTGTTTTGTGTTATGTTTGTGATTAAATTTTAAGTTGTCTTATAATTTGAATGTTGTGGCAGTGAATTTTATCTTGATTGATTTTAGTTTTGGTTTTCATGTAGGGTGACACGTTGTTTAACATGCAAGTTTATAAGTATGAAAATGTAGTGTGGAAAGTATACAAAAAATATGGAAATGTAAACTATAGAAGCGTACCTTAAGAGTTTTCTTGTTCTACCACCTGAAACTCAAAAATGCATGTAAGCGCATTTTATATAAAGTGAGAAAAAAAGGTTCTGGTGATCTACCAAATCCTAAATCATATCTTGGTGGGTTCCTATTAGTTTGATTAAGAATTATTTTTGTTAAACAAAACTTATTAAGCTTAGTAAACCTTCGTCAGGAGAAAAAAGCAGGTTCATGCTTTCCCCTCAACGTCTGGTGAAAAGCCTTGAGCTCATTTAAACTTATTACAATACTTAATAATCCATCCTGTAAATATCTTTAATGCTCAATGAACATTGATGTTTCAATTATCCTCAGAGTGGGTAATTATCATTTATCACTCAATTTGAGAATTATGCAGGTGAAGACCCATAAAGGGGAAATTTAGTGTTATTAAGACACTAAGCCAATTTTGTTTTTAACTTAGGCTTGTAGTGTTTCAAAGATGTTTAATTTTTATTCACTTTTCTAATCTTCATTTAATCAAATTTGATTTAGCTTATGTCGCTACTAAGCCCTTAAGATCCTGGTGGATGTCTTAGTCATTTTCAAAAAGACTAAATTTTAGGTGATAATAATTCGTCATCAAAAAATTTAAATGTCACTTGAACACCAGATAGGGTTATTAAACTAGTGATTTATTAACACCAAAAACTATACCCCCTAAGTCTAGGATCATTTAATTTAGTAGACTCCCTAATTTTAATCATCTAGGAAATTTCAGATTTATTCTTTAATTGGAATAAGTGAGATTGGTTTCTACCAATTAATCCCATGTATTTCAATCATCCAAATATGTTAATTAAGATCAAAGGTTGTCAATTTCCCTTTCGTGAATTAAGCCTAAATGTTAATTAAGGCTAAATTTCTAAAATTACACTTTTTCCCTTAAGGATGTAATACTTCATAATTTATCAAATTTAATTCCAATGACTTTGGAATTTGCATCCCACCTCACTCATGGGTCAATTAAGACGTCAGAGGAGAAAATGTGATTTTTCAAATTTTAATTCAATTTATATATTTATTTGTATGCCAGAATAGGATTTTTCAAAAAAAATTTCATAACTTGACCAAGGAAAAACCTAATCATTTGATATATTTACTGGAGGTAGATTTATACTAGAGGAAAATTTATACCAAGTTTCATGGTTTTTTAGCTTTATTTTAATTATTAGAAGAATTTAAAGTTCTGAAGTATTTATTAATTATAAAATATTTTAAAAGTGGAAAATTATGTTTTATATTTTTTTTAAATATCTTTGAGGTCATGGAACCCTGAGAAACAAATTTCACATTTTTCTGATTTTATTTTGAATTGTTAGAATTATTTTTAGTGAAAATCCATTTTTAGCCTTTAAAAATTATTTTAAGCTTCACAATTCAATATCTTCACTTATAAAATCACAAAGAATATTCCAATTATTCCTTACTGCTTAAGAAAAAAATTTAAAAAATTTCCATGAATTTTATTTTTTTTTGTGATTTTATCATTTTTTAATTATTTAAATATTTAAGAAAGGCTTAAAAATAGAAATTTTATTTTAATTAAAAATTTATTTTTAAAAAATTCATCTAATCACAGAGGACTCCTAAAACTAATTTTTATAATTTTTTGAGTTATATGTTAATTGTTAAGAATCATTTTAGTGTTAAAAATGTCATTTAACTTAGAAAATCAATTTGAGTTATTAAATGAGTTCCAAATATTTTGAATTTTTTTTTGGGGAGTTCTTTGAACTTCAAGTCACAGTGGAGAATAAAAACCAAGTCATTTAGATGTTTATGTTTCCCAAAATAATTTTCTTTGTGGTTTAGGGTTTGGTGAAAGTTAAGTGTATTCTTAATGACTTAGCCCATGAAATATTCTCCAAAGGGTTCTCTGCTGCAATAAACCTTCCAAATTTTTCTTAGAATTTTCTAAACAACATGCTAATTATTATGATTAATTTATGCAAATAATAAACATAAACTAGAAAAATAAGGATCTTTATCTAAGGATTTCCTCTGACTTTGGCAAAATCAAAGAACGTTCCCTAAGACAGAGGCAATAACATGCCAAAATTTCAAGCTATGGTGAAATGTCTACATGAATGGAGAATTAAAGGTCTTAAAATAGTTTTTAATTAATTAAAAATAAAGTATGCATCACATAAACTTCAAATTAATTCCACATTATTTTCCTTTGTTCACTAAGCAAAAGGGTATTTTTATTTTAGTTTTGTGATTTTTCTACACCAAGATATGAATTTTTGAAGTTAGGGATCATTTTTTGAGTTATTTAAAAACCTAATTTTCTATTTGAACATGCGACGCCACCTCATCCTAGGCGTCTCTGAAGCTCCACGCGTCGTCTTTCGGTTCAGTGTCACCATCCGACTCGGCAGTCACGCGTCCCGCTGTTCACGCATGAAGATGTTGTTCGGCTCGATCTCATTCATCCATTCGATACACGCTTGATCAGATGGCCTTAAGAAAGCCAGAACACATGAACTGCTCAACTTCAAACCTTAAGATCTCGGCCTAGACTCAACCAAATCACTTTAGGTTTGATCCTGTGGAATCATCTAGGTGTGACAAACACATCCATATGGTAAACATGCCATTAAATTAATTTTAATTAAATAGAGAATCAGAATGGGCTCGAGAAGAGGGGAAGTTCAATACCTTTGCTCTAAGAAGGGAAGCTTCAATCAGAGGTGCTCGACACGTTTGTGGAGGTCCAAGGAGGCTAAGGATTGAGCCGCTGGTCGTGGTGAATGTTCTAGACCCAAATTTGATCAAGGACAGATTTGGGTGTTGGTCTTGAGTTATCTTAGAGGCTCTGTATAAGGGGGATTTGATAAGGCTTTATCTTAATTTGGTGTGGTGATGGTGTGGGTGAGTTTAATTTAGATTTGGTGCAGTGTGGAGGTGTGGTGGAGAATGTCATGTCTCTGAAAATCATTTAAGCTCAAAAATTGAAATCCGGCAAAGGGAATTAAGGCAATGGACAGGTTGGGTTGCACTGTGGAGGTCTCAAGGAAGCTCAGGGAGTGATTTTGTTTAGCAAAATTAGGCTTAAATAATCGTGCTCAAATCATGGGCTAATCGAGCTTCAATTTTATTTAAATTGGTCAAATGGAATGTTAATTTGAGATTAGAATTGAAATTAGGGGAAATTGGTACCAAATTGATGGACATTTGAGTTGA
Source organism: Phalaenopsis aphrodite (assembly GCA_003013225.1). Lineage (NCBI taxonomy): Eukaryota > Viridiplantae > Streptophyta > Magnoliopsida > Asparagales > Orchidaceae > Phalaenopsis > Phalaenopsis aphrodite. The sequence continues at coordinate 909,281 of NEWO01000453.1, read as the reverse complement.
ATTTAGGAAAATTAGGCCTTTAAAGGCAATTTGAGGTTTTAGTCAAAATGCTCAAATTGGTCAAATTGGGTCATGTGGTGTTGAGAAAAATGAAATTCGGAATATTTGGAAGGTTTTGGGAATTTTTGGAATTTTTAAGAATTTTTTGAAATTTTCGGCTACGGAAGGGCGTTTTGGTAATTTGGCAATTTTTTAGTGATTTTGGGTGATTTGAATGTTTTCAAAAGGTTTGAAATGATTTTTGAACAAATTTAGGCATTTTGGATAAATTTGGGAATTTTGGCCAAATTTAGGGTTTCAAAGGTAAATTTGGGTATTTTGGGTAAATTTAGTGGAAAAAGGCCAAATTGAGTATTTTTGGTAGAATTGGAGAGCTAACCATCATAAATGAGCTATGGACCAAAGGAAACCCCATTTAGGTACTCTATGTACTGGTCTTAGAAACCCTAGCCTAGGGCTAGTGGATTTAGGGGACCATCTCTTGAGTCTCCCAAAGGATTATGGGATCAAAGTCAAGAAATTTTGGGTTTGTATTTGTGAGTGATTGTGAGTGAGGTGAGTGCAAGTGTATGTCTTAGCTCCAGAAAAACACCTAGAGTCAACCCTGAGGTCAAGTAGTCCTATGGGAACTCTTCTTAGGCTCCCCCATAACCCCATCTACTAAGTTCTAGAGGTTGGACCACTATGTGTAACCTCAAGATGAGTAAGGAGTTTGGAATTTCTAATGGTGAGAGTTCCTTTTCTAGTTTTCTAGGAATAGTCAATAGGAAAGTCCTATGGCTAGAACCTAGGCTACTAAAGAGGAAAAACTAGACCTCAACCAAAGTTAGGTCAACAAATGGACCCCCAATAGGTGTGGTGTGCTGGGCAAGCACAGCGCGTGTATTGGCATTGACCGATGTAATCAACAAAACCAATAAAAACTCTTAAGTCAATAAACTTAGAAGGAGGTGTAGAATTGTGTGGGTTATTTTGTTTCTGCTGGGTAATTAGCAAGTGAATATTTGATCGAAGTCAAGAAGTAGGAACTCTCACTAGGGATTCGAGAGTCGGTTTTGAGTTATCAGATTTCAGGTGCTCATAGAGGATAGGAATCATTATGTAAGTGCTAACTCCGAGGTGGGAATCTAAGTTTAGGAATTAATTTCAGAAGAGGGTCAGAAGTTAAGGACTGACCTCAAAAAGAGAGGAATCAGAAGTTAATGACTGATTCTAAAATGAGAATCGAAAGTTAAGGATCAATCTCAAGAGGGAGTCGGAAGTTAAGGATCGACCTCAAAAAAAAGAGAAGAATCAGAAGTTAATGACTGATTCCAAAATGAGAATTAAAAGTTAAGTATCAATCGCAAAAGAGAGTAGGAAGTTAAGAACCCACCTTGAAAGAAGGGAATTAGAAGTTGAGGACTGATTCCAAAATGAGAATTGAAAGTTAAGAATCAACCTCAAGAGAGAGTCAAAAGTTAAGAACCAACCTCGATAGAAGGGAATCTAAAGTTAAGGAATGATTACAAAATGAGAATTGAAAGTTAAGAATCAATCTCAAAAAAGAGTCAGAAGTTAAGGACCGACCTCGAAAGGAAAGGAATCAGAAGTTAAGCACTGATTCTAAAATGAGAATTGAAAGTTAAGGATGAATCTCAAGAGAGAGTCAGAAGTTAGGGACCGACCTCAAAAGAAAGAGAATCAAAAGTTAATGACTAATTCCAAAATTAAAGTTAAAAGGTAAGGATCAATCTCAAGAGAGAGTCGGAAGTTAAGGACCAACCTTGGAGGAAGGGAATCAAAAGTTAAGGACAGATTCCAGAATGAGAATTGAAAGTTAAGGATCAATCTCAAAAAAGATTCCAAATTTAAAGAACGACCTCGGAAGGAAAGGAATCAGAAATTAAGGACTGATTCCAAAATGAGAATTAAAAGTTAAGGATCAATCTCAAAAAGAGAGTCAGAAGTTAAGGACCGACCATAAAAGGTAAGGAATGAGAAGTAAGAAATGATTTCAAAAAGAGAATTGAAAGTTAAGGATCAAACTCAAAAGAGAGTCGGAATATAAGGACCAACCTCGAAAGGAAAGGATTCAGAAGTTAAGTACTGATTCCAAAATGAGAATTGAAAGTTAAGGATCAATCTCAAGAGAGAGTTGGAAGTTAAGGACCGACCTTGAAAGAAGGGAATCAAAAGTTAAGGACTGATTCCAAAATGAGAATTGAAAGTTAAAGATCAATCTCAAAAGAGAGTCGGAAGTTAAGGACCGACCTCGAATGGAAAAGAATCAGAAGTTAAGGACTGATTCCGAAAATGAGAATTGGTGGTGTTAAACCCATAAACATGTGTTATGTGAAAATATTGACATTGGTGAGGAAAATGTGCAAAATTTTTGAGGTTTTGTGTAGAACAAGAAATTCAGCGAGAATGTGAAGAGATTTAGTTCTGACAAATATAGTCGTGCTGCGCGAGCAAAGAGTAAGAGACCTCAAAATTGAGAGAATCAACTCAACATATTTATTTTCTTTTCATGTTATTTTTATTCACATTTAATTATCAAAATACGTTTTAAAAAATTTAATTTTTGTTGGTTGATTTTTCAAAAGAGAGTTGTTTTGTTGTTTGCTTGCTTGTTTTTTTTATTTAAGATTTACTATCGTCAATTTTTTTTTGTTTTGTTGTTTTGTTCTTTATTCTTTATAATCTCAAACCAATGTATTGTTTGTAGCTTTTATCTATCACACAAAAAGGCAATTGAAAAAAAGATAAATTTCTAAAAGAAACACCAATAAATGTTACAAATTGAATGTAGGCCAAAGCCTCAAAAAGTACAATTTGCTAACTGCATCAAAGTACTTCCACCAATATCTCATGCCAAGTACATATCATAGGTTGAGCATGTCGGAAACATGTCATGTTTGCTGTAACGAAATGTGGTAAAATGGAAATGAATCCTCTGAATCTCTGTCTCTGGCGAGGCAAGCTCCTGATCGAGCAGACCTTCTAAGCCACGCTCCAGGATAAGAGTTCCCTTCACATGTACTTAGAGGTGCAACCCTCTCATAGCTCATATGGTAGTAAATCTTTCAATTCTAGATCTAGTTGAAACCCATATGGCATTTTGTTGTTATCCATTCGTTGAAAGGTCACGGACACCCTATGGTGTCGCACCCCTAGAATACAGTGCTTGGTGACGTCTGCTCCATTCACTTTAAGGACTAACACTAAACCAACAGGTGGCGAAATATCTATAGATTATCTTAATTCACCATGGCCAACAATATCTATTTCTTTTCTAAGCAGAATGTTGCTTTTGCTCATGAATGAGACCATGCAAAAAAGTCTCACAAAGTCATGATGATCAATGTGCGAAGGTATGCAGTCTCCTTCATCGTATATGTTGATGATGTAGCTAGTTGGAATGCAATTAGCTAGTAGTATACTCCTTCAGACCATTCTCTTAATCATTCATTTTATCATTGGAGGTAGTGGATCCACCTGATCATGTCTGAGAATCTTAGGTGGAATTCCTTGTTTATCATTAGTGAAGTTGTAACAGCAGCCGCACTGGATAGGGATCCTCCCCTTTCCTCTCATCGCTCTCAGAGAAGACCCTAATGTATAATTTCAATTCTTTTAATATGTTGATGAATTCTCCTTGCACTTCTTCATAGAATTAAAAGTCCATTTTGCTTACTTTACTTATTATGTAGTATTTTTTTGTACTTATGATTGATGGATATCAGGGGTGTTCCCTCATTTCAACGTTGATGGGAATCTAAGCCGGTGTTATCTCTATCTGCAGCGGAATGTATGACTCTACGTCTGACGGGATGTATGGCTCTGTACTCCACGGGACATATTGATTTGTTCCTAGCGGGACATACGACTCCCCCATTGGGCAAATGGTGATCTGAGACCCATCATCGGTAGATGCATACTCTTCTAAGGTGTTGTAGTGTTGTAGGTGTAGGACATTATAGTCTGGGAACTCCACGAATGCCCCTGTAGCTGACGTGCATGCAGGTATCTCAGTTGCACGTCGAACAACCCGTACAAAGAACAACTGATGCTGGTAGTATTTCTGACTCTACAACAAATCCTGACTCATCATCTGTAGCAAGCAGGCTGGAAGAGGTCTCTTTGACTCCCGGATCTTAGATATTCCCTTCAAGGATAGAGGTGAGCAAGTTCTCTGCCTCCTTCTGGCATCTCCTCTCCTCTCGTAGGAAAGCCCAATGTTTTCAGTGGCTAGCGTTTCAGGGCTCAGTCCTCTGTAGTGGTGCATCCAGTAGTCTTTCGTTATCGGTAGCGACTAGGTCCCCAGTCGACGTAGCTATCATGGACGGTAGGCGACTGGTCCCCTCTATTGGGTCTTATTATACCATCACATTCTTTCCCCTCAATGAGAAACTATCTCTTGTGTCGAACCTTAGTAGTGAGGGTAGCCCTTCTTTCTTTTGATGGCTGACCACATCCATCAGAGGACCCTCATAGTCCATGTCGACTTGACTAAAGTTCATGTCGATGTCTATGGTGCCGCCCTACGGCGCCCTTTCTTTGTTGAGTGCGAGTTTCCAGCCATCTTTGAAAGTAAAGATCAGCCTCTAGCCTGACATTTCTCTGCGGACGACAGAAAAAATATCAATGAGTTGAAACTTAACGTGAACAAGAACAAAATAAAGTATTTATTAAAGAAATCTTTTAGTTTATTTTGGTGAAGAAGTCATTTATTTGGGTATGCATTTTTTTTCAATTTAGTATGATATTAAGTTTAAGAAGAGAAAATTGAAGTGTGTAATTTTCAAAAAAATTTATTATGTTGAGGTTAATCTTATTACAAAAATTTTTGACCCAGTCACAGACATTTGGCCACATAGATAACCTTTGAATAATCCAAATTTCAAATTAAGCAATGACAAGCAATGTCAGGTTGCATAGATAGTCTTCAGGTATCATCCGTTGATTGGTAGGATGGATCTTTCCCCTCAAAAATCTACTAACTGGTAGGCTCCTCTTGCATAGACCATTTCAATGACAAATGGTCCCTCCCAAGTTGGATCGAATTTCCTACATATCTTGCGGAGTGCAAGAGTATGCCTTTTGAGAATGAGTACGATGTTACCAACTTTGAACGTCTTTGGGCGGACCAAATTATCATGAGCTTGTATCATCTCTGCCTGGTAAAGTTCCAAGTGTTATTGTGCTTCAAGTCATTTTTCCCAAGACTCTCTAGTTCTTCAAGTTTGAGTTTTATACTTTCTTCTATTGTGAGTTGGTTAGCAAAAACGACTCTGAGAGATGGCGTCTGAATTTCTAACGGTGGCATGGCCTCGGACCCGTACATGAGCATGTAGGGTGTACACTAAATGAGAGTCATGAACGTCGTTCGGTAGGCCCATAAGGCTTCTAACAGTTTGTTGTACCAATCCCCTTTATTTTTTTCCAGTGTTTTCCTTAAAATCTGTACTAATGTCTTGTTGAAGGCTTCAGCCAAGTCATTTGCTCTGGGATAGTAAATTGTAGAGTATCTCCAATTTATCCCATGTATTTTGAAAAAAATTGTTGATTTTAGTGCTTTTAAAGGCTATACCATTATCAAAAATTATTCTTCGCGGTACTCCAAAATGGTAGACAATTTGACTTTTGAAGAATTGAAGGACGTGCTGTGTCGTAACCTCTAATAACGGTACTGCCTCTACCCATTAGGAAAAGTAAGCTGTAGTGGCAAGTATAAATGTTTTTTCTAAGAAAGATGGATGGTCTATCAGACATATTATGTCTGTGCCCCAACACTCGAATGGCCACGAGGTAACTGTTGGGTGTAACACATTCGGAGTTGGTGTAAAACCACTCCATGCACCTGGCACTGGTGACATCTTCTAGTTGTATCCATGCAATCGGACATCATTTCCGACCAATAATATATGAGTCTTTTGATCTTCATTTTCATATTCAGCCCTGAATGGTGAGTGCCACACAATCTGACATGCAATTCTTTAATAATATTATGTGCTTTGGCTTTACTTAAACATCGTAGTCACATCTGATCAAATGATCTCCTATAGAGGACATCACCGACTAAGGCGTATGACATATCCCTTTTTGTAATGTGATGTGCTTCAGACTTGTCCTCTGATAGCTTTCCAGTATGTAAATATTCTATTAATGGCTTGCGCTAATCTTCATTGATGTCTGCAATCGTAATTATTGTTTCTACTTTTTTTCCGAGATTGTGTAGGTTTTTGTGGTCGATCCAAAACAAAACTTGTCTTCCTTGTACTATGACATCAATGGAGTCCTCCAAGGGACATGCTAATTCTTTTACAAATTTTGCTAGAGCGTCGACATGGGCATTATCTCCCCTAGGAATCTGATAGAAAGTTACACTGAGGATCTGTTCCAGCAGCTTCATCGTGTACTGATGGTATTTTGCTAATCTTGGTTTCAAAATATTGTATTGTCCGGCGACTTGTTGTATGATAAGCTAAGAGTCACCATAGATGACAATGTTTGTTATATCCATTGAGATTTCCAATTCTAATCCGATGATTAAAGTTTCATATTATGCTTCATTGTTGGTACACGGCTCTATCAGGTGGTATGAGAACCTCAACATACCTTTATATGGCATGATAGAGATCAAACCAATCCCTGCTTTGCCTGGTATAACTATGTCTGATCCTTTATATTTTTTGGCTGATGAAGCACTGTCAAAGTACATTTCCCAGTGTTGCACGCTGGAGAATTCCCTTTGTAGTATTTGCTCGTCTGGTAAATCGTCGTTGAGAGGGGACCCAACTAGCAATGTGTGTGCAACAATAAAGTCTACTAGAATCTGTCGTTTGATAGCATGGAGGGGAACAAAAGTTATATCAAATTGCAATAAGATCATTGACCATCTTTATAGACGTCCGGAGAGTGTTGTTCGGGTCATCAAATATTGCAACGGGTTAACTTTCGAGATTAGGGTGATCTTATGAGAAAGCATGTAATGTCTAAATTTTTCGGCGGCAAAAATTGATGCTAGACAATGCTTCTTAAGAGGTGGATGTCTTATGTCCATTGGTATTAGACGACGACTCAAATAGTAGAGTGCATTTTCTTTACCTTCGTCATTGACTTGGGCTAAGAGGGCTCCAAGAGAGTCGTCTAAGGCCGCGATATAAAGTATCAAAGGATTCCCTAGAATAAGGGCTGCCAAAATAGGAGGTGTCCTTAAGTATTTCTTAACATCCTCAAAGGTCCGCTAACATTTCTCTTCCCAAATGAATTTGACATCCTTTTTATTTAATGTTGAGAAGGGTTGGCACCAACTTGAGAGATTAGAAATAAAGCGTCTCAGATATGCCAACTTCCCTTGGAAGGAACATAATTGTTTCAAAGTTTTGGAAGGAGGCATTTCCAAGATAGCTTTAATCTTATCTGGGTCAATCTCAATTCTCCGATGACGAACAATGGATCCTAGAAATTTCTTGGAGGTAGTGCCAAAAGCGCACTTTAAGGGATTCCTTTTAAGGTCATATCATCGTAACCGTTTGAACACAACCGTCAAATCATATAAATGGTATGTTTTTCGTTTACTTTTGATGACAAAATCATCCACATAACATTCCACTTGATTGTGAATGAGGTTGTTAAAAATCTTTATCATTGCATGTTGATATGTTGCTCCAGCGTTCTTTTTGTCGAACGGCATCACTGTGTAGCAGAAAATCTTGATAGGTATTTTGAAGGTTGTAAGTGTTGCATCTTCAGGAGTCATATTAATTTGGTTGTATCCAGACAATCCGTCGATGAAGAAGAAAATTTCATGTGTTGAAACGATGTCCACCATCATTTCTGGTATCGGTAATGGAAATTCATCTTTTAGACATGCTTTGTTCAAATCCCTGAAGTCTACACAAACACAGAGTTGTCCATTTTTCTTCTTGACTAGAATAATATTGGCTAACCATGTAGGGTATTGCTCTTCTTTTATAAATTTAGTGTCTATTAATTTCTTTACCTCGGTGATGACTTGTTGTTCTATTTCGAGGCATATTCTTCTAGAAGCTTGTTTTATTGGGGTTATATTCTTGTCCACCCCAAGTTTATGAACTGCAACCTCTCCTGACAGTCCTGGCATTTCATCATAGCTCCATGCAAAGCAATCTTTAAATTCTGTTAATAGTTTTATCAATTATAAAGATTCTTCATTATTTAGTAAAGAACTTATAAATGTGGATCGGGGTTGTTCTTCCATCCTGAGGTTGATTTCCTTTAACTCATCAACAGTTGACTAGATTTCTTTTTCAAACTTTGGTGGAGTATCTTCTAGCAGTTGATCAGTAGAACCATCCTCTATGTCGAGGCACTCCTCTTCTGATTCACTTGCAACAACCATTCCAAATTCTGAATCATCGACTGGTCCGACTGTACTAACTCCGAGAGCCTCTTTTGAGTTGGGAGTTTGACTTCTAATATTCCATAATTTTTCAAAAAGTTGAAATTTCTCTTTTGGCATTTGTTTTGGCAAGTGTTCTTGTTGAAGTAACTTTTGTACACAAGGTGAAAAGTAACCAAAAGGCAATTCCATTAACTCATTAGGATCATCATCCAAGTTTACATAATTTTCAAGATTAATAGAGGTAAAAGCACAGTAAAATTTGATCACCTTTGAACCAATACTACATACTTCCTTGACCTTTAAACTCTCAAACTTTTGAGGGAGGATCGGAGTAATGGTCATGGTGTTTACATAGTGGTTTATCCGGTCATACATCGTCTCATATTCACTTTTCTCTATTTTTAAGGATATCTCATACTGAGGTTTCTTATATTTTGTCATCATCATTTCATCTTCGGAGATTTCTTCATCACCAATGTTGATGGTTGGCCTTGTCCGTTCAACAATTAAACTGGTTATTCCTCATCCGCGTCCCCGGCCTAGACCTCAGGTGTGCGAACTAAAAGAACATTTTTGACCTTATTTTTGGTTGAGGTTTAGTTTTTTCTTTTTTAGTAGCCTAGGGTCTAGCCAAAGGACTTTTTTTGTTGACTATTCCTAGAAAACTAGACACAAAACCCTCACTACTAGAAATTCCAAACTCTTCTCCACTCAACTTGAAGTTCCACATATTGCTCTCAACCTCTAAATACTTAGTAGGTGGGGTCACTGTGGGGGAAACTAAAGATGAGTCACCCTTAGGATTGCTAGACTTTGAGATTTCCCATAGGTGTTGGTCTGGAGCTAATTCACTTACTACTCTCATCTACACTCATCTACAATCACAATCACTCACAACCCTGAACTCAAATTTCTAGCCCGGATCCCTTGATCTTTTGGGATACTCATGTAGATGGTCCTCTGAACCTACTAGCCCTAGGGCTATGGTTTCGCTAAGACCACTATGTAGAGGACCCAAAATGGGGTTTCCTTTGGTCCATGGCTTATTGGTGATGATTGGTACCTCACTCTACCAAAATACCAATCTTGGCCTTTTAACCCTAAAACACCCCCAAATTACCAAAATACCCCTCTTGGACCCAAAATTCAAAAAATTCCAAAACATTCCCAAAAAATCCCAATAAATCCCAAATATTCTCATTTTCATTTCTTTCAACTACCACATGACCCAATTAATTTGACCATCGTTAACCAAAATCCCCAAATTGCCCTTTAAAGACTCAAATTTCCTCAAATCCAACCTAAATGTCCATCAATTTGATCTTAATTTAATCCAAAATCCAATCCTAAACTCAAATTCACTTTTTATATGACCAAAATAAACCAAATCCAAGCTCAATTGGTTCATGATTTGAACCCATCTTTGATTTGAGTCTATACCCCAATTTTGACCACATGACCTAATCTCACCAAATTGAACCCATAGCCTAGTCAATTGGCCTAAATTAATGTTGAAAAATCTTTATAACATTCCTATACATAAAAATTAACTATCAATTGGCATTGGTGAAGTCTCAAGTCCATTTGATTTTGGCCTAAATCTAAAAATCCCAAACTTAGCCCCAAATTGTATATGTCCCAAAATTTCACCCAATTGATTGCCTTAACCTCCAAATTGGCATCCAATTCATGTTAGAAATTCTTCATGAAGTCCCTATTGACCATTTGAAACAATCAATTTGGACTTAGCCCAAGGATAACCCAACCTAGACCCAAGCCTAACCCAACATGACCAAATTGATTAAATTTCAAAATTTCCTCAAATTGACCCCCAATTCCTCCAATTGGGCTCAAAACCCCTTCCATCCTTCACCAAAGTTGTTCCTTATGATTATCTATACTAAATATAACAATTAATTGGGCCAATTGACTTGGCTAACCTAGCCCAAACCCAAGTTTTGGTCATTTACACCCACTTGGACCAATGCACCAAATGTGACCTAACCACCCTAAAGCCACCAAATTAACTGCACCACAGCCATTTGTTGGACTTAGTGACCAGTCCAAACACCATGAAATCACCTAAAGCATGCCATGGACAAAAGGTCCCCTAAATTAAGGGATCTTATTTCCAAAAATGCACATGCTTAAGATATCTTTGCCAAATCAAAGCATATTTGCATTAAATTGTTGTGATGGATTCCTCTGGGTTCCCTGAGCTTCTAGCCACCTCCCCATGGCCGGTCGGCCAGCCCAGTGACCGAAAAAGCCCAAAACCAAGAGCCACCCCCATGGCACCTCACCCAAATCAAACCCAGAGGCCAACTCATCCAAATTAAACTATGGAGCTATTCTACCCTCCACTTAAGCACCACAATGCACCCAAACTTATGCCATGAGAGCCACCCCATGGCCATTTTTATAAAAACTCAAGGGAAGTATTCTCTGATTTTTTCAAAGTCAGAGGAGGTTCCTATACAGAGACCCATATTTTTCAAGTTATTTCACATTATTTCTTTAAAATAATCATGAAAATTAGCATATTGATTATAAAATCCTAAAAAATTTTTGGAAGGTCCACCATGACTAGAGAAACCTTTGGAAATAATTTCATGGGTCAAGTCATTTAAAATATCCTTGAATTTTACAAATACTAAATCACTAAGATAATTAATTTTGAAAATTTTAAAAATTTAAATGACTTGATTTTTAATCTCCATTGTGATTTATAATCTAGAGAACTCATCATAAAAATTTCAAAATATTTTGAGTTCATTTGACACCTTAAGTTGATTTTTAAAGATAAATACCACTTTTAACACTTAAATGATTTTTAAAAATCAAAATATAACTCAAAAAATTATGAAACTTAGTTTTTTGAGTTCTCTGTGATCAGGGGTATTTCTAAAAATAAAATGATATTTAAAATAAAAACTTGATTTCTAGTCTATTCTAAATATTTAAATAATTAAAAATTCATAACAATCACAAAAATGATAAAACTCATGAAAATGTTCTAAATTGCTTTTTAATCATTTAGGAAAAATTAGAATATTTTTCATGATTCTCTAAATAAAGATATTTAATTTCAAAGCTTAAAAAAAATCTTTAAAGGATAAAAATGATTTTGTTTTCTAAAATAATTCCAATAAATCAAAAAAAATTAAAAAAATATAATATTTGCTCCTCTAGGGTTTTTTGACCTTAGAGAAATTTTTCAAAAATACAAAACCTAATTTTCACCATTTAAAATATTTTATTTTTACTAAATAACCCAGAACTTGAAATAATTCTAATAAATCACAGAGAATTCAAAAAATTATGAAATTTGATATAAAGGCTTATATGGTCTAGGTCTACCTCCAGTAAAAATTTCTAGAGATTAGAATTTACCTTGGTCAAGTTAGGAATTTTCTTTGAAAAAGTCCTATTTTTACATGAAAATAATTACATAAATTAATATAAATTTTGAAAAATCACATTTTCTCCTCTATTGTCTGAGTTGACCCATGAATGAGGTAGAATAAAAATTTCAAAATCATTTAAATTGAATTTGACAAATTATGAAGTGTTAGAGCCTTAGGAGAAATGTGTAATTTTGGAAATCTAGCCTTAATTAACATTTAGGCTTAAGTCAAGGAGGGAAAATGGGTAACCTCTGACCTTAATCAATTTATTTGATGCATAAAACACAAGGGGTTAATTGGTAGAAACATATTTTACTTTTCTCATTAAAAAGATAAGTTAATAAATTTCTAAATTATTAAAATTTGGAAGTTTATTAAAATTAAATGATCCTAGACTTAGGCCTATGAATTTTGAAGTCAATCTATCTTGATTTTCAAATAAAATCCAAAACATGAATCATGACAACTTAAAGTTTAACCCTTTTTTTAAAAACTCATTAACACACTCACCTAGGTCTTAAGGGCATAGTGGTGACTTAGGCTAAATCAAAAATTGATTAAACAAGGATTAGAGAAATAAGCATAATTAAATCAAACATCCTTGAAACACCACCAAGCCCAATTAGGATTAAGAATTTGGCTAAGTATTCAAGTTACATTAACTTCCCCTTCAAGGGAACTCACTCACATAATTTTCAAATTAAATGATAAATGACAACTACCCCTTTCTTATGGATAATTGAGACATCAATGTTCACTGAGTAATAAGGATATTTATATGATGAACCATTAAGCAACGTAATAAGTTTAAATGGACTCGAGGCTTTTCACCAGTTGGTGAGAAGGAGGCATGGACCTGCTTCCCCCTCCTAACTTGTTGGATACCTAAGAGACCTATTAAACTTAATATCCTTTGCTCATGGAATCATCCTTAATTAAATTTTTAAGGACTCACCAAGATATGACATAGGGTTAGGAAAATTACCAAAATTTTACCTTTCCTGCTCATCATAAACTGCCTTAACATGCATTTTTAAGTTTCAGGTGGTGCAACGAGAAGAATCGCCAGGTACACTTTTACAGTTTTCAGTGTTGTCTTTCTTATACTTTCATACTGTACTTTTATACCTGTAAATTTGCATGCTAAATAATAATGTCACCCTGCATGAAAACTAAAACCATCAGGATACCACATAACCATAACCATAACTCTAACCCAAACCAAAACTAAAATCAACCAAGATAAAATTCACCGCCACAACATGCAAAATATAAAACAACTCAAAATTTAATCACAAACATCACACAAAACCACAACTTCAACTAAATTAAGATGTCTCTATCGGATGATCGGGAATCCCTCGGAGGAGGTAACCTACGGTTGCTAACGAGGCTTCCCAAGGTTTAAATGAAATTATGTAACTCATTAAGTTGAGTTTAGTAAGTTCATTTAGACTAAGTGAATCCAATAGAAAATAGTGATGCCGGAACGAGGGAACCGTAGGATCCTAATCGGTGTCGCTCTAATCAACTTTAATATGCCCTCAAAAAATTTAAAGAACTTCAACCATAGGGCCACCTGATTTGATGTTATAACTTGACACACTAGATAACTCAAACTTGTCGCGGCAAGGAGCTTGGAGCTAGCATGGTGGGCAGCACGGCCATCTTCAACAGCAAAATTTGTCTTCCCCAGCTAAACCAATCTTCTTTCCTTAGACTTAAACAACAAAACCATAGGACTTTGAGATTGCTTGCTTATGCAACGTAAATCCTCACCTTATCTTTAGGCCTTTGTATAACCTTGTTATATAATATAAGCCCTAACTCATCTTAGGATTCTGAGGTTGTCGTCCGTCATGACCTAAATCTGCACATCTTCCAGGCTATTTGTGTGATCATTTCAGACAAATGTAAGCCCTAACTAATAAAATTGGCAGGATGAAACACCTAAATACTTCTCCTCAAAACTGAAGCCAAACATTAGAATAACTTGGGAAGTCACCGGGGTTCTCCTCTGGATCCATGACATCCCCTAGTTCCTCTTCCTTTGGATTCCACAACAAAATTTTCCAAATTTGAACTAATTCCCTTTCACACCTCTATGTCCGATTTTGTTAAAGAGCCCAACCCTTTGAAATTCCTTGAAAATAATATTCTTTGATTTTTATCGAGAGTCTTCTTAGGTGGCTTTGGTCATTTAAGATGTAATTAACTATAGAGGCTTGCCCTTATACGAAGCATGTCCAAACCCAACTTAATATAAACCCTATTTAATCATTTGTATTAAATAGGGGAACTTGTCGGCAAATACAACGGTTTCACAGACCAAATGGACGTCATACTTTCCTTAGTTTATTTGATCGAGCCTCATCCTCAAGTCTTGTGTTTATCCTTCAGGATAGATACAAGATTTGAGGTACAATGCTCTTTCATTTTAAAACTATGAAACATATGGGGTCAGCTTGATTTCATACTTCACCGTCCTTCCAAAGTGGGCGACGGGATTTTGATTCCGGTGACCGACGGCTTCTTACGGGCAACTCCCCACAAACCAACCCGAAACAACGCCGACAAACCTCCACCAACTTGATGCAAAAGAGTGGTGGAAGACTGCTGAAGTAGAGTTGAATGGCCTCCTCTTTATGATTTTCTTGAATCTTCATTTTTGTTTGTGACAATTTTGTGAGGGAAGACAGTTTTTTTCAGAGACATGTAGTAGGCAGCATCTTCATGAATACCCACTTCATGCACTGAAAACGGTTGTATTTCTCCCTTGATGCAATGTTCTTGTCCTTCTTTGTAGTACTTTATTCACTGGTGTAGAGATGATGGACCATGTTGTGTTTATGAATCCACAATCGACCAAGTAAAGCATTAAAAGAGGTCTCGACGTCGATGATATGAAACTTGGTGGTTGTTGCTAGTTCTCCAACCTTCATAAGTAATGTAATTGATCCAAGGGCTCTCTCTCCCTTTTGGTTGAATCGTCTTAACATCATTTTATCAGTCGTAAGTTCATGAGCTTCAATGTCCAAATAGGCTAATGCCCATAGATCTACTAAAACTCAGGACAACACAAATTTGTCGATGTTAACGGATATGTAGAGTGGTTGGTTGTGGTCGATGGTAGAAAGCTGCAAATCTTCATCTGTAAAGGTTACCCCAGGTTATTCCTTCAACAAAAAAACTTCATCTGAGGATGTGTTGGCCAACTGTGCTAAGCAATCCCATGGGTCAAACAAGGTTGTAACCAGAGACTCTATCATCTCCTTTAATAGGAGCAAAGTGTCGTAGATTCCTAATCGGGCAGATTACTTCCTAAGATGAGCTAGCACATTATAATCCACTTTATATGGTCTTCCAATTTTCTCCTGGTTATGTGGTTCTTCCACTGGTGGAGGTAGTTCTTCTTGAGTTACTATTTGTTTTCCTTTATCTATTGGAGCTATTCTTGGGGGTAACACTCTCCCACTCCTTAAGTTCACTTCTGTAATTTCTTCTTCGTAAGATATCATTATCGAATCTTCTGGTTTTTTTTCTTTATCAGAAAGATCTAATTTGATGGCAAGCAGCACAACATGGTGCTCAAGAATTGGTTCCTCAGTACCGGTGTTGTCGTAAGCGGTATTGTCAATGTCTTCTTTAGTCTTGTTAGCAAGTTCATCGGACTTAAATACGAGTTAAGGATCGTTTTGGGAATCAAGATCAAAGCTATATTGATCATAATTGATTACATCATCACTAGAAATAGTTAAAATGTAGCCAAAATTGCAATCACTATATTCATAAGACCCTAGAGGGGCAAAAAGATAATCATACAAAGTCAGAGGTTCGAGGATTTTTCTTCCCGAATCCGAGACAACCAATCTAGTAGAGGCAGCCCCTATCCTACCCCTCATGCTATCAATATTCACAGTGGTGTGCTTCTTTTTCTTTGTCTTTGATGATGACGGCTCTTGCGGCGAAATCTTCATCTCGATCTTGGCAAGCTGAAGACTGAACGAAGGCTTATTTTGAAGCATTCAAGATTTGGTTCAATATTTTCTTGGACAGTATATGTGGAAGAATGTCTTGATGCATCATGAATTTGCTTTAGGACCCTCTTGATCTTGTCCCAAGTTGTACTCCATCCATATTCTACAGTATATGGATCAATCAGAGAGATTGGCTCAGTCAAAATCATATTCATGGAACTTTTTTTAGGTTCTTTTAAATATTCTTTTGAGATAGTGTTATTCCCTTCTTTAAGGTTTCTTTGGATCTGGTAGTCTGAATTCAGGTTTCATCATCAAACTTCTGAAAATTTTGGATACGGCTTCATCTTTGAAAGATTACATCATTTTACGTCAATCTACCAAAGATATTCTATTATTCCCTGTTCAGGATGATCTTCCTTGAGGAGGTCGCTAGTTGGACTGGCTACTATATTTCTGAGCATGCTGTGAAGATTTGTGAGGATTTTTAGGATATATCTTCATTGGTTGTTTTCCTTTATCGACAGTCGCTATTGTTCCTGACTTATTTTCAAATACTCTAGTTTCCTTAGATTTCTTGTTAGAATCCATATGTTTGATTTTTTCTTGAAGACTGCTGGCTTTGCTAAGTTGCTTCTCGAAGGATTTGATGGTGAGTCCCTTGAGCATGAAAGCTACTAGTCCATGAATGCTTTTGAATAAAATCTCAATTGTGTGATGTTCCTGTAGGTGAGGTTTAGACTTCATGCTAAGATTTCACCACCTCAAGATGTAATCCACCAAAGTCTTGTTGGGCTTTTGATTTTTCATCATGAGCTCTCCTATAAAAACATGGTGTTGCGTGACAGCGACTTTATATATACTTAAAAATACAAGAATTTGATATTGCTGCTAGAAGATTTAAATCCATGGCAACGGTGCTAAAAACTTGACAACGGTAATAGATTTGATAAAGATGTGTATAAAATATTCAATAATTGCTAACTCACACTTATTAATGCAAGTATACTTATCGCTCAAGTAATATAAGGCTTTAATGGAGTTCTGGATATCGATCCCACAGGGAGTAATATTAGAGGCTACAAACTAAGATTTAAAAAAATCAATACTTAATCACAACAAAATAATTTAAATTGCATATTTGTCACTAATAGGCAATTCAAATAAAAATGTAATTTTAATAAACTCTTAATTAACCAATCCTACTAATAAAGTTTCTAATGTGAAGTTCAATATATAAGACAGCATCCTTCTCCTTGTCAAGAAATATAAGTGAATGGATAAATTGAATCAGTTCAAATTGAATTGTGCCAAATAAGAGCATACCTACTCTTTATCCTTTGGACTAGGCATAAAGAACATTGAGTAGTCCTATGTATTGTTACTGAATTTGCGCCTAGGCTGGGAGGATACCGGCTCTCACTTCGGAGCTCCCACGTTCCCCTCGCTTGAGGGCTAACATCCACACTTCAGCACCCAAACAATAGGACCGAATTAAGGATTTTAGCCTCTCACTTTAAAATCTCTCATTCTACACCCGATAATATTTATTTCCCTATTTATTTGCACCCAGCTTTCAAGTATTTTGACCTCCCTAAATCTTGGATGTAATCCTTACTTTAGTTGTAAAACTCAATTGGTCAGATTGAATGTAAATTAAGATTAAAATGAAAAGATCATCACAACTTCTTTAACATTCTCATAGCACAACCAATTCAAATCACTATTTCACAAAATCTCAAGACAAGGAGAAAGACAGAGAAAACTACTCATAACTCATGGAGAATATACGACAAAACTTGGAATTTATTTACAAAAGCAAAGTCATACAAACTTCAATAAGTAAATACAACTTATCTCTAATTCCTCCTCAAGCAAACTCCTCAAAGTTCCTCTGAATCTCTTCCTTTCTTTACAACACACATAATTCTCCTTCGAAGAGGCAAGGAGGAAGAAATCTCTCACTTTTCTTCCACTCTTACAATCCCTTGAAGAATTCCACACAATACTAACCACTCTCTGCGCTCTAATGGGCACCACAAACAACAAAGACTCCGTAGACACCCTGTGGACACCACCTTTTCGGCCTCCAAATTATTTCTTTTAAAGTTGTAGAAGAGTTTTCAAGAGTTGCCCAAGCGTCCCTTAAAAAATTGTCCACATTCAATGCATCTGTTGAGAGAACTTACGTGCTCGCCATCCACGTCCTCGATGGCGCTGTCGACGGCCTTCTATAATATTTTATTCTTGACTCTCAAGAAAAACTCGTTGTCAGCGACGTCGAGCTCGTCGTCAGCGCCCAAGATAAAATCTCCATATTTTGGTCCATTTTTGCTCCAAATTTGCTCATTTTTGCATCTTTTTGCTCCAATGACAATCATTCAACATACCTGCAACAAAACATCAAAAATACCTTTTTTAAAAGTGCAATATCATCAAAATCAGTGTAAAATAGGTAAAAAAATCTCAACATATTTTTCTTTGGTCAAAATCCCTAAAACTTTACTATTACTTGTCCTCAAGTAATTTTAGTCTTACATAAAAGTTATGATCTACTGTGGTAAAGTTTTAATTCAGAAATACTATAAGTTTTATTTAAGTAAATACCATAGTGAGATTTTCAAAAAAAATTCAAGTAATTAAATTAACTCTGTAGATACAAGACTATCTAGTCATCAAGTTTAAGAGTTCTAGTTTTCTATTCATTTCAAGAATGACTATATGTTGTATTATCAAGTCACTTAAAATATTCAAATGATAGGAACTTCATGAGAACACTACTAGTAAAAGAACCTATTCTATAAATATAAGTTCATATTTGTATTTAGGTTTTCCCTTTAGGTAGGTCCAAGTGAAGCTAATTTTCGATTAAGCATCTCCTTAAGCTTCTTCTCACATATATATTTTTTTTCATTTGGATTGCTTTCAATCCTATATAAGTTTCTTTTCTTTTCAAAGATTGTTGTCAATCCTTTCTTTTTCTTTTTCAAGTGAAGATTATTATATCTGGATAGTCTTTACAAATTTTGAAATTCATTTTTCTTTCCCTAAATTTGAAATTCAAAGCATACCTTTACCTTATAAGTATTTCATAGCTTTTACATCATTGAGCCCTAATCTTTTCTTCTCAAATGAATTTCTACGATTCTTAATATTTCAAAATCTAGTTTTCTTTACTTTAAATAGTTAACTATAGTCTTATTTTCTTATACTAAATATCTTAATATACAAAATTAATTTTTCTTACAAAAATATTCCTTTAAATCTACCAAAATATTTAAATATCTACAAAATATAGTTATCTGAAATAAATTCACTACAAAAAAATCATATTAATAATTTTTCAAAATATTTAAATTAAGAACATATAATAGTTAATCTTTTGTTTCTCTCTCCCAAACTTAAATTTTTAATATGGATTGATATATGTTCAAAGAAATTCTAAACATAAATCATACCTCGGTACTTTAGGCATTTTCATCTTTCTAAAATTTTTGCAGTTCCTTCTCAAAATTTTTACTTTAAACTGGTCTGTAATATTAGGACATTTCTATACATATAAAGCATTGAAAAGATTGTTGGGTAATGAAATTTTGAAATAAGTACAAAACTACATTATACAAACATAATATTTCACTAACACATCACAATACAATTTTATAAAGTAGTAATCAAAGTCTATTATAACAACACATGCAAATTTTAACTACAACACCAAACATTTATAACAATAATTAAAAATTATCTAACTGCAAACATAAAATAAAACATAGAATAAAATGAAAGTACAACAAACATACATCTATCTCTATCACAAAATCACAAAACAAAAGTACATCAATCACTATCATATATCAAAATCCCATATTATATCCTTATCTCTCTGGCCAGCGGGTGGATTGGGCTGATACTGAGTATAACGGGGGCATTCAGGAAAAGTAACATCAGGCTCACCTCTGAAGTGTTGGGCCTGAGCTTCGTAGTAAGCTATCTCAAAGTCAGAATGCCTCAGTAGCTACTCACTGTCATAATCATGTTTACGTTCTAATCCCCCAATTTTTTCATTTTTTTTTCTCTATACTCTTCCACTGCAAGGCTAACTCATCATTAAATCTTGAAGGGTAGGGGAACTAGAGGAAAGAAGGTCATAACTAGTAGAGAGGATATCTCTACTAGTAGAAGGTTCTTTACTCCTACTCCCAGAACTCCATCCTTGATGGGATTCATACGTTTTTAAATTAGCTTTACGAATGGGTTTCATAGGGTAAACCCATTCTTCATCATCTCCAACTTAAACTCCAAAAAGTTGGCAAAGTGCATAAATGAGGTCAGGATGTCCCAAACCTCCACTTGATTCACTCCTTGTTGCGGTCAAAATATTTTTATAAATAATTCTCCCCACATTTATAGTCTGATTGTTCTAAATACAAAAATTTAGAATAGATCTACCTCTTATTACCTCACTATGGTGATAGATAAGTAACAGAGTAGAGGAAATAAACTAGTGTCACACTTTAGATGTGGCATTCAAAATGGAAGCATAAAACTTTACCTGTTCTCTCTGTTTTATCTTTCATGTCCCTTTCCCACTAGTGAGAAAGTTAATGATATCATTCAGCGGGCCTTCCATTGTACTGAATGTTTCATAATTGCAGATATAGGAGTCTGAGACTTCGTAAAATGAGTTAAAGTGGGTGGAACTAAACTCAACAGAAAACCCTCTTACTCGAACAGTTCCATCCTCAGAATAGAACGCATTGGCGTATAATTCTTTCACAACATTCACAGCAGCCTTATTGGTGGTATAACAGAAATTTTCCCACCTCCGTTTCGTAATAACTCGTTTGAGTTCTCCTCTCAGACTCTCAAAAACATGATCCTGTATACATTTCTTCCCTTGAAATGTTGAAGTAAATCTCGACTGAGCCTTCGCATTGATGAAGCGAGACTCGTCAAACTCAAGTCACCTCTTTTGTTGCAGAGCAATTTCAATCTAATCAAAATTATATAAAAAAATTCTGAAATATACTTCAAATACTCAAATAATGGCTTGCAAGAGTGACTCTAAGAGTTCAAAACTAAGTTCCATGAATTTCATCCAAATATTTTCTTCACATTCTCAATTTTTTTGTATCTCCTCAATGTGGAAGAAATTTAAGGTGAAAATCAAATATTTTTAGTTTGAAGAAAAGCTCTTACTGAGAAATGATAAAATTTGTTGTCTAAACGCTTTGAAATCGCGCCAAATCCAAGATCTTCAAGCCCTAGATTGAAATTTTCATTTTTTAAGAGGAAGCAGATGATGAATAGTGGCGGTTGACTGGTCAAAATAGTGATTAAAAGTGTTTTTTTTTTCAGTATCTCTCCATCGACAGGGTCTTCAGCGCCGTTGGCGAGCTCTATTTAATTAAATAGCCTAAGTCTTGGGAAAAATCCACCCTCGGCGAGCTTTTCAAAATTAGTTCAGTTTCAGATTTTTGCGATTTCGATCAATTTCAAGCCTCGTCGACATTCGTTCAATTATTTTTTGACTTAAATTTAAGTGATTAAATGATGTACTAACACAAATAAACATTCACAATACAAAACATTACAATTATATATATAATCCAAGGGTTATAATACACGTCACATGATACACATAAGTTTGGTATTTTCTCAACCTTAATACATCAATTCAGCGTCACAATCCAAGCCACAACACTTTAAACGCTATAAACATGCATTTAATGCTCAATCTCAACTATACTAAGATCTAAAAGCAAAATTCGAAAGTAAAGCAAAAACATAAGCTCAAATAAAATCACATACATAGACATATAGGTAGTAAAGTAAATCTACTACTGCTCCAATTCAGTGCTTGTTTCTCCTCTGATATCGCCCATCGATCGAACATGAACGAAGAGGTTACAGAAGGTCGGTATGGAAATTCTTCAGTTGAACACGCTAAATCTAGGGTTTTGAGTGGAATTAGAAGCCATTAGGATAAATTTGGTAGAGTTTCAATTCGTTTTTGGGTAATATGAATTTAAGAACTGAGTTTGGAAGTTTATAGGGAGTAAATCTCAGCTAAAACTGCTAAAAACTGACCTTTCAAACTCAAAAAACTGTCATCTTGCCTTCGGCGGCGTCAATGGCGCTGTCGCTAAACCTTGAGAATTAATTGTCTGGACTCTCGGAAAAAACCCGTTGTCGGCGATGTCGAGCACGTCATCGGCGCCCAAGGTAAGAATTTCACAGTTTTGCTCTGGTCCGAATACGTTCCAATTATCTCTATGGATCCAATTTTTATGATGATTCAATGGTAAATACGAGTAGTAGAGTTTAATACTACCACAAACTAATGATAATTAAAGACAATATAATTGCAATAAAAATAAAGATAGCTTGTCTCCCACAAAATGTTTGGTTTAACGTCGTCAGCCCGACTTATTCAGATATTATTCAGGTTGACTGACCATTAAAACATCTTTCAAATTTGGTCTTTTACCCTCAAAATACAGCTTTAATCTATGTCCATTTACTTTAAATATATTCCTTGTCTTTTGATCTTCAATGTCAACAGCTTCGTAAGAATAAACTCGAGTCATAGTAAAGGGTCCTAACCAGCCATACTTCAATTTCCCAGGGAATAACTTCAGCCTTGTATTGTAAAGCAAAACTTCTTGTCCTGGTTGAAATTTCTTCTGGTTAATCTTCCAATCATGCCATAACTTTAGTTTCTCCATAAAAATTTAGTTGTTATCATAAGATTAATTTTTTAATTCTTCTATATCATTCATTAATAATAATCTCTTCTCACCAGCATCTTTCAAATTATAATTGAAATCTTTAATTTCCCAATATGCTTTATGCTCCAATTATACTGGTAAGTGAAATATCTTTCCAAAAATCAGCCTGTAAGGAGTCATTCCAATAGAGGTTTTATAAGCAGTCCTGTAAGCCCATAATCCAGTATCCAGTCTAGTAGACCAATCTACTCTACTAGGGTTTACATTCTTCTTCAGTATTTGTTTAATCTCTCTATTAGAAACTTCAGCTAACTCACTGGTCTAAGGGTGAAAGTAAGTAGAGATTCTATAAATAATATTAAACTTTCTACCAATCTCTAAATGTATTTATTCCTGAAATGGGATCCTCCGTCAGTGATAATCACTCTTGGCATTCCGTATTTAGTGAAAATGTTTTTCATTAAAAATTTTGAAACACTTTTAGTGACACAATGAGGTAAAGCTTGTGCTTCAATCCACTTTTATATGTAGTCTACCGCAACTAATATGTATAAATTCTCAGACAAAAGAATAAATGGTCCCATTAAATCCAATCCCCAAACATCAAAGATCGCAACTTCTAACATGAAATTCAGAGGCATTTCATTTCTTCTAGATATATTGGCTACTCTTTGGCATCGATCACAAGTTTTTAAATATCTGTAAAAATCTCTAAACAGAGTAGGCCAATAGAATCCAGCTTGTAAAATTTTATAAGAAGTTTTATCAGTTCCAAAATGACCTTTAAATTCAGAATCTTGACATTTCCGAATGATTAGTTGAGTTTCTTCATAAGGTACACATCTTCTCATAATAAGATCCTTAAATTATTTATATAAGTAAGGCTCATCCCAAAAATATGCTTTCGCATCATGAATGAATTTTCTTTGTTTTTGCAATGTCAGCATAGGTGGCAAAATATCACTAAGAATATAATGAACAATATCAGCATACCATGGTATTTTCTACTCATTATTATTGTACAGTTGTTCTTTAGGGAACAGTCCGTAATTTCATTATCAATGTAAGATAATTCATGATATTGTAATCTCGACAAATGATCAGCAATTTGATTATCAGTTCTCTTTCTATCAATAACCACAAAATCAAATTCTTGCATCAAAAGTATCCATCTAATTAACCTTGGTTTGACATCCTTCTTTTTCATCAGATACTTAATAGCAGAGTGACAGTGTGCACAACACATTTAGTCCCAATTAAATAAGATCTAAATTTGTCAAAAGTATACACAATAGCCAGTAACTCTTTTTTTAAAAAATCTTTAATATAACGCCTGTAAAATACAACATGTCCAAGAAAATTTCTAACCCCTCTTACATTAGTAGGAGGTGTTAACTTAGATTTAGCTTTAATTTTTGTGGGGTCTACTTCCATACCATTTTCTGATATTTTATGCCCTAACACAATTCCTCATGCAACCATAAATTGACATTTCTCCCAATTTAGAACTAAATTAGTTCTTTTACATAACTCCAAAACTTTTTTAAGATAATTTAAGCATGTGTCAATTGATGTTTCAAATATAGAGAAATCATCCATAAACACTTTTATTCCATCATCAATTAACTTACTAAATATAGACATCATACATCTCTGAAATGTTGCAGGTGCATTACATAATCTGAAAGGCATTCTTCAAAAAGTAAAAGTTCCAAAAGGACTAGTAAATATTGTCTTTTCTTGATCCTCAGGAGAAATAGGAATTTGATGGTAGCCGGTATATCCATCTAAAAAATAGAAATATTTGTGCCCAGCAAGTCTATCCATTATTTGGTCTAAAAATGGTAAAGAGAAGTGATCTTTCCTAGTGACACTGTTTAATTTCCTATAATCAATGCAAATACGCCACCCAGTAACTTACCAAATAGATATTTATTCATTATTCTCTTTTGCTTCAGCAATCACCCCTCCTCACTTAGAAACACAATGAGTTGGACTTACCCAAGCACTATCCAAAATAGGATATATAATTCCAGTGTCCAACCAATTCAGACTTTCCTTCTTGACTACTTCTTTCATCATTGGGTTTAGTCTCCTTTGTGGATAAACTCTTGGTTTATATTGTTCATCCAGTATAATTCTGAGCATACAAATCGAAGGACTGATTCCTTTAATATCAGCTAAGGTCCAACTAAAAGCTTTTTTATATCTTTTTAATGTATCCAAAAGTCTTTCCTCTTGCAAATTATTTAACACTAAAGATATAATAACAGGTAACGTAGATGAGTTTCCCAGAACCACATACTTCAAGTGGTTAGGCAATATTTTCAACTCAAGTTTAGGTGGTTTTATAATTGACGGAATTAGATTCTTATAAGCATTTCCTGTAATATCCAGCATCTCAAATCTTTCCTGAACATAATCTAATTCTTCATTTTTTATTTCGTCCAAAATAATTTCATTTTTTTCTTCAAAATCTTTTTTCTCTTCAAAATATTCATTAAAATGCTTTTTCAATAGATGTTCACTAATTTCCATGTGAAAACATTCATTCTCTTTTTCAACAGCAAGGTATTTCGTAGATTTCAGAATGTTAAAAGTCACTTCTTGATTGTTAACTTTCAATATTAATTCTCCCTTTTGAACATCTATCATAGCTCTTCAAGTAGCTAAAGAAAGTCTCCCTAAAATTATAGGTATTTCTTTATCTTCCTCCATATCTAAAATAATAAAATCCACAGAAAAGACATATTTATCAACTTTTACTAACACATCTTCTATAACTCCCTTAGGATAAGAAACTGAACGATCCACTAACTGAAGAGTTACAGAAGTAGGTGAGACTTCTCCTAATCCTAATCTTTTAAAAATTGATAGAGGCATAAAATTAAAGCTGGCTCCTAAATCACATAAAGCTCTTCCATAACATCTTTCACCGATAGCACATGGTATAGTGAAACTACCTGAATCTTTTAATTTTTCAGGAAGCTTTTTCTAAATAATTGCACTACACTCTTCGCTAATTGTAATAGTCTCATTATTAGTGAACTTCCTTTTCTTGTTCAAAATATCTTTCATAAACTTCACATAAATGGGCAATTTCTCTAAAGCTTCTACGAAAGGAATATTTACTGTTAATTTTATAAGAATTTCTATAAACTTGGAAAATTGTTTATCATTTTTTTGTTGTCTCAATCTTTGAGGAAACGGTGGTGGAGGTTTCTCCACAGTAATTTTCATTGGTGTATGTGGATATTCTAAATCTTGGTTTTCATGATCCTTTTCTCTTTTTGTATCCACATTCTCTTTTCCAGTTTTTGTTTCTTTCTGCACTCTTGTTTCCAATTCTTTTCCACTTCATAATTGTATCACTTTTATCTGTTCTTTTCCTTGATCTTTATGATTTGGTTCCACAGTACTAGGAAAATTTTTCAATGTTCGGTTACAAAGCACAGTAGCGATATGCCCCAATTGGTTTTCAATATTCTTAATAGCAGTTCCTTGAATTTGTAGCTGGTTTCCTTGAATTTGTAATTGATTTCCTTGATTCTGCAATTGTTGACCCATGTTCAATATCAACTCTTCCATAGACAATTTCTTTTCCTTAAATTGAGTGTTACTGTTAAATCATGAAGGATAAAAAGGTCTATAATTAACATTTCCTTGGTTGGATGAATTTCCTAATGGGTTTACTGGGTTGTTTGCCCACTGTTGATTTGTAGAAGAACTATTATTCCAATTAAAGTTAGGATGATTCTTCCAACCTGGGTTATAATAGTTCAAATAAATATTTTTGGGTCTATTGTTAATAGCATTTAAAGTCTCACAAGAAGGTTGAACATCCACAAATTGCTTAGATGAATTCTCTTCCATCATAGTAGGTGTTAGAGAATAATTCATTCCATAATGATCTAATTTCTTTGATATTGCAGTAATTTGTGAAGCTAACATAGATATTACATCAGAATCATGGATACTAGCTACTCTTTCAGGATTTACCCTTTTTTAGGGCCATTGAAAATTTTTGGTAGTTGTCTCTTCTATTAACGAATAAGCCTCATCAAAAGGTTTTAACATTAAAGAGGCACCAACTACAGTATCTATAATAGATCTAAGAGATCTCACTAATCCATTGTAAAAAGTTTGAATTATCAACCAATCTGGTAACGAATGATGTGGGCACTTCCTAAGAAGATCTTTAAAAATCTCCCAAGCTGCATATATCGGCTCTCCATCAATCTAACAAAATGATGTTATGTCAATTCAAAGTTTAGCAGTTTTAGATGGAGGGAAATATTTGGATAGAAATTTCTATGAAAGTTCTCCCCAAGTTCTAATAGATCCAGGTGCTGACAAATTTAACCACATATTAGCCTTATCCTTAAGTGAAAAAGGAAAAAGTCTAAGTCTAATAGCAACATTCAAAACTCTGTCATATTTAAAGGTAGCACAAAGTTCTAAAAAACTAGCGAGGTGTAAATTAGGATCATCATTTGGTGTACCTCCGAATTGATTGTTTTGTACCATTTGGATAATAGCATGTTTGAGCTCAAATAAATTAGCAGCCACATCAAGATTTTGGATAGATAAGTGAATTTCATCTGCTGTAGGATTTGCATAATCTCGTAGAGGTCTAGGTGGATGTTCATTTTCTATTCCTTGATTGTTCACATTGTTTTCTATTGTGACAGGATTTATAGGTTCTATTCGTAGTTTTCTAATTCTCCTAACAGTGCGTTCTAATTATGAATCGTAGGGTATAAGATTTTCAAGTCCAAATTTACGCATACAATTGAAATCATTACACAGAAAAATAGTTAACTAAATATGAAAATAAATTGTAATTCAAGTAAAAGTTTTCTAATAGTCCTAATTTGTCCATTACTTTAATTATGAGATGTCATTACAACAGTCCAAAGCTTTTTCTGGGGGCTGATCTCCCCAAATATTTCTCCTCCTCTACTATTACTTTGGTTCCCAAAGAAAAAACTCCTCACAAATGGGAAAATTTTAGACCCATTAGCCTCACTTCTGTTATTTCAAAGATAATAAGCCAAGTCCTGGTCCATAGATTACAACCCCATTTTAATTAGCTTATCAACAGGAATCAGGCAGCCTTCATCAAAGGTAGAAGTATTGTTGATAATGTTCTCTTGGCTCAAGAGTGGCTATTGGATTTGGACAGAATTACTAGAGGAGGTAACTTAATTCTCAAATTGGATATCAAAAAGGCTTATGACACAATCAGTTGGAAGTTTATTGAACAAGTTCTCATTGTCAGAGGTTTCTCCCCTTCCTTTATCTCTCTAATCAATAGATGGCTGGCTAATAATTTCCTTTTTGTCTTCATTAATGGATCTTCACATGGGTTTTTCACTGCATCAAGAGGTATCAAACAAGGTGATCCCCTTTCTCCGACCATTTTTTTCTAGCTTTTGACTACTTATCCAAAATTTTGAATGAGATGGCAGCCAGGAAACCCACTCCATTGATAATCATAGATCTTCCCTCTTAATTAATCATTTGGCTTTTGTTGATGACATCATTATATTTTTAAAAGCTACCAAATCTGCTGTTAAATTATTCATGAAAACTTGGATAAATTTCAGGAGGTCTGTGGAATGAAGCTGAATGATCAAAAGTGCATTACCACTTTCAGCAAACAATGCAAAAGTGAGTTAAAGACCTGCATTTTTGGCTTCACTGGCTTTACAAATAGCCATCTTCCTATGAAATATCTAGGGGTACTTCTTATCAAATGAAGAACTAAAAATTTTCAGTTTGATCATATTTTTGAGAAGATTCAAAGCAAATTGCAAGCATGGGAGAATTCCTATTTATCCAATGGGGGTAGGATAACCCTTCTAAAAAGTTTTCTATATGTTATTCCATCTTATCTTCTGCAAATGAACATTTTGAAAAAGTCTACTCAAAGATTATTGGATAGTATGTTCAATAGATTTCTATGAGTTGTTTAAAGGAAGCAAAAACACTGGACTAAATGGGCTAAGGTGTGTAAACCTTTTATGGAAGGAGTGTTAGGCTTCTAGTCCTTCCCCAAATAATGCATACTATTTTTTGTAAACTCTGGATTAAATTCAAATCTCAGTCTTCCCTTTGTGTTGAATTTTTATGGGGAAAATATTGTAAGCACCAACACCATTCCCAATTATCTGTGGGTTTGGGGGACTCCCCTATTTGGAAAAAGATGCTACAGATTAGGGAGGAAGCTGAACAAATGTTTGTCTAGGAGATAGGTGATGGTTTGGTAAACATCTGGTGGGATAATTGGTCTTTGGAAGGCAGCGTACTTCATGATCAAAATGCTCCAGCCTTTCCCAAGTATGTGAAGGACATTTGGCAACATGATAAGTGGAATATTACTCCTATCATTCCTTTTTGCAGCCCCCCTCAAATCTCCAACATTCTAAAACTCTCAGTTAAACATGGGAAAAAGGACAGAATTGTTATCAAAAAGAACTTACCCCCAACTCATCCTCCCCAACAGGTGGTGGATTGGGGTCATACAATTTGGAACAAATTTCTTACTCCTTCCATGTCATTTTTCATATGGAGACTCTTTTTAAAGTTGATTCCCACTAATGATATATTGAAATTGAAGGGTTTAAGAGGACCCTCTAGATGTGTTTTATGTTGACTGAGGAGGAAACAACTACTCACCTTTTCTTTGTCTGCCCTTGGGTACAGAAAATTTTGTCTATTGTGCTTGGAAAGTTGAATGTTCAAACTATGAATCTATCATGGGATGTATTCTATAATTGCTGGTCGGATTGGAGGGGAATCAATCTTCAAGATATCCCCAACACTTTGGCTTGGTTTGTTTGGATGGCTAGAAACCACTTGAAGTATGAAGCATCTCCTTTAGAGCTAATGAAGTTGGGTCTAGCCTATGTACCAAAACTGATTAAATTTAAAATTTTGGAGTTGTGTTGGAATTGAGCCCATCTTCTAATCCTTCCATTACCAAAGCTTTGAAAATTTGTTGGTCTCTTCCAATGTATGGATGGATAAAATTTAACACTGATGGTAGCTATGAATCTCAGTATGCTGGAATTGGTGGTGTTTTCAGGAATTATGAGGGGAGGGGCATCTTGTATTTTCAATCTCCTGTTATAGTTATGGATCTTCTAGAAGCTGAATGTCAAGCTATTTTTTGGGCCCTCAATTTAGCCAGAACTTGCCACTTCAACCAGTTGTGGGTTGAATCTGACTCCTTGCTGCTTATTAACATTATTATGGGCTCTTGTGACACTCCCTTAAATTTAATCAGCTGGATTTCTGGGATTCATCAATTGCTGAAGAATTACTCTATAAGGTTTTCTCATATCCACAGAGAAGGTAACAGACCTTCCAATTGGCTGGCTAGAAGGGGTCTTTACATTGAAGAATCTTTGGTGAGCAGAAGGATTCCTCCCTCACTGGATTTCCTAACATCAAGTGATCTTTTGCCTCTTCCTTATATCAGATAGCTCCTTTTTTATGTTTTGAGAGGTTGCCTCCTTTTAAAGGCCCTCATTTTTCCTCTTTGTAACTGGTCTCCTTTAATTTTAATGAATTGAAGCTTGGCTCCTTATACAGAATATATATATATATATATTAAATCTAAATTTTACTCCTAGGCAACGGCGCCTAACACTTGACAGTGACTTTATATATGCTTAAACATACAAGAATTTGATA
Source organism: Phalaenopsis aphrodite (assembly GCA_003013225.1). Taxonomy (NCBI): domain Eukaryota; kingdom Viridiplantae; phylum Streptophyta; class Magnoliopsida; order Asparagales; family Orchidaceae; genus Phalaenopsis; species Phalaenopsis aphrodite. Next base: position 879,094 of record NEWO01000453.1, on the reverse strand, counting down.
CTGCTGCTAGAATATTTAAATCCCCGGCAACGGCGCCAAAAACTTGGCAGTGGTTATAGATTTGATAAAGATGTGTATAAAATATTTAATAATTGGAAGTCACATTTATCAACGCAAGTATACGTATCGCTTAAGTAATACAGGCCTCTAATGGAGTCTTGAATATCAATCCCACAGGGAGTAATATTAGAGGCTACAAACTAAGATTTAAAAAAATCAATACTTAATCACAACAATATAGTTCAAATTTCATATTTGTCACTAATAGGCAATTAAAATAAAAATCTAATTTTAATAAACTCTTAATTAACTAATTCTACAAATAAAGTTTCTAATGTGAAGTTCAATATATAAGAAAACATCCTTCTCCTTGTCAAGAAATATAAGTAAAATGATAAATTGAATCAGTTCAAATTGTATTGTGCCAAATAGGAGCATACCTATTCTTTACCCTTTGGACCAGGCATAAAAAATATTGATTAATCATACGTTTGGTTACTGAATATGTGGTTAGGCTGGGAGGATACCGGCTCTCACTTTGGATCTCCCATGTTCCCCTGACCTGAGGGCTAACATCTACACTTCAACACCCAAAAGATAAGACCAAATTAAAGATTTTAGCCTGTCACTCTAAAAACTCCAATTCTGCGCCCGATAATTTTTATTTCCCTATTTATTTGCACCCAACTTTCAAATACTTTGACCTACCTAAATCTTGGATATATTCTTTGCTTTAGTTGTAAAACTAAACATCTTTTAACAAATTAATTGGCCAGATTGAAAGTAAATTAAGATTGAAGTGAAAAGATCATCACAACTTCTTTAACATTCTCATGGCACAACCAATTCAAATCACCATTTCACAAAATCTTGAGACAAGGAGAAAGACAGAGAAAACTACTCATAACTCATGGAGAAGATACGACAAAACTTTGAATTTATATATAAAAGCAAAGTCATACAAACTTCAATAAGTAAATACAACTTATCTCTAATTCCTCCCCAAGCAAACTCCTCGGTGATCCTCTTAATCTCTTCCTTTCCTTACAACACATAGACTTCTCCTTCGAAGCAGCAAGGAGGAAGAAATATCTCACTTTCCTTCCACTCTTACAATCACTCAAAGAATTCCTCACAATACTAACCACTCTCTACACTCTAATGGACACCACAAACAATAAAAACTCCGCAGACACCCTGTGGACACCCCGTGGACACCACTTTTCTTGGCCTCCAAATTGTTTCTTTTAAATTTTTAGAAGCAATAAAGACTCCACAGACACCCCATGGACACAACTTTTTTAGGCCTCCAAATTGTTTCTTTTAAATTTTTAGAAGAGTTTTCAAGAGTTGCCCAAGCGTCCCTTAAAAAATTGTCCACATTCAATGCTTCTGTTGAGAGCACTGATGTGCTCGACGTCGGTGGCCTCGATGGCGGCGACGGCGGCCTTCTAGAATATTTAATTCTATACTCTCGGGAAAAACTCGCTATCGGCGGCGTCGAGCTCGCCGTCGGCTCCCAAGATCAAATCTTCATATTTTGGTCCTTTTTTGCTCCAAGTTCGCTCCTTTTTGCATCTTTTTGTTCCAATGATCATAATTCAACATACCTGCAACAAAACATCAAAAATACTTTTCTTTAAAGTGCAGCATCATCAAAACTAGTGTAAAATAGATATGAAAATCTCAACATATTTTCCTTTGGTCATTGCGCTCTGACAAATATCTTCATAAATAATTATTCCAGCTCGGAAAATGTCTTAACTGATCTATTGGGTAAATCAACATACTAATCAAAAGCAATCCCTAATAGGCTACTGACAAACTGTTGGAACATTAAGGCTTTGTTGCTCCTTGTGTTGCCATAACTGGCTTGAAAATGTGCTATATGTTGTATAGGATTTCTAGTCCCATCAAATGTCTTAAAGTTTGAAGACATGAAAACCCTTGGGGAAGGGTACTGCGTTGAATTCTTCTTGGTAAGTTCTACCCGTTAAAACCAATGCACCACCCTTAGATTAAGTTAAGGCCTCCCAAAGTTGCTCGACCATTCGCTTTAATTCTTTCTCCGGCATGGCGCTCGATGGAGAACCCTTCTTTAGTTGCTCATATATGTTTGCTGAGGCGACTTCTCTTCTTTCATCTGTAATATGTATAATTTCTGGTTGGTTGACCTCTGGAGAAGCTAATTGTGGGGGTTGAGATTGTCCTTGAATGGTGTCCATGGCGGTCATGGCTGCAGCCATCTCTTCTATCCTTTTCTCTAGTTGGCTAACTTGCTCATCCCTTAGGAGGATAGCCCTACGCAGCTCATCTACGACGTTCTCTTCAATGCAAGGTTGAGCCTCAAGCACAGATGTAGTGGCTCTGGTTTTCAATGACATGGACATCCATGAAATCTTCTTTGAGTTAATCATTATGGTCAAAGTTTTCATCATCATCAATGGAGACTCCATGTTCCCGAGCTAACTTGGAAATCTCAAACTTTAGCTTTTCAACTTTTCTTTCAATTATTGATTCTTGAATTGCCTTAAGATATGGAGGACTCTGCTAGACCTCCTCCTCTTGTTCTTCCATCTCGTTGGCAATTTCTGCGACAATGTGAGATACTTCAGGCCCTGGCGTCATTCCACAATCTTGCTCTGTGAGCTCAACGGACTGTATCGGTACAACGACCTTGGGTACCCACACCTTAATTTTTAAGAGGTAATGTCTTTAGATGAAGTGTCTCAGCAGAAACATCGGTATGTAGAAGATGAAGTGTCCTTACATCTTCCAAGCTATTTGTGTGATCATTTAACACGAGTGTAAGTCGTTATTAATAAAATTTTCAGGATAAAACATTTAAATATTTTTCCTCAAAATTGAAGCCAAACTATAGGGTAGCTTGGAAAGTCACTGAGATTTGCCTCTGGGTCTGTGACATCCCCTAGTTCTTCCTCCTTTAGATACTACAATAATTGTTTCAAATTTAATTCATTCCCCTTTCATGCCTATTTGTCCAATCTTGTTGAAAAATCCTATCTTTTTAACCTCTTTGAAGATAATAATCCTTAATTTTTATCGAGAGTTTTCTTAGGTGACTTCGGTTATCTAGGATGTAATTAACTATAGGGGCTTGCCCTAATAAGAAGCTTTTCCGAACCCATCTTAACATAAAACCTATTTAATTCCCTTTATTAAATAGGGGTACTTGTCAGCTTATAAATAAAATAGTTTCGCAGACCAAACCGACGTTATATATTTCTTAGTTTATTTGTTCGAGTCTCACCCTCAAGTTCTGTGTTTATGTTTTAAGATAGATATAGGGTGTGAGGTATAGTGTTATTTCATTTAAACTATGAAATATATAGGATCCATTTGATTTTATATTTCTATATATATATATATATCTGTGTGTGTGTGTGTGTGTGTGTGTGTGTGTGTGTGTGTGAGTGTAAATTAAATGTCTTTCTAATGAAAGCGACGGGATTCCGATTTCGGCAACCAACAGCTTCCAACGGGCAACTCCTAAACTAAACTAGTGCCGACAGCTTCCGGAGACTCCACTGGGAATTAGCTTCTCTCTCCATATTGATAAGTAAATACTATCCTCATACATCGGTATTGTGTCCAAGTCCCTCTTAGACAAAATTAACCTTCTTCTGTTGGCATGTTTTACCCATTTCTGTCTTGAGAAAGTACAGTCAACTCTTTTGGACTTCGGGACCGTCTATTCAATCACCCTTGAACAGGAAGGTTCAGGAGGCCATTAAGGACTTTTTAATATTTGTGTAGGGTCAGAACCCCAAAAGGTGTGTTGGTGGGCTAGTTTCTCCTGGGCGTTGTACGTTGTAAAGTCGGTCCCGTAGTTGGTCCTGAACTTCACTTTTTTTCCTTTCGAGTTTAATTTGATATTTTGCAAATTAAATCAAATTTTGACATGCTACACTTGCTCTTTAATTTTCTTTGTATTAATTAAATCTTTCTACTTTCAAACTACTTTTACAAAAACTTTAAAATCTCCACAAATTAAATAAAGACTTACCTGGTCTATAGATCGACCTCTGTTAATTTTTAGTGGTCACACTAAGGATACAATGTATTGGTCAAATAGCTAATCCTAGAGCTTTCTTTTTTTTTAAAGCTACTGTAATGGTGTTTCCAATGCTCACTTTTTCCCAGAACCTGCCGATGAACCGCAACGCCTGCAATGTCGCTCCCACCATCAAGTTTGGAGCATGATTTAAAGATCTCAAGGTCATTCTCAAGAAAGCCCCATTCGTCATGCAAAACTCACCGCTCTAGAGGTTTAGGAATTGTCTGTTAAGTTTATCCTGAACTGTCCTCAGGACTTCCCTTCTTACAAGAGGGTTAATACTACTGCCATCGCGGCACCTACCAAGCCTGTTGTCCCTGTTTCTGGTAAGGGAAAAGAAGTTATGATCGTTGAAGACCAGACTGAAGGATTGGTTGTTCTGCTGTTATTATTTAAAATTAGATTGAGGTCGAGGACTACACTGTTAACCCGAACTCAAAGGAGAAACCACAGCTGAAAGGTTTGGAGGGCTACTGAAGGCCATATTTCTATGGAAGCACCTGTTGATGAAATCCCTCGCCAGGATGAGTCGGGATTACTAGAGACCTATCTACTTCTGCAAGTGAGTAGGTTCCATCCCTTAATGGATATTAATATGTACGAAAGTATCAAAAAGATTGTTGCATTTACCATTACCTCATAGACATGCTAGGGAGAGGAAGAAGTTTGCTCCTATCACCTAAGTCAATTCAATTTTTCAGAGACTAAACGTCAAATAAGGTTGTTTAGTTGGTGAGTTACCTAAACAAGTGTGGTGTGCAGTATCCCCTTGTATGAAGAAAGAAATTTTAAGGGACGTCAAATCTACCAGACGATCTCAGAAATCAACTGAAGCTTTGCCTGCTCGTGTTCCCGTCTGGTTTCTCTTGTGAAGCAGATTTGATACCACCATTGTTGCTACCGATTTTACCATCACTAGACTCGCAGGATGTTGAACATTTAAGTTGCATATGGGTTTGAGAATTCTACCAATTACTAGTCATAAAAATGTTCTTAAAGTTCCAAAGGAAAAGATGAAGAGGTTACCCAGTATTGTATTTGGTCTGCAACATGGGGAGCATACTTCTCTTCGACATGCTGATGTTGCTGCTGAGACACTCCATCTCAAGACATCACCGTCAAAGAAAAACATATGGGTACCCAGGGTCGTCGTACTGATACGGTCTAGTAAGCACACATGGCAGGATCATGCAATGAAGCAAGCGTTCAAAGTATCTGACATTGTCGTAGTAATTGCCAGCGAGAAGGATGAGCAAGTAGAGGATGTCCAACAAAGTCCACCACATCATAAGGTGCTATAGGATTCAATAATTGAAGAAAAGGTTGAAAAGCTCAGTGTTGAGATTTTTTAGTCGGCCCGAGAACATGGAGTTTCCTTTGATGATGATGAAGACTTTAACTTCAATGATTACCTCAATGAAGATTTCATGGATATCCATGTCATCGAGATTAGAGCCGATGCATCTGCGCGCGACACTCAACCTCCCATCGAAGAGAACACCGTAGATGAGCTACGTAGGGTTGTTTTCCTAAGGGATGAACAAATCAGCCAAATGGACAAAAGAATGGAAGAGACGATAGCTGTCATGACCGCCATGGCCACAGCTCAAGAACAGTCTCAACCACCACAGTTAGCCTCCCAAGAAGTCAATCAACTGAAGATCAGCAAATAGAGATCATCAGCAAAAGAAGGATTCTCCATCAAGTGTCCTACCGAAAAAGGAATTTAACCAAATGGTCGAGCAAGTTTAGGAGGCCTTAGCCCAGTCTAAGGGTGGCGCATTGATTTTGAAAGGTAGACCTTGCTTAGAGGAATTTGATGTCATACCGTATCCTAAGGGTTTTGTGTAACCAAAATTTAAGATATTTGATGGGACTATAAATCCCATACAACACATAGCACATTTTGGAGCCAGTTGTGGCAACATAGAAGGAAACAAAGCCTTGCTTTTCCAAAAATTTGTCAGCATCCTGTTAGGCATCACTTTTGATTGGTATGTCGAATTACCTAACAGATTATTCAAGACATTCATCGAGCTAGAATAATTGTTCATGAAGAGTTTTGTCAAATTGCAGCATCATGTGTTTATTGGAGATCTCGTAGTAGAGAAGCAGAAGCCCAACGAGACTTTAGTGGACTATATTTTGAGGTGGAGAAACATTAGCATGAAATGTGAACCTCAGCTATAAAAACATCATGTGATTAAGATCTTACTCAAGAGAATTCATGGGCCAGTTGTTCTCATGCTCAGGGGACTCACCATTAAATCCTTTGAGAAGCTACTCAGCAAAGCTAGCTATCTTCAAAAAGAAGTCAAACATATTGATTCTCATGAGAAGGCTGAGAAGTCCAGGACAACCAGAGTATTTGAAAAGAATTCCAGAACAGTGACAACAGTCGATAAAGGAAAATAACTAAATAAGATACATGCAGAGAATTCTCATCATTTGTCATCGCAACAGGCTCAACAATAGACACAACAATAGGGTCAACCTAGCCAGCAATCACATTAAGGAGGATCATACCGAACAGATAATAAGAAAATGACCATTGTGGAATGTATGGAAGTGGTGTATTCCTTCAAAGATGAATCTGTGCCCAAAATGTTCAGAAGTCCATGAAGAAGCATGCGTTCAGATTACCAGATTCAAAGAAACCCAAAGAGGTCGATATAAAGGATCAACCAAATTATTGCCCATATCACAGATTACTTAGACACACTATAGAAGAATGTTTTGTTTTCAAGGATTGGCTCGTGAGGAACTTTAAAGAAGGTAATATAACAATCCCAAAATAATATTTAAAACAACCTGAAAAATGTTCTATAAATATGATTTCGATTGAGCCAGTATCTCCGATTGACCCATATATAGGTAAAAATGGATGGAGTGCAACTTGAAACAAGCTCAAGAGTGCGTTGGACCAAATTCAGTATTCATCAAGACAAGCCTCCGTTTAGAGTCTTCAGCCTGCCAAGCCAAAGATGAAGATTTCGCTAGGAATCCACCACCATCAAAGAAGAAGAAGAAGACCACCACAATGGCTGATAGCATGGGGGGTTGGATTAGGCATATACAACCCTCTAATCCTGTTAAAGATGATTAGAGAGTCTCTGGTTATAGATTTGCTTGACCCAAAGATTTACTTAGCCCAGTTGGTGCACCTAAGGTCGAGGCTGGGGACGTGGACAAGCAAGAACCAACTTGATTATTGAATAGACTAGGATGACCATCAACATTAATGATGAAGAAAGTTCTGAAGAACTAACTTAATTATTGAATGGATTAGGATGACCATCAACCTTGATGATGAAGAAAATTCTGAAGATGAAATAATGATGACAAGACAGAAGAAACCACAGTACGAGATATCCTTAGAAGATGTGGAGAAAAGTGAATATTAGACAATGTATGATTGGATAAACCACTATGTGAAGGCCATGACCCTTACTCTGATTCTCACTCAAAAGGTCAAGAGTTTAGATGTAAAGGAAGTCCATAGCACTGGTTCAAAGCAGAGTAAATTTTATCATGCTTCTACTTCTACTAATCTTAAAAATCATGTAAATTTGGATGAGGATCCTAATGAATTAATGAAATTTCCTTTTGGTTACTTTTCACCTTGTGTACAAAAGTAAATTCAATAGAGACATTTACCAAAACAAATGCCAAATGATAAATTACATTTTTTTGAAAAATTTTGGGATGTTAAAAGTAGAACTCTCAACTCAAAAGAGGGTCTTAGATTTGGTGCAGTCGGAACAGTCGATGATTCAGAATTTTGCATGATTGTTACTAGTGAATTGAAAGAAGACTGCCTCGATGTGGAGGATGACTCTATTGACCAGCTATAGAAGATGCTTCGCCAGGATTTGAGGAAGAAATCAAATCAACTGTTGATGAATTGAAGGAAATTAACCTCGGGATAGAAGAGCAGCCCCGACATACATTTATAAGTTCTCTACTCAATGATGAAAAATCTTTAAAGTTGATCAGACTGTTAACAGAATACAAAGATTGCTTCGCATGGAGTTATGATGAAATTTCAGGACTATCAGCAGAAGTTGAAGTTCATAAACTCAGGGTAGACAAGGATATGACCCCATTAAAACAAGCTCCAAGAGGAATGTGCCTCGAAATAGAGCAGCAAGTCATTGTCGAGGTGAAAAAATTAATAGATGCTAACTTTGTAAGAGAAGAGAAATACTCTACATGGTTAGCTAAAATTGTGCCAGTTAAGAAGAAAAATGGACAAATCCGTGTATGTGTCGACCTCAGGGATTTAAATAAAGCATGTCCAAAGGTTGAATTTCTTTTACCAATACTAGAAATGATCGTGAACTGATGTATTGTTCTTGTTCCTATTAAATTTTAGCGCACTGATGTTTTTACTGTCTTTTGCAGAGAAAATGTCAAGATAAAAGCTGATTTTTGCTTTCAAGGATTGCTAGAATCTTGCACTTAATGATGAAAGGGCACTGTAGGGTGGCATCATAGACTTTGACGTGGACTTCGGTTAAGTAGATGTAGACTATGATGGTCCCCTGATGGATGTGGTCAGCCGTCAAGGAAAATAAGGGCTTCCATCATTATTAAAGATTAGCACCAAGGAGGATTCCTCACTCAAGGGAAAGAAAGTGATAGTGCAGCAAAATTTGATGGAGGGGACTAGTTGCGTGCCATCTATGATAACTACAACAACTAGAGGTTTAGTCACTGCTGATGACGAGAGACTACCAGATGCACTGTTACAAAGGACTCAATGTAGAAATGTCAATCACCAAAAACATAGATCTTTCCTGCCTAAAGAAAGAGGACGCCAGAAGGAGGCAGAGAACTTACTTTTTCTCAAGTTTGCCTGCCACAGATGATGAGTCCGAGTTCATTGCAGAGCCGATGATACCAAAGATTTCAAATAATCTTTGTGCGGGTTGCTTGACGTGCAACCCAGAGATTCCCTCATGGATACCAACTACAGGGGCATTTGTTGAATGCCCGGACTGCAACGTGCTCCACCTAAGGTTTTACAGTACTCTAGAGGAATATACGTCCACTGATGATGGATTTTAGATCACTGATCACTTAATGGGGGAATCATATATTCCGCCGGATACAGAGACAATACCAACATGGATTCCTGCTTATATTAAAATGAGGGAGCGTCCTCGATAGCCATCAATGATCACCATGGCAGAAATCAACAAGATGAGGAAAGTAAAGAAAAGGGAGTTTGAATTTTATAAAGAAGTTCAAGGAAGGTTTGTCAATATACTAGAAGGCTTGGAGCTGTACACCAGAGTCTTCTCTAAAAGTGATTAAAGAAGCATTTTTGAATTTAGATTCTACCTAAGGGATAGGGATCGAGTGGGTCTTCTAATAGAAAGGACCTATTTTGAACCACGGAAATGGATGCGTGGAAAAGGCAGAATCACCATACAATGTGGTTAGTGTTATAACTTCACAAAGAACATACAAGGAAATCCACAGGGATTTTAAGACATGATGAGGTGGATCTATTACCTCCTATGATAAAGTAGATGATCAGGAGGATGGTTTGATGGAGCAAAATTTCAGCCGATTATATTCCCAACAGTTGTATGAACAATATCTATGATGAACGCGATTGCATTCCCCCACATATAGATCACCATAATTTCGTGAGACCTTTTTGAATGGTCTCCTTCATGAGTAAGAGCAATATTATATTTGAGAAAGAAATAGATGTCATTGGCCCCATTGAGTTCAAAGGATCCGTGAAGATTCTGTTACAAGTAGGTTCAGTACTAACACTCAAGGGAAATAGAGCAGACATCGCCAAACGCTGGATTCTGGGGGTACGACATCGCAGGGTGTCTGTAACTTTCAAAAGGATGGATAGTAGCAAGATGTCATATGGATTTTAACTAGATCTGGAGTTATAAAAGCTACAACCTTTTGAGCTGTGAGAGGGTTGCACCACTAAGTATGAAAAAAAGGAACTCTTGTCCTGGAGCGTGGCTTAGTAGGTCACTTGATCGGGAGCTCACCCCACCGAGGATGGATAGTCAGGGGATACCTTTTTGTACTACACTTTAGCACAAAAGATATGATGATACATGTATCAGATATTCTCAGCTTATGATATGTACCCAGCATGAGATATTTTCAGATTTACTTTTGATGTGTTCAGTATATTGGACCTTTCGATGCTTCGGCATATGCTCAATTTGTAACACCTGTTTGAAGCATATTAATGAATTCTCTTTCAGAATTTATTCTGTTGGTTCAATTACTCTTTTGTACGATAGATAAAGAGCCCCAAAACCATGTGTTGGTTCCGAGCTACAATGAACGAAGAACAAAACAATAAAAACCTGATAATAATAAAATTCAAACAAAATACTCTTTTGAAAAATCAACCAATAAAAATTGAATTTTGAAAATATATTTTGATAATTTAATGTGATACAACAAGAAAAGAAAATAAAGCTATTGAGTTGTTTCTCTTGATTTCGAGGTCTCTTACTCCTTGCTCGTGCAGCGCGACTGTCCGTGTCTGAACTAATTATCTTCACAATCACCACAAAATTTCACATTCTGCAAAAAATCTCACATAATTTCACATATCTTCCTCACCAATGTTAACCTTATCACATGAAACATATCTATGAATTCAACACTATGAATTCTCCCCTATGTTTCAATTTCCATTTTGAAATTTGTACCTAAGTTCTGATTCTCAATCCTTGAGATTGGTATAAGACCCCATTGAGTGGAACACAACATCCTATTCTCAATCCTCGAGATTGGTATAAGGCCCACCTTGAATGTAACACAGTATCCTATTCTCAATCCTCAAGATTGGTATAAGACCCCCTTGAAAGGAACATGACATCCTATTCTCAATCTTAGAGACTGGTATAAGACCCCCTTAAGTGGAACATGCCATCCTATTCTTGATCCTAGAGAATGGTATAAGACCACCTTGAGTGGAATACAACATCCTATTCTCAATCCTCAAGATTGGTGTAAGGCCCTTTTAAGTGAAACACGACATCCTATTCTTAATCCTCGAGATTAGTATAAGATCCCTTTATGTAGAACACGACATCCTATTCTCAATCTTCAAAATTTGTATAAGAACCCCTTGAGTAGAGCACGACATCCTATTCTTAATCCTGAAAAATTGGTATAAGACCCTTTTGAGTGGAACACGACATCCTATTTTCAATCCTCGGGAATGGTATAAGGCCCCCTTGAGTGGAACACGACATCCTTTTTTCAATCCTCGAGATTGGTGTAAGACTCCCTTGAGTGGAACACAGCATCCTATTCTCAATCCTCAAGATAGGTACAAGACCCTTTTAAATGGAACACAACATACTATTCTTAATCCTCGAGATTGGAATAAGACCCACTTAAGTGTAACACGACTTCCTATTCGCAATCCTCAATATTGGTATAAGACTAGCTCAAATGGAACACAACATCCTTATCTCAATCCTCAAGATTGGTATAAGACCCCCTTAAGTGGAACACGACATCTTATTCTCAATCCTAGAGATTGGTATAAGACCACCTTGAGTGGAACACAACATCCTATTCTCGATCCTAGAGATTGGTATAAGACCACCTTGAGTGGAGCATCCTATTCTCAATCCTCGAGATTGGTATAAGGCCCCACTTAAATGGAACATGGCATCCTATTCTTAATCCTTTAGATTGGTATAAGACCCACTTAAGTGTGACATGGCATCCAATTCTCAATCCTCAATATTGGTATAAGACTGCCTCGAATGGAACACAACATCCTATTCTCAATCCTTGAGATTGGTATAAGACATCCTTAAGTGGAACACGACATCTTATTATCAATCCTCGAGATTGGTAAAAGAGCCCATTGAGTGGAACACAATATCTTATTCTCAATCCTCAAGATTGGGATAAGGCACCGCCCCCCTTGAATGGAACACGACATCATATTCTTAATCTTTGAGATTGGTATAATACCCAGTTGAGTGGAACACAACATCCTATTTTCAATCCTCTAGATTGGTACAAGACCCCCTTAAATAGAACATGGCATCTTATTCTCAATCCTCGAGAATGGTGCCGACAATTCTGACTCTCTTTCCAGGATTGATACCTAAATTTCAACTCCATCTCAGAGTCAGCACCAAAATATTGATTCCCCTCCTCCATAAACACCTGAAAATTGATAATTTGAACCCCACTCTCCAATCCCCAGCAAGAGTTCCTACTCCTTGATTTTGATTGGATATTCACTTGCGATATCTCTAGCAGAAACAACTAGCACTCAATTTTTACACTCCTTTCGAGGACTGTTAACTTAGGAGTCTGTGTTTATTTTGTTGATCTCGTCGGTCATTGGCAATATGCATGGTGTTCCTACCCAGCACACCACACATTTGGGGATCCATTTATTGGCCTCACTTTTGGTTGAGGTTTAGTTTTTCCCCTTTAGTAGCCTAAGGTCTAGCCATAGGATTTTTCTGATGACTGTTCCTAGAAAACTAGAAAAGGAATGCACACCCTTAAAAACTCTAAAATCTTCCTTGATCAACTTGAAGTTCAACATATTATTCATAACCTCTAGCACTTAGTAGGTGGGGTCAGTACGGGCGATCTCAAGGAGAGTCCCCATAAGACTGCTTGACCTTAGGGTTGGGTGTTGGTATGGAGTTAGTTCCCTCTCTTGCACTCAATATCACCTATATCTACCAGCAACCCTAAACCCAAAATTGTTGACTTTGATCCCTTCATCTTTTGGGAGACTCATGTAGATGTTCTCCTAAACCCACTGGCCCTAAGTATAGGTTTAGCTAAGAGCAGTACATAGAAAACTCGAATGAGAATTTTATTGGTTCATAGCTCATATAAGGTGTTTGTCACCCCAAATCCACCCAAATTACCTACACCCCCAAACCCCAAATTTGACCAAAATTCTAAAATTCACCCAAAATATCCAAATTTGTTCAAAAACCATTTCAAACCATTTGAAATTACCAAAATTGCCCAAAACATCCCAAAAAATCCAAAATTACCAAAATACCCTCAAATTGCCAAAATTACAAAATACCTTGGTAGCTCAAACTTTCCTAAAATCCTCAAAATCATTTCAAATGTCCCCAAAACTAATTTGTACCCTTCAATTAGACCCAATTTGGCCAATTTGACCATTTTGACCAAAACCCCCAAATTGCTTTTGAAGGACTAATTTCCCCAAGTTCACGTCAAATGTCTATCAATTTGGCCCCAATCCTCCCAAATTTCAATTCTAAACTCAAATTAATCTTTCATTTGATAAATCTAAACCAAATCTAAGCCTAACTGACCCATAGTTTGAGCTCAATTTTTATCCAAATTAAACCCTCAATTTTGACCCTATGACTTAATCTCACCTAATTGAACCCCATAGCCTACTTAATTTGCCCCAATTTAAATCCTAAACTCTTCATAGCAATCCTATACATTAAATTAGATCTTTAATTGGCCTTGTATAAGCCTAAATTTAACTCAATTTTAACCCAAGTCAAAAATCCTCAATTTTTCCCACATTAGCTGTCTCCAAATTCCACCAAATTGAATGTCCTAGCCCCAAAATTGGCACCCAATTGATGTTGAGAAATGTTTATGACATTACCCTAGACCATTTTGAGCCATCAACTTGGGCTTAGCCCAACCTTAGCCCAACTTAAACCCAAGTCTAACCCAACACCCCCAAATTGACCAAATGCTCAAAATCCTCCAAATTGAACCTCCATACTAGTTCAAATTCACTTCAAACCTTTTCCAAGCCTCTTGTGGAAATCATCTACATAATATTGATCAATAAATTTCCACAATTTCATGGCTAGCCTAACCCAAAGCCAACTTCTAGCCATATTGACCCAAATTAAACCCCTTCCCCAAAATTGACTTAACCATGCTAAAGTCACAAAATTAATCTCACCACAGCCACCATTTGGACACAATTGACCAGCCTAAACCCACCTAAACCATTTAGATGAGCTATGGACTAATGGTCCCTTGATTTAATGGATCTTAACCATATTTGGGCTTTATTTGAAAATACTTTTCCATCATCACTTGATATTGAGAGTAAATCATAATTAAATCTCCTCTGACCTTCCTGAGCTAAGAACTGACTATACCCTGGCCAACCTCCAAAAACAACAAGCAAAAGGCACCCACATTTGCCCCAAAAATAAACCTCCCGGAGCTAGCCAAGTTTGATTGGTCACTAGAGCTCTTCATCCCTCCATCTTAGCAAGCCTCAACACCCACTGCCAAGCCCTAAGCTCCACGAAGTAGCCATGGCTTTAAATTAACCCCTTTATAGCCAAAGAAGAGGTAAGCAAAATCCTTGGGGAAACTCTGTCCATTTTCTTCCAAAGGCTCTCCAAGAACTTCTCAGCTTAATCCCACTGTTTTCCCCCACTAGTTCCTACTATGACAGCTCAATTTTGAGTTCAAAATTTCATCTTGAACCAGGACATATTTCCTCACACCTCCACAGTCCACCAAACTCTAATTAACTTTGCACTCACCATTACCACTGTGAGAGGAGTTGATTCCCCACTAAAGCCTCTAACCTAGCTCTATACCAACACCTTAAATTGAGTTTGACCAAAATCATGCCTAGAAAATTAACTAAGGCACAAGACTTCATCTGGAGGTTCATTGGATCCAATTGAAACTACCATAACTGTATGATTGAGGCCTCCCCTCTCAAACAAAGTATTGAACCCTAACCCTAGCCCGAGCTTCTTTTGACTCCATTTGTAATGGCTTGATTTCATGCTTGATTAATCGTATAGATGCATTCATCTTGAGTAGATAAAGGTTTAGAAATAAACCCCATGTGATTTGGTTGAGTCTAGGTATAGATCTTAAGGTTTTAGGGCAAACAACTAACAAGTTAGATCACTTGGGGACGATAACTGGGAGCCATCCGATCGAGAGTTTATTTAATCAATGGAGGAGATCGAGCCAGACAGACACTTGGTGCGTAAACTGTGGGCTGTGTGGCCTGCCTAGGTGGAAAGTGCAATGAATGGGAGCATTGAAGTTGATTTTCTAAGAAACCCTGTATTTTTGTACAAAAATAATCAAATTAAATTAAATACACTTGGGAAAACAGTAAAAAATATTTTTCTGAGTTTCTTGAGATCAAACGCACTTGGGAAAAATAAAAATTATTTTTTAGAGAATAATTTATTTTTAGCCTTATTTTGAATTTAAAAATAATTAAAAATCCGAAAACTATCAACATATTTAAAAATGTGCTTAATTGCTCTCTGATCACTTGGAACTCATTAAAATATTTTTTCCTAATTTATCTAATTTAAAAATAAATCTTAAAAGCTTAAAAGTGGATTTTCCTCATTTTCTCGTTAAAATAGTTATAATAAAGAAATTAAAAATCATAAAAAATATAAAATTTGATTCTCTAAGTTTTCTGAACTCGGAGAAGTCTAATAAAAAATAAAAAATAATTTTGGTAATTAAAATATTTTTTCTTTTTAATTAAATCATTGAAACTTGTTAAAAATTAAATAATAATAATTTAATTCAAAAAATCATGAAATTTTTCTTAAGTATTTCTCTGACTTTGGGAAACCTCTAATAATTTTCTCATATATAAAAACAAACTTTCTTTTGGAAAGTTAAATAAATCAATTTTTCAAAATCATATTTTCTGAATTTAAATAAATAACTAAATTAAATTAAATTTTTGGAAGCCCACATATTCTCCTCTAATATTGAAATGGCCTCATGGATATGACACTCTAAATACTCAAAGTTGTTTGAGGTATGTTTAATGAGTTATGATATGAAATATCCCAAGGGCAAAATAGTCCTTTCATATTTTGGTGCCTTAATCAAAATTTAGGATTAACCAATGAAAATGGGTAATTTTGATCTTAATAAACATGTTTGGATGATTGAAACACAATGGGATTAAAAGGTCGAAACTCACTCACCACCTTTGTACAACATCAACAAGGTTATAATTCTCCTCATCTTCATAACTTGGAAGTCAATTAAGATCAAATGATTCTTAAGCGATGGGCTTAAGATAGAAAAGATGACAATTCACTTTTTTTAAGACCAAAGTTTAGGATGATGATCATTCCATAGGAATACATATAACTTATATCAAAATTTTGACAATCACCTTTCTACCTATCATGATTATTACAAGCTTAGTAGTGACATAGGCTCAATGTATGCACTCAATCGATCAAATTTACAAGATTACATGATTGGTGATTACATCTTTAAACACCACAAGCCTGATTTTAATTGTGGGAACCATAATCTTTAAATGACTTAAATTTAACTTTGGGGCACCCACTCACATAACCTTTAAACGAAACATAAATTGATTAACTAAGTATCTTATCCTCGGGATAATTAAATTGTTAAGCTTCACTGAGCACCGGGATAGTCACACTACAACCAAGGATTATTAATAGAACAATATGATAAGACCAAAATGAACTCAAATTATTTCAAGAGATCTTCAAGATGGTCCAGGGTCATGCCTCGAGCATTTTAAAATCTGTTGGACATTCTGAAAGGCAAATTGGACTTGCCATATTTTTTTTTCTAAAATCTTCTACTAGGATCTTTTGAGATTCAATAAAATCATAAGTTTGGGTTTGGTAGCTAATCCTTCATCTACTCTTCCAATTTAAATTCCTTGCAAAATTATGTACATGTCTTGCAAGCATTGACCTTTCAGGTGATGGAACGAGAAGAATTGACAGGTACAATTTTAAATGAATGCATTTACCTTTATATACTTTTTATCTAGAGCTTGCTTGTTAAACAACGATGTCACCCTGCATGAAAACCAAAACTGCTAAGATATTCACAAATGAAAACCAAAACTAAAATCAATCACGATAAAATTAACCACCATAACATTTAAAATATAAGACAACTCAAAATTTAATCACAAACATCATAAAACAACAATTGCAACTAAATTAGGATGTCTGTATTGGATGATCGAAAATCCCTCGGAGGAGGAAACTTACAGTTGCTAATGAGAACTCTCGCGGTATAAATGAAAGTATGTAATTCATTTAGTTGAGTTTAGTAACTTCATTTGGACTAAGTGAATCTGAAAGATAATAGTGGTACCGAAACAAGGGAACCATAGGATCCTAACCAGTTTCACTCTAATTAACTTTAATATGCCCCATAACATTTAATTAACCGTGACCCTTAGGGGCATCTGATTTGACATTATAACTTGGAACATTAGAAAACCTAAACTTACCACGATGAGGAGCTTGGAGCTAGCATTGTGGGCAGCACAACCATCTTCAACAGCAGAACATATCTACATCAGCTAAACCACTCATTCTTTAGAATTAAATAACTAAGTCATAGGACTTCGAGGTGGTTTTCTTATGCAACATAAATCCTCAACCTTTCTTTAGGCTTTTGTATAGCTCTGCTGTATAATTTAATCCTTAACTCGCCTTAGGATTCCGAGGATGTCGTTCGTCTCGACCTAAATCCTCACATTTTCTAAGCTATTTGTGTGATCTTTTCACACGAGTGTAAGCCCTAATTAATAAAATTTGCAAGATGAAATATTTAAACATTTCTCCTCAAAATTGAAGCCAAACTGTAGGGTAGGTTGGGAAGTCACCGAGGTTTGCCTCTGGGTTTGTGACATCTCCTAGTTCTTCCTCCTTTTAATTCTACAATAAATGTTCCAAATTTAAGGCATTCCCCTTTCACAGCTCTTTATTCAATTTCATTGAAAATTCTTACCCTTTTAACCTTTTTAAGATAATATTCCCTGATTTTTATCAAAAGTTTTCTTAGGTGACTTCGGTTATCTAAGATGTATAGAAGCTTGCCCTTATAGGATATTTTTTTGAACCCAACTTAATATAAACCCTATTTAATTCTCTGTATTAAATCGGGAAACTGGTCAGCTTATAAATAAAATAGTTTCACAGACCAAACAGATGTCATATATTTCTTATTTTATTTGATCGAGCCTCACCCTCAAGTCTTGTGTTTATCTTTCGGGATAGATACAAGGTTTGAGGTATAGTGCTCTTTCATTTAAACTATAAATTATATGAGATCAATTTGATTTAATATTTTTCTAAATATACATATGTAAATTAAATGCATTTCTAAAGCGGGAGACAGGATTTCAATTCCGGTGATTGATAGCTTCCAACAGACAACTCCTTAACTAAAATAGTGTCGAAAGCATGTCATACATTTCTTGTTAATGTCATTTGCTTGTGTACTTTTGGTTGCTTCTTGGGCAAGATGTAATTCTCCTCAGGATGTTTTATACTCAATGTGACCAAACTCAAAATCATTTATGTATGTTGAGTTGAATCGCATGTTATTTGTTTGCCAATTTAATGGGATTTGGGCGAGGTTTAATATTCCCTAGGGTGCCTTGTACTTGATGCACCCATATTGTACTTCATATGTGTGTTGCATCTTTAATACTTGCCTTTACATACCTAGCACTTCTATTACTAATTATATATCACCATATATTGATGATAAGTAGTGTTGCATCTTTTCTAAGCTGTTGCACACGTATCGTTGACTTGTCTCTTATATCACCAGTAAGAATCATACACACCTAGCATATGATTTTGTGGTGGTATCCTCATCCATTTGGGTATAATGTTATTTCTTACTATGGTTGTAATATTGTATAGACCATTTTTGTTTGCTCCATTCACGTGTGATCGCTTACCTCATATGATCCCACTGAAGGGGCAATTCATACATACTCGTACATATGAAGGGATGGATTATACATCTAGTATGATATTCATGACTTTAATATCATCTAAAATTTGATAATATCCTTTACAAATTGATAGATTGATGAGGTCAGGTTTGGCCTTCTATCATATCGCTTATAACTGTTCACACCTTGATCGAGTGTTCACAGTATGCTAAGTCAATTTGTATGTTGCATGTGCATTACCTACCTTGTTTTGATGGCAGATCCATCATATTAGGTTGGTAACCCATATCCAGTTGTGATGCCTTAATGAACATTGCTTGCTGCCATTTCTTAGTGATTGAAATGAATTATTGCATTATGATCAGCATATATATGTTTGTCTTAAGGTTCAAAGAGGTCTGAGATGCATTAGTTCCTTAGGATTTATTTTAGGAAATCAAAAAATATTTATTTTAACTATTAATAATCATCATGTCTTAAAAAATTATTTTAAAATGAATGCATCTCAAATTTAACCCATACATAAAGTCAAGTCTTTTAATGTTTTTTATTGTATAAAATTGTATTTAGTGGCAGATATTAGAATTCTTAGATTTCATGAATGTGGTTAGGGATGGTGATATTGTCAAAAACATATGCCCAGCTCTAGCCAAACTTTATAAACACACTTAATTGTATGTGTTAGTGATCCCGTTACTATTTATATGCAACAATATAACAATGTCTTTGATGATATTTTTAACTTATGTTTCCTTACTTTGCAACAGTATCAAAAACTTGATCCTTGAGAAAATAAGAATTTACTTATATGTATATGTATATATATATATATATATATATATATATATATATATATATATATATATATATATATATATATATATATATATATAGGGATACTACGCAAGTATACATAATGCTATCAAGTAATATAGGACTTTTTTTATTAAGACCTCAATAGTGAGTCCACAAGGAGATTCACAATATGCACTGTTGAATAACAAACTTTTAATTTCAAAAAAAAATTACTTAAAATACAGATATTTTAATAGTAATTAAATTTTAAAATTCAAATATTTTTGGTATTTTTGATATTTTGACGAAACAATAACAACTTCTAAACATAGCTTAAGTTTATGTAATAGAAAAGCACTTAATATGAAAATATCTTTCTCCTTCTCATGAATCAATAATAAGTATAGGATTTCTGTTGTGAGTATGTAAATTGTGTTGTATCAAATAAGAGCAATATTATTCTTTACCATTACTAGAGATGTTATAAAGAACATTGACTAATTTAAAGTTTGAATAGTTCTAAAGACCCGCTAGGCAGGGAAGATACTAGCTCTCACTCTAAAGTTCCCTTGATTCTCTCTAATTGAGGGCTAACATCTCGTATCAAAACCTAAAACAATAAACCAAGTTGGGTGTTGTAACATGTCACTTTAAAGTCATCTAACTCTACACCCTTCAAAGATTATTTCCTTATTTATATGCACTTGATAATATGAATTATATTATCATTCATACAACCTCATGTGATTCTTTCTAATTATTGACTAAGATAATACGAGCTAGGTTCTTACATGTTCTCACAACAAATTTTAACATTTAGATATGTCAGATCAAGAAGTAAATGAAGTGCACGAAATTAAATCATCGCAACTTCTTCCAACATTAAAGACTAATACTCTCCACAACTTCCATCCAACACTTTAATTACTTATCATTTTTAGGAGAAAGATAAAGAAAACAATTCAGAATCCATGA
Source organism: Phalaenopsis aphrodite (assembly GCA_003013225.1). NCBI lineage: Eukaryota > Viridiplantae > Streptophyta > Magnoliopsida > Asparagales > Orchidaceae > Phalaenopsis > Phalaenopsis aphrodite. Next base: position 858,491 of record NEWO01000453.1, on the reverse strand, counting down.
AGAAAATAAAACCACAATTTAGTTTAATAGTAGAAATCATTGTCAAACAAACAAGTAGTCTCGATTAAAACCAAAAGTAGTATAAAAATAAAGATAAAAACTTATCTAAAATCCTCCACCAAACTCTTGAAGTTGTTGTGAATCTCTTCTCTCTTACAACACTCTTAACTCTCAACATAAAACTAAAAACAAAAAGGATTAAGTAAATTTGTGGTGCCTGAAAATCTCTCAAAACAAAATTCTCAAAAATCCTCCATTTCAAGCACACTTCTAACAGTCTCAACTTCCGTCTTCTATAAATTTCCAAAAGGGGTCTTGGTAACTCTTCAAAATGTGTCCAAATTTGATGTAATATCCTAGGTATGCCACCTTTCACAAGTCTTTTGATCATATTTTCTTTTCTAGTGGTCATAACCACCCTCTTTAGCCAATAGGTGCCTCAAATGTCCCTTCAAAATTTGGCAAAATGAATTAAACCGTCAAATAACTGCCACTAGCACTGAAGCGAGGGGCCTCTGAAACTTTGGTGCGGCCTTCTCTATTTCACCTTCGCATAAGCCCCGGATTTGGCACTTAGGCGCCAAAACTCTTTTGCACCATTTTCACATTTTTGCTCCAAATTTGATTCTTTTTCACTCCTTTTAGCGTTTTTCACCTTTTTACTTGTACCTGAAAGAAAAACACACAAATACCCTCAATTAAAGTGTAATACCTCAAAAATAGGTATGAGAATGTGTCTAAAAACACATATATTTAGGTATATCAGTTAGGACACATTGTTTAAGATGTTTTGCTAGAAGATGCTATAGTGTAGTTAGGATTTTTATTTGTCTGGTTGTTTGCATTATTTTTCTATGTAATTTTTATTATGTCAAATTGAATGGTGTGCGATTGTTCTCAGCCCTTGTAGTCCAAGACATCCATTTGAAACCTTGGGCACATGCATCGGACACAAAATTAGGACCTATACAGTATAGCCCTGCCTACGAAAAGCTCACCATTATGTGATGATAATTTTGATAAGGATATCTTTTAAGATCATTTTAATGTTTAATGACCATATTTCATCTACTTAGAGCCTTTAATTGTTGGAACAAGCTAAAAAATCTCTTGGACTGGCTACTTAAGAGGTAAGGGATGGAATGACATAACGTGACCACGCCCAGAATGGTCAACCACGCCCGAAACTGGCATGGCTGGCATGACACCTGTTAGGGTGGTGTGACCACACCCAAAATGGGCATAGCCATACCAAAGCCTCATAAAGGCTTGTTATATTGTTTAACACCGAGTGACCTCATCGAAGGGTGGTCACATTAGACAGAGAATTCATGCATAGTTACGCATCTGAGCTGACGTGCAAATACGCAGCAATTTAACTTCAAAAAGATGACAGAAAACATGACCCAATTTATATTTAGTGGCTATTATGCAAAATCGATATGTTGTAAAATTTAGAAAATAATTTACCAACTATGGGTACTACACAAGTATAGATATTATTTTAAGTAACCTAGTATCAATCCCAAAGGGAAGGTGGTAACTTTATTCATTTTACTAAGAAAAAACATTTACTTTAAATAGCATAATATAATCTAGGAAAATATGAAAGTAATTCAAGTATGAAATATAGTTTACTAATTACTACGAGTGCAACTTAAAAGTAAATGCAGAGATTGGAAAATAACTAAAATTAGAACATTCAAGATATTTAAAGACTTTCTCCTTGCAAATAATCTATAATTAGTGTAGGAAAGCAAATTTGTTTAATTTTAACTGATGTATTATGACAAATAGGAATAATAATATTCTTTACCTCTTCTGAGCATAAAGAACATTGTCTAATCTAAAGTGGGTGTCAACATGTATAGTAGTGTTTGGTAGGGTCTAGCCGCTCACCTCTAGATTACCCACTCTACCTCCTCTATAAGACCTACCAGTGACCCTTAGTTCCAATCTCTAGACCAAATTGATAAAAGAATCTAGTTTGTTACCCTAGAAACATTAATTTCATGCCCATCAAATTTTATCTCCCTATCTATTTACATTCCCACTCAGACGATCGTCATGACTCTTTTCAAAGTGAAATGTGATACTCACTAGTTGAAGAAATTTTAGCCCTCTCAGGTTTGTAAGTTTCTTAATAAATTTTAACAAAATAAATGTCTAGTTAGCAAAGTAAATGAGGAACCGGTGAAAATATCATCACAAATTTTTGGAATAAAATGAAATTCAAAACAAATCGGAACCACCATTTGATTACTTCATATTGCAAGGTGAAAAAAGAAAAGTACTCATAACACATGGGGTTAACAAAACAAAACATATTTATGAAACTCAAATCCAAAATACAATACTTAAAGAAAAAGATACAAATATTTATCTGAAATGTTTCCCCAAGTAATCCTTTGATGTTCCCTAATTTCTCTAACTTTACAAGACTCTTATGAGACTCTCAATACTCCAGAAATCACAAAGACTCACACAACCTCACTAAGGGGGCCACCTACTTTAGATGGGTGCCTCCCTTTCTCAAAAAGACTCTAGAACTCCCCCTTGGCATTTCAAATTAGTCCCTATATATATAGATTCTAAAATCACCAAGGATTGCTTCAGACATCTCTTTAAAATTCAGCCTCATTCAACGCATCTTCTAAAAAATGACTATGGCACATGGGCGCCAAAACTGTCGGGCTTAGGCGCCATCCATGATCTTCATCTGGCTCCTAGGCGCCAGCCGTGATCTTCATCTTTGGTTGTGCCCATTTTGTTACTTTTTGATGTATTTTAACTTATTTTTTCACTTAAACTCTTTTTTCTTGCACCTATAACCAAAAACACACAAATTACATTTCATAAAGCATAATGTCCTTAAAAATGGATATAAATTTTGCATAAAAAATAGGAAATTTTAAATTAGATCAATTCCCCCAAACTTAAATGTTGTTTGTCCTCTAGTAACACTAAAACGTTAAAACTAAAATTGCTAACCTGTCGTAGTGGGTTTATTTTTTATATAACTAAAAATTTGTTTTAGATATATTATAATCCAACTTAGAAGACCTTTTTGTAATGCAGATGAAATCTAAGGTATCAGAACATTTAGTATTAAATTTAGGAATACCGATTTTCTATTTAATTTAGACTTTATTCAAATCTCCCCAAACTTTCGATTTATATAAAAGTATTAATCTTAGAATTTATGAAATTTATATTGAAAATATTTTTAACTAATACTATCAAAATTAAGAAAAGGTTTGTTCTTAAGTTTTCTTCCCCACGATAATTAAAGTGAAACCAAATTTTTATTAGGTCCTATTCTTCAAGTTTCTCCTCCTTCTTTCAAACTTATCTTTTCTTTTCTTTTCTTTTTTTCTTTTTCTTTTTCATTTTCTTGTTTTTTTTTTCTTTTTTTTTCTTTCAAGATCTTTTATTATATATGAATAGGTCTTTAATGATTTTGAATTTTACTATCCCTTCTCTAAAGTTAAAAACTTATTTTTTGTCCTTAACTTAAAATCTAGTTTCAGTTTTTGAAAAGGAATTTTCATAGAATCTAAATTCTTTAAAAAGTACTATTCTAAAAATCTTTAATTTTTCAAAAATTCAATTTTTCCTACTATAAATAGTAAAATCATTCCCCTACTATTTCCTACTAAATAATTTTTCCTACTTTAGTGTGTAGATTATTTTCTAAATTTTACAACATTTTGGTTTTGCACATTAGCTACTAAATAGAAATTAGGTCAAGTTTTTTGTCATCTTTTGGAAGCTAAATTACTGGGTAATTGTGGGTCGGTTCAAGTTTTTAAGCTCGTCGTCGAGGAAGCTATGGTAAGAACTTTAGGTGAATTTTAGTTAAACCTCTAAGACTTAGATTTTGAAATTTTAATATTATTATATAGCATGTTTAATTATTGAGTGTTTATTTTATAAAAAAGAAAAATCCAAAATACCAAAAATATATTTGATATCTGTCTTTTTAGTTAACTCTCTAGATTGATATGTGTAGTTCAAGAGCTACAGAACTTGAATCATACGACTCATAATTAAAGAGAACTGTTAGGAGGATTAGAAAATAGAAAAGATCTTCAGAAGCTATTGTAGAAATTATGAATTATTATGAAGATTATATACTGAATATTTTAAATTCTTAGATTGTAGATATTTCAATTAAATTTGATCATTATGTAATGTGTCAACCTCATAAACCCCTAATCATTCAAGAAAATTTATTTTGATAAATGATTGACACTAACTCTTTTGAAAATATTGAATGAGATAGATGATTACTCAAATAACCCTTATTTTAATTACAACAACCAAGGCTAGGAGAATCCTTCCAACTTTAACTCAAATAACAATTATGAAAGAGAAAACTAATCATGGGATTACAATCAAGATAATCCTTTAGGTAATTGGAATAATCAGGATAACTATAACTTTGGATCTTCTTTTCCTTTCAAATTTAACTCTAACCTGCCATATAAAGAGAAGGATATGTCTATAGAATAGGTTGTTTATCAAATGGAGAGTCAGTTAATGAATATAAAAAATTAAATAGGGTAGATTATTAACTCAATTAGAAATCATCCTCAATTAAATTCATCCCACAAAATGAGGAGAACATACTGTTATAATAGGTTGTAAATCAAATGGATAGTCAGTTGAAAAGAAAAGGGGTTACTATAATGAATATAGAAAACCAAGTGGGGTTGTTTGTTGACTCAATTAATATTAATCTTTCAAATACTTTACTTAGTGACCCTAAGATAAACCCAAATAAGAAAAATGATTAATATGATAAAGATATCGAACTAAGAATTAGAAGAGACTTGGAGTATATGTTTCAAAAGAACATTGAGTTGAGAAATAGGGATAAGGAGATTGAAATACCAATGAAAGAAATTCCTAAGGAATTAGAAAATCTATTTCCTTAACTAAGATAAAAATAAAAAGATCACATCCACTATTTACTTAGTACCAATAGGAAGAATTAGAAGATAACTTGAGATAAAAGAATATCTTAATGGATTTAGATCTATAATCTAAATCATCTAGGGAGAATGTAACTAAAATTTTAAAAGACCTAGAATTATCATATAAAGATTCATTTCTAATAAATTTTAAGGTTGATATTAACATGCAACTTGAGAAAACCAGTAAGAGAATATTGGACCTAGAAAGAAACTCAAGGAACATTAATTTTAATAAATTTGAGAAGTTGAAAGAAAACTAAAATTTGAGGATTTAATAGGAATCGTTGGATCTGGAAAAGATTTGGTGATTGATCGGTATTTACTTAAATAGAAATTTGATCAAAGAGGAAATCCTTTATTGGGCTAGCAACGTTAAACTAAGTGCTTCGTGGGAGGCAACCCATAATTGTCAATGTGGTTTGATTTAGTATGTTTGTAACTTTTTTTTTGTTGTATTAAGTTTACTTTTGTGTGGATTGATCATTTTTGTGTATGTTTGGATTGTTAGTAATTTGATTTGATCTTTTTGTGTCATGAGGGTGGTGATTCTTTAACTTCTTATTATGGCTAGAGTTGTATATGTTCTCTTGTAGTAGTTGGATTGACGAGTCCACTATGACTCAAGTTTCACCCAGACTTGAGTTTCACAAGAGGCATCTTGAGTTTGGCTAGTGATAGATCTATCTGAATTCCATTACGTCCTTTCTCTTACCTTATTTTCATTTGGTAGGAGACATGAACCAACTTGATTAGTAATATGTGGATGATCTTGCAGTATTTTATAACTTTTAGAGGTAGCCAAACTTCATTTGGTAGGAGACAAATCTCACATTTGGTAGGAGACATGAACCAACTCTGATTTCTTTGATCATTTAGACTGAAGGATGAAGGAACATTTTGAGCACTGTAGACATTTAGAAGATAGCTTGATACAACTGATAAGGAGAATGAAGTTAATAGAAGAGGATTCTACTGAAGAATTTCCATTCTGACCCTTCTACAACCTCTTCGTTCATGTGCAATCAATGGGTGATCTCAAAGGATAATTGAGTGTTGAGTCTGAAGATTAGTAGATTTATATTACTACCTATCTGTCTATCTATGTATTTTGATTTGAACTTTATATTTGTTTTGCTTTAGAATTATGCTTTTAGATCTCTGTATAGTTGAGACTAAGAATAGGATGGTTTGTTTTCAGCATTTTGAGTGTTGTGGCTTGGATTGCAATGTTGAATTAATGTATTAAGGATTGAGAAAATACCAAACTTAGGTGTGTTATGTTACGTATATTGTACCCCTTGGAATTTATATATAAATGTAATGTTTTGTGCTATGAAAGTTTATATATGTTAAGTACATCATTTAGTCACTTAAAATTATGTCTATAATGATTAAAAAGATGTCTTTAAGGCTTGAAATTGATCGAAATCTCAAAAATCTGGAATTTGGACGAAATCAATAGAGCCCACCGACAGCGCCCTCGACGCCGCTGACGGTGGATTTTTCCAAAGACTAAAGTTCGAAATTCCAATAGAGCGCACAGACAACGTCATCAACCCCACCGATGGCGAGATCACGAAAAACACCTTTAACCACGATTTTGACCAGGCAACCGCCACTATTCGTTATCCCCTTCATCCTAAAAATGTCATTTTTGACCTAAGGATTGAAAGATCTTGGATTGGGAGGCGATTTCGAGGCTTTTTGAAACAAGATTTGATCATCTCTAGGTAAGAGCTTCACTCCAAGATAAAAATATTTGATTTTCACCATAGATTTCTTCCACATTGAGGAGATCCGAAAATTTTGAGAATGTGAAGAAAATTTGGGAAGAAACTCATGGATCTTAGTGTTGAACTCTTAGAATTACTATGAGAAGCCATGATTTGCATATTTGAAGTAATTTTTGGAATTTTTCTATAATTCGATTAGATTGAAATGACTCCACGTCAAAAGAGAAGAGTTGAGTTCGACGAGTCTCGCTTCATCAATGTGATGGCTCAAACAAAATTTACTTCCATATTTAAAGGAAAGAAGTGCATACAAGATCTAGTTTTTGAAAGTCTGGGAGGAGAAATCGAACGAGTTATTTCCAAGTGAAGATGAGAAAACTTTTGTTACACCACCAATAAAGCTGATGTAAATATTGTGAAGGAGTTCTATGCCAATGTGATTTATTCTGATGACAGAATCGTTCAAGTGAGTGGATTTCCTGTTGAGTTTACTGTCGCCCGCATCAACACTTTTTATGAAGTCCTGGACTGTTATAGCTGTCAATATGAATCCTTTAGTATGATGGAAGGCGCCTTTAATGATGTGATCAACTTTCTCACTGATGGGAAAGAAACATGAAAAATAAAGCAGCGAGAACGGGTAAATTTTTCAGCTTCTATGTTGAATGCCACCTCTAAAGTGTGGCACTATTTTATTTCCTCTACTCAGTTATCGACCTATCACCATAGTGAGGTAACTAGAGATAGAGTTATTCTGGATTTCTGTATTCAGAATAGTAGAACTATAAATGTGGGGAGAATAATTCTTAAGAATATAATGACTACGGCGAGGAGTGAGACTAGTGGAGTTCTAGGACATCCTAAACTTATTTATACAATTTACAAACTTTCTGGAGTGGAAAGTGGAGATGAAGAATGGGTTTACCCTATGAAACCCATTAGTAAGGCTAATTTAAAGACTTATGAATCCCATGAGAAATGGAGAACTGGAAGTAGAAGTCAAGAGCCTTCTACTAGTAGAGTTGTCCTATATACAAGTTATGACCTTCAATCTTCTAGTTTCCCTACCCTCTCTGATTTGATCAATGAGTTGACCTTGCAGTGGAAGAGCATAGACTTGATAAATGAAAGGATTGGAGGTTTAGAACATTGACACAACTACAATAGTGAGTACCTACAGAGGCATTCAAATTTTGAGGCAACTTATTATGAAGCTCAGGCCTGACACTACAGAGGTGAGCCTGATGTCACTTTTCTTGAATGCCCCCGATATACTCAGTATCAACCTAATCCACCTGCTGATCAAGGCGATGAAGATATAGCTTGGGATTTTGAAATTAAATGAAATTGATGTACTTATGTTTGTATTTTTATTTTTGTGATCTTTTATAATAGAAATGGATGTTTGTGTATTTGGACTTTTTTTTATTATTTTGTGTGCTTGGATAATTTTAATTTTTGTTATAAAGTTAGTGTTATGGTTAAATGTGCATGTGTAGTTCAATAGATATTGAGGAAAATTGTGGATTGTAATGTGATTTGTATTCCGCATTTTAATTTTAATTGTTTAGTATTGTGGTTGTGTTAGGAAATGTTATGCTTATTTAATGTTTTAGTTTTATACTTATTTCAAAATTTCATTACCCAGAAATTCCTCTAATGATTTATATGTGTAGAAAGCTCCTAATAATACAGACCAGGTGAAGTAAAAGTTTGAGAAGACCTGCAGAAATTTCAGAATGATGAAAATGCCTACAATACTGAGGTTTTTTTATATTTATAGTTTTTCTTTCCACCTGTATTATTTCATATTCAAAAATTTAATTTTTGGGGGAGGGAAAAAAAGATTAACTATTAAATGTCCTCTATTGCAATATTTTCAAAAATTATTTATATGATTTTATGTAGTGAATTTAATTTAGGTAACTATATTTTTGTAACTATTTAAATATTATGGTGTATTTAAAGAAATATTTTTGTAAGGAAAATTAATTTTGTAACTTAAGATATTTAGTATAAGAGAATAAGATTATAGTTAACTATTTAAAGTAAAGGAAACTATATTTTGAAGTATTAAGAATCTGGAAAGTCATTTGAGAAGAAAAGATTGGGGCTCAATGATGTAAAAACAATGAAATATTTATAATTTAAAGGAATGCTTTGAGTTTCAAATTTAGGGAAAGAAAAGTGAAGTTCAAAATTATTAAAGGCTATTCAGATATAGTAATCCTCACTTGAAAAAGGAAAAAAAAGGATTGAAAACAATCCCTAAAAAGAAAAGAAAAATATATAAGATTGAAAGCAATCCAAATGAAAAAGAGAAAAGAAAGAAAAAATTATGGAAGTGAGGAGAAGCTTGAGGATATGCCTAATCAAAAATTGGCTTCACTAGACCTACCAAAAGGGAAAACTTAAATACATTCCTGAACTTAGATTTATGGAATAGGTTTTTTTTTTACTAGTAGAGTTTTCATGAAGTTCTTATCTTTTGGATATTCTAAGTGACTTAATATTGCAACATGTAGTCATTCTTGAAATAAATAGAAGACTAGAACTCTTAAACTTGATGACTAAGTAATCTTGTGGCTATAGAGGTAATTCAATTACTTGAATTTTTTCTGAAAATCTCACTATGATATTTATTTAAATCAAACTTATAGTATTTCTGAATTAAAACTTTACTGCAGTAGATCATAACTTTTATGTAGTACTAAAATTACTTGAGGACAAGCAATAGTTAAGTTTGGGGGATTTTGATCCAAAGAAAAATATGTAGAGATTTGTATACCTATTTGTACTGTTTTTTATGATATTGTACTTTAAAGAAAGTTATTTTTGATGTTTTGTTGCAGGAATGATGAATTAGGGTCATTGGAGCAAAAAGATGCAATAAGGAGCAAATTTGGAGCAAAAAGGACCAAAATGTAAAAATTTGAACTAGGCCACTGACGACAAGTTTTCCCCAAGGCTACAGAACAAAATTCTTCAGAAGTCCGCCGACGGCGCCCTCGAGGCCACCGACGGCGAGCTCAGCGGTTATTCCTACTCAAGCTTTGGATAAGGCCAACTTTTGAAGGGATGCTTAGGCAACTATTGGGAAAGCTCATCCATAACTTTAAAAGACTATTTTTGGCTGAAAATTGGAGAGTCTGGAGAAGGTGGAAAAGAATCTAGGGAGTAAAGGAAGTGCTAGAGAGAGTTCCTAGAGATTAGAAAGGTTACAATACTGTGAGGAATTCTTTGATAGATTGTAAGAGTGGAGGGAAAGTGAGACACTTCTTCCTCCTTGCTACTTCAAAGAAGAACTTTGTGTGTTGTAAAGAAAGGAAGAGATTCAGAGGAACTTCGTGTGTTCTTGGGGAGAAATTAGAGATAAGTTATTTACTTGTAGCTTGTATGACTTTGATTTTATATATGAATTCCGAGTTTTTTTTGTGTTTTCCTCATGATATCTGAGTAGTTTTTTCTGTCTTTTTCCTTGTCTTGAGATTTGTGAAATGGTGATTTGAATTGGTGAAGCCATAAAAATGTTTAAGAAATTGTGATGAACTTTCCACTTTGATCTTAATTTACTTTCAATCTGGCCAATTGATTTGTTAAAATATGTTGAGTTTTATAACTAAATTAAAGATTAGATACAAGATTCAGGGAGGTCAAAGCCCTTGGAAGTTGGGTGCAAATAAATAGGAAAATAATATTATCGGGCGTAGAATTGGAGATTTTAGAGTGACAGAATAAAAACCCCAATTTGGTCCTATCGTTTGGGTGTTCAAGTGTAGATGTTAGCCCTCAGGTGAGGGAAACATGGGAGCTCCGAAGTGAGAGCCGGTATCCTTCCAGCCTAGCTGCAAATTCAGTAAACAAGTGTAGGATTAGTCAGTGTTCTTTATGCCTGAACCAAAGGATAAAGAATAGGTATGTTGTTATTTTGCACAATATAAATTGAACTACTTCACTTTATCCATTCACTATAATTTCTTGACAAGGAGAATGATGCTTTCTTATATATTGAATATCACAATTAAACCCTCCTCAATATCATTAATTATTTAATAGTTATTAAAATTACCTATTTATTTCAATTATCTATTAGTGACAGATAAGCAAATTGAACTTCGTCGTTGTGATTAAAGTACTATTTTTCTAAAATCTTAGTTCACAGTTCTAAACCACTCCCTGTGGTATCGATATCTAAGACTCCATTAGAGCCCTATATTACTTGAGCAATATGTATACTTGCGTTGATAAGTGTGACTTTACAATTATTGAATATTTATTATGTCCATATTTATCTTATATTTTAAGCATATAAAAAGTCGCCAGTCCGTAGCCTGTATTTAATTCGATATCACTCTTTTAAAATGACAAGAGGTATGTGGTGTTATCTTTAGGATATTAAACTTATGTTTTTTAGAAATGATATAGAGGAACTTAGTAGAATAGTTAGTAAAATGGAAGAAACAAAAGTTAAGACAATTAGTAGAAAATATAAGAGAAATGACTTTACAATTTATAGTAGGAAAATTTGAATTGTCGAAAAATTAAAGATTTTTAGAATAATAACTTTTAAAAAATTAAAATTCTATGAAAATTATTTTTCAAATACTAATACTATATTTTAAGTTAAGGAAAAAAAATAAGTTTTTAACTTTAGAAAAGTGATGGTGAAGTTCAAAATCATTAAACGTCTATCCAAATCTAGTAATCCTCTTCTAAAAAAAATAAGGATTAAAAAGATATTTAAAGAAAAAAGCTGAAGAAAAAGAAAAAGAAAAAAAAAGGAAAATAAAAAGAAAAGAAAAAAAAGGAAAAATACAAAAATGAAAAAGGGAGGAGAAGCTTGAGGAATAGGACCTAACTAAAAATTGATTTCACTTGAATCTTTCTAAAAAAGAAAACATAAGATCAATATTATGCTTAATGTAAGAAAGTATTAGTAAAAATTATTTTCAGTATAGAATTCATAACTTTTAAAATTAATTTTTTTTAAAACTCCCAAGTATTGAAAATTTTCAATTAAGGTTGAATTAAAAAAAAAATTAATATTCCTAAATTTAATACTAAATGTTCTAATATCTTAGATATCATCCACTTTACTAGAAATTCTACTAAGTTGAACTATAACATTTCAAAAACAAAATTTTAGGTCATCTAAAAGCAACCCACAACCACAAGTTAACAAGTTTAGTTATAAAAGTTATAGTGTTACTTGAGGACAAGTAACATTAAGTTTTGAGGATTTTGACACGCATAAAGAATGAATACTTTTTCATATATATTTTATACTCATTTTTAATGATATTACACTTTAAACAAAGGTATTTTGCATGTTTTTGTTTCCAGGAACTAGAAATTGACTTATGGAGAAAATGAATTAAATATGGTGCAAATTGGAGTCAAAACGAGCAAGGAAACAAATTCTGAGCTAGCATGATTTGATATGTCTTTCTATGTCTAATCTCCTTTACATTTAACAAATATTTTTTAATGAAATTACACTTTAAAGAAATGTTAGTTTTATGCTTATTTTGTAGGTATAATAATTTGGAGTGAAACAAAACTGAAACGGGGTGAAATAGAGCTAAAACGGAGCAAAAGGGGGGAAAAATAATGGAGACGCCTGCAAGGTGGTGCCAAGGCACCTGAAACTGTTGCCTAGACGTCATACGACAGAGAAAATGGTGCCTAAGTGCTATAAACTGATGCATAGGCACCAGAAACGGTTAAGGAGTGGTTTTTATGGGATTTTGGGCTATTATAAGAAGTTTTTAAAGATTCCAAACAACTTGCATGCCCCATGGAGTGGTTCAATGAGTCTAGTCACTTGGAAAGACTAGAGCTATCTCTCTAGAATTGAAAGAGTGTGTCTCTTCTAGTGAAGAGGTTTGTCTCTTGGAAAAAGGAGGTGTTTGGTGTCTCTTTAAATAGAGAGGCATAACACCTCTCATGAGGAGTCTAGAAGAGGGATCTTGGAAAGAATTTTTGTGTGAGTTTATAGAGGAGATGGAGATGTTTATCTCCACCATGTCTGGAGAGATTGATGAGGGATTTTGAGAGAATTGTGTAAGAGAATCGTGTGAGCATTGCATGGATCAGTGAGAAACTTTGTTAGAGCGATTTTTTATCTTTCTTCCAGAGAAAAAAAGTTATGTATTGTATTCTTTATTATCTTGTAATTATTGTAAACACTTTATAGAGGATTAGCTTTGATTTAATGAAGTTTTCTATTGTATTTAATACATATTGTTTTGTAGTTTTTGTCACTCTTTTCTTTTTATATGATAATGTGGCATGAGTAGAAAATTTTATTTCTTGATAGAATTGTTTTTTATTTAATGTGATGAGTAATATTTCCTTTACTTCAATGGCATAATTTAAGTACTATATGTTATGTTAAAATTTGTTATAAGTGAAACTAAGACTCGAGAGAGTAGTGATCTCACAACATGAGTGAACTTACATTGATCGATTGGCTATGGCAACGTAGTTTAAGCTGTAATACAATTTTTAAAAAAATATAATTTAATGATCTATTTCTACTATGAGCTTCTACGTGACATATAGTTGCATAAAACTAATAGAATACTAGGCTTACATATGTACTTGAAAGATGGTCGGTAGACATATATTCCTTGTTGGCACATAATTAATTCATAATTTTATTAATTCTTTACTGCTTATGTCATTATCTTCATTTTACTATTCTTTTCCAATGGAATGGAAGCATATTTAGGAATTTATATTTCCTCAGATCTTCTCTTATTTTATTAATGTGATGATATTTTCATCGACTTGTAATTTACTTTACAAACTGATCACTTGTATTGCTAAAATCTGTTGCGAAACATAAATGCCAGGGTAGAAGTATGATTTCACTGACCACTGAGTACCACACTCAATTTTGGAAAGATTCATGATGATCATCCAAGGGGGAGTGCAAATAGATACGGAAATAAGTTTTTATGGGCGTAGAATTGGAGATTTTAAGGTGATAGATCAAAATTTCCAATTTGGTCAAGATGTTTGGAAACTAAAGCAAGATATCCGCCCTTAAGTTAGGAGAAGTGTGAGCTTTAGAGTGAGAGCTAGTATCTTCCCAACCTAATCACAAGTTCAGGGACCAAACTCTAGATTAGCCAATGTTCTTTATGCACTTGACAGAGGGTAAGCAATAGAATTGCTCCTATTTTTTGTTGGCAACATTATATTTTAAGCATTTCATTCCTACACATTATCTAGGTCATTGCACGAGAAGGGTAGTTTTTATTATCTTAAAATTTTCCAAACCATTTTTTCAAGATATGTTATCTTTAGAAATAATATTTGTATTTAGGATTGGTTGTTATCATTACATTAATATTTACATTTAGGACTAGTTGTTGGTAGTTTTAAACTTAAGATTTACATTTAGGAGTACTTGTTAGAAAAATCAATTAAATCCACATTCCAAACTATGACCTCGTAGTGGTATACTAAAATTAGCCTAAGGGATTTCTTACCTGGCTTCTTTGTGAGATCGATATTGGGGTTTTTAAAGAAATCTCTATATTACTTGAGATAATATGTATACTTGCCTAGTACCCCTAGTGTGTAGATTATTTTCTAAATTTTATGAAATTTTGATTTGCACTCTAGTCGCTAAATATAAATTAGGTCAAGTTTTTTTTTTTTCATCTTTTGGAAGTTAAATTATCATGTATTTATGGGGTCATGTCAACTTCTTTCTTGCTTACTTTTTGACATGTGTACCTGTTGAGATTCATGTGCCTGTGCATTTATCTTCTTTTACTACACAAACATATTTTTCATCTATAGTTGCTTTTTTGTTATACATGTTATAGAGGAAAGCAAGTTTGGGGGAGAAAATTGTACCTCATTATAAACCTGATAGATAGTTCACATAGCTTAGCAAAAGATTTACACTTCATTTTGCAACTCCTAGAAAAATTTTTGATTAATTCAAACTGCTTATCATAATATAATAAAAGCAAATAATTGTCATTTAGAAAATATTAACTTCGATGAGCTAATAATAAGATTTTAGAACGTAAGAACTTTAGCCTTTACTTAAAAGAACTCATAGTTATTAAAAAGTGTGATTTAAGTATTGAATAGTAAACAAAATATATCTTTATTTTTTTTTCAGTTCATTTGAATCAAATTAATGTGATCTAAACTTTTAACTGGAAAAGATAACTTGGAGATGGAACATTAAAAACATCAAGTATTAATTCATTGCTTAAGAAACACTGTTCTTGTTTACATTTTAAAAGTTAGAAAAGAAAAAGTTGCCAACCAGATATAATAATTTTTAGGAGAAAAAGAAAATTAAAAGAAAAAGAAAGAAAAAAAAGTAAAACTTAGAAAATTCCTAAGAATAAACTTGAGGTTGACACAACAAAAATTTAAGAAGAGAAAAGAAATTAGAAGAGGACCTAGTGAGACTTAGGTAATAAATTTTGACTTGATTCTTTAATTAAAACCATGTTAAAAGTGATTTTTAAGGGAAGAGTCATGTGAACATTAAGTTGGCTAAAATTTATTAAAATTAAATTTAATACATTTGAGGTTAACAAAAGAGACTTTAAATCACACCAATTTAATTATTTATGTAATCTTCTTAAGGAAGGAATGAGGGAAATTTAGAAATTGTCAAGTTATTGACCATTAAAGATAATAGATCACCCTTTTTTTTGGTCTTCGTAATATGATGAATAGTTTGAAACCTACAAAAGTACTACACAGCGCATAATAATTGAAGCTGAGCCATTTGATTCATTAAGGAAAGTAATATGGTAAGTTTAGGGGTATTGACATACGTCAGTTTTATGTAATATTTTTTACATTTTTTTCCTACATTTTACATTTTATTTTCTTTATATATCATAGATTTAGACTTGAGAAAGGTTTTTCTTAATGTTTTCTAGGTTATAGGGGTTAAAAACGCAATATGAGGTCAAAATGTGTCATATAGTATTGTCTAGCATGACCACATCTAATATGGGTGTGACCACGCCAGATCTGGGCATGACTACGCTAGAACTAGCGTGACCACACTAGTTTCGAGTGTGACTACGTTGTTGGCATCCAGAACTCATATTTTGCAGGATTTTTTCCTGGTTTTGGATAACTGATAGATTTGGAGAGCTTGGATTCTTATTTTTGGATCCCTAATTAAAACCTAAAAATAAATATATATTTGTTTCATAAGATATGTCAATTTGGCTTCTTGGAGGTTTGGTAAAAGGGAGTTCTGCATTAGAGAGGGCTTGGAGGTTGAAAGAAAATAATTTGGGAGAGATTTTGAGGGCAGTCTTATAGGTTTTCTTCCTCCTTTGGTAGAATCCTTGTAGGGTAAGTTTTTTACTTTTGTTTTATGTGTTGTGAAAGTTTGTATGAAAGGGAAAGGTGCTGAGTTTGCATAGAGAACAACTTCTTGTAAGTTTTTCATATTTTCGTTGCTTGCACATGATTCTAACATGGTGATTTTTGCTATGATTTTCTCTGTAATGAGAGGCTAAACTTTGCTTTGTGTCTCTGTGATGGAGGGAGTGCTAGATTTATCGTGGTTTTCTATAATATTTTTGTCTTAAGCATTTTCTTAGAGCTTTTCACAACCCTGTTGTTGGTTAACCTCTGATATTAATTTACTCCTAATCTGGTCAATTATAATGTTGAAATATTTCGTGAGACTATGACCTCTAACCATTGCATAGTAAAAATTATAGCTTAACCACAAATTTCCAAGAGGAAAGACATATTCCAATTGAAATTTGTAATCTTTTAAGGAGTTTGAAAAAGTCTTGTGGAATGTCATGGGGATTGACGAAGCCTCAACTTTGTGGATTCTACGCTTCTGTTGATCTAGACATAGAAATCAGGAGTAATATCTCCCTAATGACAGCAAATACGTATAATAACATATAGGAAAAATCATGATTGCCACAATCTCTGAATCACAATGGCACGAGTCTCATCTATCTTGAAGGAACTCACAAGCTTTTCCCACTATTTTGCGCTTTCTTTCATTGCCAAGTACTCTATTTTGCTTGGACCTTAGGACTTCTTTCAGATAAATGTCAAACTGGGTTAACTAAATTAATAAACTAAAGATCTTTCTGTAGAAACAAATATTACACTTTCCTTATGCAGTACTCTTGAACCGCATTACTATTTGAAATGTGCACATTGGTTGTACAACTGACTTACGTCCCGGTAAATTTTGGTGCATCAAGGGGTCAGACCTTCTTCTGGTTTCATTAAGCTAAGATGGACGACAGTTTTAACTCTAAGTTTGCAAGTGTTGGCGGGGTCTTCTAAAACCATGCCGAGTAGGTTTTACTTACTTTTTCTGCTCCTTGTGAATGTCTTAACGCTTCATATGCTAAAATAGCTGATGTTCTCTATTGTTTACTAATTCCAAAGGAAATGAATTTCTGGAATTTGATTGTAGAAGTGAACTCCCTCTCCGTGTTTCGTTGTTGTAATGGTAGTGCTATGTGTAATTGGCATAACTTGATTATTTGGGCTAAGACTCAGAAGCCCTATCATTACAACATTAAATGGAATCATATATTGCGAGAAGCATACAGACTTGCGGCTGTTTTTGCCAGATCTGGTGCTGCACATGAAGATATTAGAGTGGGCATGGATTCAAATGATGACTTTAATTTATTTATTAATGGAGAGAGATTATACTTAACATAATTAGAATTAATAGCATGTAATCTGACAGTTTCCTTTTTGGTTTGGTTATATATATATAATAGTATACTAACACAGTGTGGAGAGAAGGTCCTGCTAGGGTTTCGGCTCGGGTTGGTCAGATCGAGCGACATGGCAGGGCGAGGGCAACGCCTACGATTGTCGGGTCACGGCTCGGAAACATGCGAAGGTTTCGACATGGACTCCTTGGTCGCGCGAAGACAAAGAGATGCGCAGTGGGGTTCGAGTGGAGTTAAGTGCTTCGGTGAGGACTGGAGAGAGACGAAGGCCTCTGCTGCTTTCATTTCAGCGCACAAACACCAGAAAAGCAATTAAGATGAGAAGGAAATGGTGAACGTAGGAAGGAGACAACATTGGACATTTCAGAGAGCTCTGTATGTTGCAATTCGGTTGTATGTCTAAGAAAGAAGAAAAGGGAAGACTTTTTAGCGTCCGGAGGACTTGATATTAATCAAGATTAATATCGGACGAACGAAGGACTTAATATTAATCAAGATTAATTAAACCTAATTAACAATATTAATTATTTTAATGACTTTTAGCGTCAAAACTGGCCACTCTTTTCTAGATACATTTTATGGGAGTTTCATTTGGGAAAAAAAAAAAAAGAACTTTTTTTATTGATATTTTGCTTAGTATTTCCGGTTCTTGTTGCGACCAGACACTCCACATTAACCAAAGCAATTCAATGAAGAACTATTGTGAGGGTTAGATTCACTTTTGTAAGAAAAGACAACCATAAGCAAAATATGTTAATGTTATAACAGCACAATAAAAAAAATAATCATTAGATTCTCTCAAACCCTTTTTCTGCCTTACCCTTCTCGTTAGCGCAACGATTTTTTCTTTAAATAAAATTGAGCGAGGACTCATTCAGAGGACAAATTATTGATGCATATCTTACTTAAATTTTGTGTGCGGTATCCAAATAAGATCGTGAAAAAATTAAAGTAGATCTCACTCTAATAATTAAAAACAAAAAGATGTATTTCAGTGATACTAATCAGAGATGCCCGTGCGCAACGATCGTTCTGAGACAAGCATAAGATATTATTTTGTCCATTAATTGTTCCTCAAATTTAGCTCCACTTCTTTTTTTTTTCCTTTTCCTTCATTTTAATTTAGCCAGCATATCTCAAAAAATGACTCACCATAAAAAATTACCATTATTTAAATAAAAAAAAACCATTCAAGGTATTTTCAGAAAAAATAACGTGAAGATAGATCATATTCATGAATTTTTTCATCTTCATCAAATTCCCTAATCACGTGAAAAGTAGGCATTGGGGACATTAGGCGTGAATCTAATTATACATTAAAAATTTAACTTCATGGACCAAAGCCCGTAGCTAGCAGACCTCATGGGCCGTATTAGCCAGATTGCTCAGAAGTCACAACTGTCATCGAAGTGGCCTGCTAATGTGACTTGCTAACCTGACTCGCCAATGTGCCAACTATCTTAAGTTTGCTGCCAAATTGACATGCAGGACTGACTTGGTTTGATTGATCCACCTGACGAACTGACCAATGAAATTCACTTGCCTAGCTTGCCTCCTTAGTAATCTTTCAAACTATCAAAACTCAAGTCAAGACCAACATTAAGGATGGATATATACCACATCGTCATTTATGAGGCACCTGATATATATGTCATGATTTTTTCATCAAAACACCTTGGACAGATTTTGTATGACTTGATTTGTATTTTAATATTTTTCTAAACATATATAATGGGGGTACCATGAATTTCATGGAAGCTTTTATGCACATTTTTCTCATCAGATCATCTTATGCGCTGTGCAAAAGGAAGATATAAGAATAAAACACGTAATTTAGACCTGTAAAACTCATTTGTTGTCTTTCCCCACTTTTCTCATACGTCTCATCTAAGTTGTATGAACTCATGAACAACACAGAACACGTCCTAAAATGATTCATCAGTAATCCAAGAAATTTGTTCATCAAAAGTTAACATAAGATAATTGGCAACTTGCTTTACATGTTTGTACAATTCGCATTCCTCTATTGCCTAAAGTTTGCTGAGAATGTGGAGCCCGTACTTGTGAAACCAGCATATAAGTCATTAGCAAAGAGTTTTGATCATAATTATACATTACTTTTACTAGTTTAACATCATAAGAATTTAGTGCATAATTTAATCCTTCATTTTTTTCTAATGATAAGTACATAAGTAAGGGCAAATCTAATACCCCAACTACTTGTAAATGGTCATTTGTTCATTTTTATTTAATATATTTATTAGTCAAATATTGTCCAAAAGCTCCGTTATTGGATTTATATTGGATCAAATTTTAAAAAAAATTGCGGAAAACTTTGCATTAATTTTGAACATTTAATGACTTAGATTAAACCAATTAGACATTTTAGGATAAACGTTTCCCCATAAATAAACCTAATACCATTTGATTTTTTTTATGAAGATGGGGAAATAAAACTCCCTTTATGAAGGCCAGCTTGCAGAGGCCCCAAATGATTTAGATTGTCTCAAAAGAAATATATTGAGGTCAATGAATGATAACTTTGAATACAATGATCAAGCAATCTTGGCCATCAATGGGGTCAAAATTATTGTACAAGCATGCAATCCCACCTCATACGCATAATAATGTAGGTAACTATTCTGAATTAAAACTTATGCACCATGATACTTTCAAACTATTAATATTTTTTTTTGGTTGTGGAGATAGTCACTAGTAAAATTATACGTGATTCAGAAAAAATAACAAATCTCCGTGCTGCCGTTGGACTGTATGTGAAAGTAAGTAATCTCTTTTTTTCTATACGAGGGAATGAATAAGCAATTTTTTTTTTAACTTTTCAATGTAAAAAATAGGAAACATGTTTTTTTAGCATGGCATATTAAGGGTTTGTTTGGGGCAACTATTTTTGTTTAACGAAGCATCTATGAAGTTGTCGTTAAAGAAACTTGTTGCTCAAAAAATTGCGGTGGCTATTATAATTTTTTTTTTTTTTCAAAAAGTCATTCAGCAGCATTTTGGTAGCAACCGCACTTAGTGCCTATTTGGGGTGTTGTTCTGGCTGTTTATTGTTTCCAAAATGCATAATTGTGTGTTTGGGAGGCTGCTTTTTGGTACTTCTCAATGTTGAGCATCTTCAGAACGATGAAAGCCGAAACAGGCTGGAGAGGTTGCATTCTACGATTTTTACTTTGTTTCGGTTGTGAAATTACTTCCTACATTTCTCTAAATCTTTCCCTTTCTCCCCATAAATATGTCTTTTCACCTTCTCTCTCCAATCTCTCTCGTTGTGTCTGTTATGCAAAATCTTGGTTGTCATTTTCCCCTTTGTCTGTCCTCAATGTTGTCGTCTCTTGTCACCTCTCTCTATTTGTAGAATTCCTTCCCTTCCCTTTTGTTCTCTGTGGTGTTAATTTGATGGTTTACCCCTTTATGCTTCTTGGTTTACCTGTTGGTTGTTTGGTATTTTGATGGTTTAGTATTTGAGATGGTTTGGTGTTTGAGGTTGTGCTGATAGATTCATTGTTGTTGGTGGTTGTCTATATTACATGGTTTTCAATTTTTCTCTTTGCCCGTATTTTTTTGAACTTTGAATTCGTATAGTATTTAAGGTGCTGTCGAAAAATTTTTCTCATGGTTATGTGATGGTGGTTCTCTCTTAAAATTGATGGACTTATGACCTTTTGAGGTGGTGTTGATTGGCTTTGAACACTGTTGAATCAGTTCATTTATGAGCATTATCGGTCATTTTGAAAATATATATTTGAAAAATTATTTTGAGTCGATGTAAAGTTCAAACTTTAAACATTAAATTAGTAAAATTTCATTTCACATTCACCTCTTTAATCTGAAAAAATATTTTATTGAGAAAATTATGAGCTCGGTTGTTTCATTTGAAAATATATTCTTGAAAAACTATTTTGAGCTGATGGAAATATAAAATTTTATACATTAGATGTGTAATTTTATTTCAGTTTTCTCTTCTTCAATCTAGAAAAAGAATTTTATGAAGAAAAAAATGAGCACTTTTGGGTTTTTTGAAAATTAATAATTTCATTTCACTTCCTTATCTTCAACCTAGAAAATTATTTTATAAAGAGAATTATGAGCAATGTTCATTCCTTTAAAATATATTTTTGAAAAATTAATTTGAGCCATTGGAAATACCGTTTAGATGTTAGATCAGTAAATTTATTTCACTTCATTTTCTTCAATACGAAAAAGTATTTTACGAAAGGAATTATTAATATTGTTAGTTTTTTTGAAAAAAAGTACACCTGAAAAATTTGTTCGTGTCGATATAAATATCAATGTTTAGATGTTATACCAGTAATTACATTTCACCTTCCTCTTTTTCAAACTGGAAAAGAATTTTATGCAGAAAAATATGAGCACTTTTAGGTCATTTGAAAATATATACCTAAAAAAACATTTTGAGCTGATGTGAACATCAAAGTTTAGATTTTAGAACAGTGATATTATTCCACTTCTCTTCTTCAATCTGGGAAAGCATTTTATGGAGAGAATTATGAGCACTGTTGGTTCTCTTGAAATGTATTCCTGAAAAATTAATCTGAGCTGATAGAAATATAAAAGCTTAAATGTTAGATCCATAATTTAATTTAATTCCTCCTCTTCAACCTAGAAATGCATTTCATGTTAGTATTGTTGGTTCTTTTAAAAAAAGATCTATGAACCAAAACACCATCCCATGGCTCATATATAAATACATATTAAACATCTACGAAGCAAATCATCACCAAAAAGAAATATGACCACTATTAGCTCTTTTCAAAATTGAAGTTTAGGTGTCATATGTGTGAATACATAAGAATTGAGTGGCCTGTATGTAAGTCCAATTTATCTCTTTCAGTCTAGAGATTATATGTATAAGTCCAATTTATATCTTTTATTCATTTCTTAGTTGTCATGTATTTAATATCTAACACCTAAACTTAAATTTTGAAATTTGAAATTTCTGCTTCCTATAACTTATGAACAATGTTGACGAATAGAAGTCCAATGAAATTATTTATCTAAGACCTAAACTTTGATATTTGCATCGGTTCAAAATAATTTTTCATGTATCTATATTCAAACAAACCAACAAGGGTCATATTTTATTTTTATGATGCTTTGATTCTTAGATGTTTAATATGTTTTTATATATAACTCATGTGATGGGCCTTTTGGTTGTTAGATTTTATTTAGAAGAACTAAGAGATTTTGCATTTCATTTTTTATGTGTTTTGGTTCTAAGGTTTTTTTATATGTACTTTATTTGAGTTCGATTCTTAGATATTTTTAAAAGAACCAGCAGTAGTCACATTTATTTTATAGTGTTGTGGTTCTTAGATGTTTAATATGTATTTATATATGAATCATGTGATAGTACTTTGATTTTCATATCTTTTTTTCAAAAGAACCAACACAAGTATTTTTTTTAATGATGTTGCATTGGTTCTTAAATTTTTTTTATATGTATTTATATAGAGTCACGTGATAGATTTTGATTCTTAATTTTCTTTTTTCAAAAGAATTAACAGTACTCATATTTCTCTCCATAATATGGCTTTTTCAAATTGAAGAAGAAGTGAAATGAAATTACTGTCCTGAAATTTGTACTTGTGCATGCGCATAACTTGAGCGTAAAAATTAAAGTTTTGATGTCTGATATGTATTGATACATGAATTATGTGATGATGCTTTGATTCTTATTATTTATGTGGTGTTGGTGGTTTGGTGGGCTTTTGCACTTGGTTGTTGTATTAATGGTTTGGTGGGTGGTGGTGCTGCTTTGTCTCTTGAAATTGATGTGTTTGTGCACTTGATAGTTACAGTGGTGCTTTGTCACTTGAAATTGATGGGTTTGTGCACTTGGCCATTGCACTGTTAGTTTTGAAGTTTGTGGCTGTGACAGATTTTGTTTTTGAAATGTTACGTAGAGAAATGCTGAAAAAAAACAAAGGGCTTAATCGATTATCAATTATCAATTATCAATTATCAATTATATAATTGTCCGTAAATATTTGTTACAGATACTACCTAGTCTTAGATGACACATGTCTTTGTTTGTCACAGATACTATTTGATCTTAGATCACACATGTCACTCTTTCTCACAGATACTTATTGGTTTTAAATCAAAGATACCACATTTTGCCACAGATATTATAGTCTTAAAGTCTAAATGATACAATTGGTGATTCTGAATGAACCATTCTTTGATAAATTGATATCACTGAGCTTTAATTTAAATATCTTATTTTTTACCGATTTTTTTTTAGTTTTATAAATATTTTTTTAATTATTAAATAATCTTTTTTCTTCTAAATGTTTTAGCTACATGAAACATAAGATGGGTAAACAAAAGGAATGTACACAATCTCTCATTTGGGATAAGGAAACAAAGATCATAATTTGTGATTTATGCTTGAGAAAGATAAAAATTGGCAATAAACCGATCACACAGTTCAATAAGAAAGGTTGACAAAATATCACAAAATACTTTCATGAAAGAATATGTAGATTATATAACAAAAATTAGCTGAAAACTAAATGAAATCAATTGAAAAAAGATTGAAAATTGTGAATTGAACTAAAAAGAGGGGCGACTGAATTAGGTTGAGACCCTGTTAAGAAAATAGTGGATGAATAGGAAAAGTGTTGGCAAGAAAAAACTTCAATAAATAGAAAATATTTTATTCAACTGCGATTATATTGGTGCAACTTCTTTGAACTCAAATTTTATTAATTGTAGGCCCTGCCCAATGCAAAAAAAAAAAATAACTTGTTGGTATTGACTCAGAGATGGAGGAAAGCATAATACTAGATTCCTTGGTGTTGTGGTACGGGCACCAATGTCGTTGCTACAACACAAAACCCCATCTAGAATTTGGACGAGCCCGAATTTGCTCTTTTCAATGAATTCCACAAGGAAGCACTAGAGGAGATAAAATGAGATGAATCTATTTATTTGAAGTGTCCTACACTCTCCACCCAATAAGGTAAAAAGAAAATGAAGACTCGGGCGACACATTTATCTGAGTATATATCACATCTATTTACAAACTGCACCAGTTTCACATCTAGTGCTCACACAACTCTGCAAGGATACCAGACTATGATAAATGTTGGGAAGATGTTGGATTCTGTTACGAAGACATTTGATGACATGCCCCTTTATTTATTTTTTGTAAAACTTCTAAAGGGTTAAAATTAGCGGGAGGCTTTCTCCACCCTAATGCTGGAATAGAGGATTCCTTAACTCCAATATTTTTTAGAGAATCTGGCTAATTAGTTTAGTTTTTTTAATTACTATTTCGGATTTTGGATTGAAATAATTTACAATTTTATGCTGAATTATGTGACATTTCAATATTTATGTTTTCATTTGTAGTATTTTCACTATGAGTCATTTCGACATTTATTTTCACTTCTAGCATAACTTGTTCTTTTTAATATACTCTAACTTGCATACAATAGCTAGATGAACCTATCAGATGAAGAGGAAATTATAGAGATTGAACTAGAACAATTGACTTATGGTAATGAGTACTATCAGAGAGTGCAAGATACCTTATGTGTCATCTTCATCTGTGGGTGACAAATGAGTGGGCAAGCTACTCAAAGCTCATATAAGCAGAATTCATAGCATATTTTGGATGTTGAAAGCTAATTTATATGATTTGTTGGATGAATTACATACTAATTATGGTTTGCATGGATCATCGTGGTTTATAACCAGAGAAGTTCTAGCCATCTCACTATATATTATATCACATAATGAGTCCATTTGTGCTGCTTTTGAGCAATTCCAACATTCCACATAGATGACTAGTAAGTATTTCGATATCCGGGTTAACTATTTAGTGAAATTATGAACCAACATTATGAAACCCAAAATCCTGATATTATGCAAACATCGAGAAAAATATTTAGCAATACAAGATAAATGTCGTTCCTCAAAGTGTCGATGTCTCTAATTATTTTGACATTAGTACTTTACAAAAAAAAATAGTGGCCTATCAATTTTTTTAAATAGGATTGTATCGGAGCATTGATGATACACATATTGATGCACATGTTGGTAATGATGAGAATATTGCATATATTGGACGGTGTGAAGCTAGTATACAAAATATCTTAGGAATTTGTGCTTTTAAAGTGTGTTTTGCTTTTGCAATGACCGGATGAAATGCTTATGATAGTAGAATATTTAAATTTTTAACCCAAACACTTGAATATAAATTTCCAATGCCTCCCAAGTACATTCAAGACCGCACATGAAGCGTTTGATTTAACGATATGTAGTAATAAAGTTATTATTGAAAAAAATATTACCTCATCAATTCGGGGTATCAATTAAGATATTTTTTAAAGTTATTCCTCAACATAAGGCACTACCTTTCTAATTTTGAGAAAAAAAACCAGGTGATTAGAGATAAAAATGAAATATTCAATAAAAAATACTCGTCATTGCGGAGTGTTATTGAGAGAGTATTTGATATATGGAAGAAAAAGTGAGTCATACTCCTAGATATGATGTTGTATTATTTCAAATAATAGGTCAAGTTATTTATTGCAACAACAGTTACATAATTTTATACAAAGGCATCCATCTTGGGATGACTTTGATTTCAGGGTCTTAGATGAATGTCCAACATGCATGCCTGCAGAAGCATTCAAACATCAAGCCAGACATTAATTATTCAAAGAAGACTTTGGTATGAATGAGTATAACACATCCGAAAGAGAATGGGTTTAAGAGATGATCTAGTTAAGACAAAGGATTACATATGCTTTGGTGAACTTATCAATTGTATTTATGCAATATTTTGTATTGTCTTCTTGTATATGTCATATTTCAGTTGTACTATGAATTTTAAGATGTCTACTTTTATAATGATGTAGCATTTTGTATTGAGGATTCATGTGAGTACAATCTATGTTTTTTTCATAACTATAAATTTTTTTAATTGTTTGATTGCATATTGAGTCTATTTTGCCAACTAAAGTCATAATGTTCATCAGGTATTTCGAGAGTTCCAAACTACCACTATGGTACACAATATTATGAGTATCAATCAAGAAGAGAAGTTAGCTACAAGATGAGATTTTATTGTTGGCCCGAAAAAGGACACCTCAAGATTGCAGGTATTTTTGTTGGGTTGATGATATGTATGAGTTTGCTCTAGATAATGATCAAATGATGAGTGATGATGCTGTGGAGAAAAAAATATGTTGGTCACTTGATCATCAGAACATAAAAACGAATGGTATTATAGCTTGTTATTTTGATGGTTATTGTTATTGTGGATATATACATGAAATGATCGATCTCATTTAATGTATTGTGGAATTTAGGCTCCTCATATGTCTTTTTTATTGTTGGGTGTATTCTTATTATTTTGTTGTAACTATTTTGAAAACTGCAGTTATTCAAATAAAGACATATAATGGCAAAATAGTCATTTTTTATTAGAAATAACAATAACACAGCAGAATGTCCAAACAAACCACAGCTTTTCCAACTGCAACTTTCTGACAGCACCTAAGAGGTTGCTTCTCTAAGAAGCAACTTTTTAGAAAAATAGTAGTTGCCAAAAACACAGCCTTAGTTAAGCCAAATTACAAAATGCTGCTTCTCACCACTATTTTTTTTGGAAAAACAGGCAAAAATTATCAAATGACACACAATGCAATGCAACACCGCACTGCCACTGTACTGTTATCTTAAATGCACCCTAAAGTCACAAGTATATTGCATATGCATTGCATAAGAGGATTTATTGATTCTCGTACATGAAGTAAAGCTCATCTTATGTTGGAAGTTTTTATTTTTTTTATTTTTTTTATTTTTTATTTTTTATTTTTGCTAACAGAAGTTACTTAGGGATTAAGGTTTCACAATATTATAAAAAAGCATAAAATTTATTATTAAATTATAGAGACAAATTTATACCATACAATGAAACTGCATAATTAAGCTTAATCCTGATAGTCAATGACTATAAAGAGTATTTTTAAAAAATCAATTGCAATCGTCATTATCTTTTTTTTTTTTTTTTTTAATTGCAAGAAAGAAGGGGTGCCATCATTATATGATATATCTTAGAGATTATAATTGTAAAATTCCACAACTATCATAATAAAATCTACCAGTGATAGCAAAATGAAACAATCAATTAAGCGAACTTCTATAAATTTTTTGGTATGACTTTTGGGTTGATCCTCTTTGCTTGTACATGTAAATCAGGTATAGGTAAATTTCAAAACAAAATTGTCCCATTTGAGCATTTTACAAGAGATAAATACAACATTATTGGTAGTAGAAAAAGCTAATCATGTACACATTATAAAGAATTGTCACAATTAGTAAGCTCCCAAGCTAGAAAGCATATTCATTTGCACAATGAATTTAAAAATAAACTGCTAATTGCTTAAAATTTAATAGTTTCATATAAATGGGGTAGTTGTTGCTCCATTGGTTACAATATCCAACATAATTTATTTAAAATTACATATAAGTGCACGATACTCCTAGTAATAAATAATTGGGGGAGGAAATATTCTGCACAATATTACCCCCTACATTAGTAGAGAAGATATTTATGACTAAAATTTGAAACATGCAAAATATTCTAAATACAATTTAAATAATATTCCAAGCATGTCATATCTAGCATAACTGCTTGGATAACATCAAAGAATAATGATATAAAAGGTGCTTAATTCACAGCCCAAAAGCAATCTTAACGCTAAATTTATAGGCAAAAAAATGTATGTTAGCATTGCTAGAGGATGTCATATGAATAACACGCGGCATTTTTTAGGCATGCATGTCAAACAACATCAATCAAATTATCCTACAAACTTCTTTTTGAGCTGAGTTATGAGAAGAAAAAAAACATCTACAAATTGCAATAGTTAATTTAAACCTGAAAAAGATAAAAATAAAACTGATGTTAACTAACATAAAAAATGACTCAATATCCAAGCTAAATGTGCATTTACTCGTGACATAATGGTTGAGAGTGTAGTTTCCCACCGTGAGGTCATAGGTTAGGATCATACATATTACCCTTTGGGCTCACATTTCTCCAAAAATAACATAACTATTTAACACAAATATTGAGCGAATGAGCTGATTTCCAAAATTATTTCACACTAATAGAATGTAAACAACTTTTTTCGATGTATTTGTATTGGAATAGATAGAACTTTTTATTACAAATAAAATAAGTATGATAGGAAGCTTCTAATGAAACCAAATCACAAATGTGTTGCATAACACATAATAAATCAATAATAAAATTCATAGTAATAAAATGTGTCATTCCAATGTAAAACAAGTTTCTGTTTAGCAATATCAAAACTATAAAAATTTCATGAAAAGAAACAAAAATATTTTTATCAAAATGTGTAGGAAACAAGATTCGATAAAAGATTACTGTTGTTGATTACGGTATCATAGATTGCACAAAAAAGTTTTTATTGTATCAAAAAAGCCATTAAAAGTAGCACGTTCTAACTTCCCAAAACCATTCCCCTAACCTAAGCATTAAGAGGTTCATGAAAGTGGAAATTATAGAAGTTAATAAGTTTTAATTAGAAATAAGTAAAAACTTATTCTAAAGAATATATCCTACAAAAGCTAAAAGTATCTTCGTAAAGTGTCAATCATTCTCATAGTATTCTGTAATTCCAAAAAAATTAAAAAACAGAAGATGTGGATGATAAAATATAACTCTTATGCTATTCTTCAAGTTATTGACACATTAAAAAAATACAATCTTAAATAAAGACATTTTTTCGTGGTATTTTCATATCCAAACAAAAATAATTAAAATAAAAAAATGAAATAAAAAGAAATTTCAACAAAAACACCTCAAGATTGATGCTGAACAAAATGAAATAATTATAAGAATTTTTCTTTTGTCAAAATTCAAACTAGAAAGTTAAATCAGTTAAAATTCTTACTACAATAAGCATCTCCAAATTGTACTCTTAAAGGAAGCACCTTTCGTATTTTCTCTTAGAAGTTATTAATTTGTTTTTTTCACTTTTTGATGGCATTAGTAGAGTGTATCAAGATTCTTCCGAAAAAAATCTATCAATAATAGTATCCCTAGCTACATATTTTGGGTGCCCTGTAGTAATTTGCTACTTCCTCTTGGAGATTGGTGAATCTATTTTTGCACCCTGGATAGCATCAAGGAGCATCAATTATACTAAGTTTCAAAATGAAAAGTTTAGCAAAAAAATAATCCCTAACTAGACATTGGGAATAAATGATTGGCCCTAAGTTCTCCATTATAGCCAAATTAGATATAACTCTAATGATCTACTTGATCGCACATCTTTCATTTCTTCAATTAAATTTCTCCCCAAATCAAATCAATCTCATCCGATTGTCCACACTAGCACTTCTCGCAACAATCACATGTTGGATTTAAAAAAAACATCTAGATTTTTTAGAAAAATTATGTTGATAGCATATCATGCACTTGAAATGTTTTTGTCAAGGGTAATTATCTATATTTTTTGAACCAAATATATATATATATATATATATATATATATATATATATATTTATAAACTCAAACATTGTTAAAATGACCCTTTAGTTTGCTTGTTAATTTAATGTTGCTAACTTTTTTTCTTCTTATTGCCTTACAGTCGGTTGAGTTAACTTTTTCATAGCTTTAATCTCAAAAAAAAAAAAAAAAAACTTCTATAATTCTATTTGATTATGGTTTTCTTGCTAACTTTGAGAAACTTATATGATGAAAATATCTTTTATAATAAGCTAATGTGGTAAATTATAAAGGAAAATCAATGACTTAACTTTTTATGAAAAAAAAAAAAACTATAATGCTAAGTTATAAAAAAATCCACTTTTCTTCTACAGATATTTTTTTACAAGCCTAAACCACCCCAAACAGACCCAAAATCTCCAATATTGCAAGATTGGCACATGAAATGTTTTTCAAGGCGCAGCACAAGCAAGTGAAAGTGCATAACAACATTTGTATAATGTACATGTACATGTATGTACACATACACTCATACATAATCATATCATCCCATCCCAATATAAAAAACAAAAATTGACCTCCACTTGGTGGTAAGAGGAGTGTGCTGCCGATGACATCAGTTCTCAGACAGTTATTTTAAGTCAAATCATATTATCCTAAAAAGAAATTTAACGTGCCCCATATGTTTTATCATTGGATACATCATACAAAAGAAAACACACAAGAAAAATCCCACTAGTTGGGTTGAGACGGTTGCTTTCAAGGAATGCAGGATGTAATTATCCATCACAACTATCAATGCAGACAATTGAAAAACTTGGTAAACTACCTGCTTCCATAAGAACAATAACGGTTAGCTTGTAGGATTGTTTAAAACTCATTGGACAACTTAAATGCACACAGCAAGGGTTTCAGAATATAGCTTTTTAAGCTTAGAAATCATAAGTAGCAATTGTCCAGCTAAGTATTTTCTCAAGAACAAATAAAAAAGAAAGTTCATACCCATTGCTTCCTTGTTGCCTCCATTCTTTCAAGCAAGCTAGCTATCTCTGATTGCATTCTTATCTTCATTTTCTGGTAATCACAGTGTGAGTTCTCAATGAACTTGAGCTCCTCAAGCTTCTTCCTATGCCGTTCCTCAGTTTCCTGTAGGCAGAGTTTTGCAAGCTTGATGGCATATTCCTCTTCCAGTTTCTCGGACTCGGTGCAAACTATCTGCCGGTAGTTTTCCATTTCCTTTCGAGCTTCATCAGCTAGTCTTTGGAAAAGCTTTGCCTCTGCCTCTTTGAAGCGAACAATTGTGTCAAGGCTCTGGAAACCATCATTTTTGGGAAGGACAAGTTTTGGATCAATGGTAAGAGGTTTAGGGGTTCCATCAGTTTTCAAGACATCCACAGAATCAAAAATGGAAGGATTTGAGTTCAAGGAAAATGCTGATTTTGGTGGAACAATTGATGCCACTGGTGGAAGAGGGAGTATGTTTTCCTGTTTGCTCGTTTGAGCTGCGAACTTATTATTAGAAGAACTTCCAGTAACAGAAAGATCGGAAACACCATCTGCAATTTTTTTTGTTTAGAAGAATGTTAAATGGCGTATATGTAGTAGAACTGTAGAAGATAGAATGTGCATTTTTTTTTTATCAAAGACATTCTCGTAATCACCCACATTATACTTAACCATTTACTGAAATTTATGAATATTCCATTTGAATATTGATGCTAATAAGCATTGGTAATTTATTTTAGCAATTAGTTCATCTTTGACAAATTTAAAGCCTGGTTCATTCGATCTTCTCGCTTCCTTTCATCGGTCCTTCCATATTTAATTTTATGTGCTCACCTTATAAGTCTTTCTTCCTTCCACTTGGTGCTAATTTCACAAACTCATCCTTTGATAATTGGATGGATTTGATAATTGGCCGGAGTAAGAGAGAGAAAAAAGAAGTCAAATGAATTTTGAGAATAGAGGAGAGAATGGAAAGATTTAGGGAATCACGTCAGATTTCATTTAATGAAAATCAATAACATACCTTGGTATCCTAATTATAGAAATAGAAATATATTTAAAAACTAACCATATCTAAATTGACTCGAATTCTAATCTGTTATGATTATCCATAGGATGATTCAAGTTTATTAAAGACGATGGATCCAATATCTTAAAATAAGCCTAAAAGACGAGATTCATTTAAATATCATAAAATGATTCGGTTCAATCTATACATTTGGGCCAAGCAGCACTTACTGATTTAGGCTCTAGTGCTGTATCAATTTTCAAGGGGCACAGATAACTATCCTCCAAAGAGTAATAAATGCAGCATATGTCAACTAGATGAAGCATTAGTAGCTGAAAAATGGTATATATAGAGAAATCAATCCGTCCTTATTTAGAAAATTACCAAACATATCTCACCTAAATTAGAAAAGAAAATAATTCTAAAAGAATAGAAAAACATAAAATAGGAAGGGAGTAAACTAAATCAAAAGTTTCCTAAGATATTCCAAACAAATCTTCCAAGATTTTGAGCTGGTCGGCCCACATGAGAATTATATATGGAAAGAACTAAATCTTCTCAGATTTCCACACGAAGCAATCACCAGCCAAACATGAAAATAAATTTCCTATGCTTATATTAATATTTCAGCTTGGCCATTAAGTAATGGAAAAAAGGCGAAAGAGAACTTCAAAACAATACCAAACATCAACCATAAATTTCTCCCAAAATGCCCAATAAAACATACATTACAATCATAAATAATAAAAACTAAGGAAATCCAAGTAATTTAACAATCTCTTTTAAAAATAACCTAGCAATGTAGAATTGATGATAGTCCTAGAGCAAACAATGAAGCGTCATCTGAAAGAATTAGTCAACCATAATAAAAATAGAATCAAGTATATGTGAAGTATTATATATTATTAAAACTAAATCCATGAAGTGTATCATCTTAACGAAATAATCAACAATAATAAAAACAGAATCAAGTATATGTAAAGTACTCAATTTTATTAAAACTAAATCCATGCACAAATCATTCCAAGAAGCATTTCAAAAAGGTGATAGAGTTGTCTGGTAAGTTTTCTAAGGTGACATTGAAAAATAAGTCACTCGACATCATTTTAAAAGGAAGCTCAACAAAAACATTATAAAACTAATATGATAGTCTTATCTTATCCAAAATGACCAACTATTCCACCATAAATCTTGAAGTGAAGTCTAGGGAACACGTGACAAAGAACCCTTAAAAATGTATCCAACAATGACTCAAATTTTAGATATAAACTTTGGCAGTCTTTAACAAAATAACATATAGACTGAAAATTGGGGAGAAAAAACATACTTTTTAGTCTATCAAATCCAAGTACCATGACAAAATTAATAATAAATAATCAATGAATGTAACTCAAGGCATTAACTACGGTATTATCAACACTTGATTGATGATAAAGAAGCCAACTCTTGAAAAATGCAACCAACTCAACATATCTAGAATTCAATTTCATTGAGATGGCATAAATCTTAAAGCATTCTTGATCAAATTCGAACACAAACTTTACTGGTAAAAGAAAATATCAGTTAAATCTCTGAACTAAAGCATAGATGTCACAATGATAGGTTATTATTTTGTCTTACAGCAATTAATTTTTCACTAAATTGTATGATGTCAATGTCTTAGAACACCTCCAATACAAATGCCTTATGCATCACAAAATAGTTCAAAAATATAGGCAATCTAAAAACTACGGCTATCATTAATTGATTCATATCGTCTAAAGCTTCACATCAAATTACGCCATTAAAACTTAGCTTGTTTAAATACATGATTCAATGGGGCTATAATGGTGCTAAAACCTATAAGATGGAAAAAAACTGCTAAACCATGAAAATCCATATATCCCTAATTGATCTACGTTGATGGGCAATCTATAGTCATCTTAACATTATAGACACACAAAAATCCCCTGGAGAAACTCATAAAATCTAATAAAGCAATTCCTGGCTGCCAAAATGAAGTGTCAACAAGCTGCGTAAGAAACTCAAATGATGCCTCATTAGCTGAAAATGTTGATATTATTAGAATAAATTATTTAGAACATTTAAATATATAGGAGTTAGGTCAATTTCAAATATATATATTGAAGATTTGGTTCGTGACCAGCATAAAGGTGCAACGTGCATTTCAAAGACAATAGACATGACATGTTATTCAAGGAGTCATTAAGGTGTCTTAATTATCGTTGTTCAATAATCTCCAAGTCCAATTCTAATTTTATTGCTTAGTAGACATAAATGGTTTCAAAGGAATGTGAATACGCTTATTGAATTTTCTATAACAGATAACATTTATATCATGTAGTCATGGCTGATCTAAAAAAGTACCAGAAATATCTACAGATAATACGTCAAGCCAAATTACATTAGACAAACTACCTGATGGAACAAGAATTATACATGCTTTAGTGATTGATAATATGATGTTTTATTAACCTGTGAAACATTAAAATAAGTAGGGGGTGATTCTTTATAATAAAGTCATCTTAAAATGGCTTTAGACATTAAGTCATTTCACCATCTATAACTGATTTGAACATCACAATGTTTTACAACAATATTGAGCTAGAGTTATAAGTAGCCTAGAATATATAGTTACCGCCAAAGCAGGTCTATAAGGCATCTTCTAATATAGTAGGATGTGTTGACCTCATTTTTAGTGAGGTCTTAGTTTCCTACTCCTAGAAACCAAAATCTAGCCTTAGCAGTTCCTAGTTGACCATCTTAGCAAGCTAGTAATGGAGCCCACCCCCCCTCCCCCCGTAGAACTTCAAACCACTTCTTGACTCATTTTTGTGAAGAACTCGCATGAGTGGTTCTAAGCACTCAACTTCTAGTTGCAAGAGCTAAGGACCAACATGTAGAGGGCCTGAAAATGAGTTCCTACAGGATCAAAAGGCCTTAGGTGAACCCCTCATGACTCAAACACTCGCAAACGCCGCACTTCACGCACTCGCTACACCACGTACGAAGTTGACACATTTTTGGCACGACCGTCAGTGAACTTGTCTGGCCGACTCCGGATGACGAAACAGACTGCATCAATGCATCCAGAACGTCAACTTTAGCCGAGAAGGACACCTATATTGCTAGGGATACACGCGCGTACAAATGACACGAAAATCGATGCACATTTTTTTTAATTAGCGATGCGCGGGCCCGGGCTCAACCCAGGTTCAACTCGGGTTTGACTTGAACTGAATACGAGCTGAACACAGGCTAAATAATTTCAAATTTCAAAATTTCGAATTTTAAAATTAACCGCCTAATTCTACTTTAATAGGGTTAATTGAAATTTATCATTTACCTAAAATTGCGGCTCGGATGGAAAACATTCAATAGCCCGCCTAATGTCCTCCAACGGACAATTTGAAGGTGTGGTTATAGAATTTGCCCCGCTCCTCCCCGGCATTGGAGGCCTACCGGGAATAACTTGTCTCGCCATTCGCCCGCTCCTTCCCTTCTCAACACAGAAGTTCCTCGTTCGACCTCGCCACCCTCTCCCACACGCACTCATCTCCTCCCTGCACTGAAACACTCGCCTCCATTGAGTCTCTCCTCTTTCGTTTCACATCTTCCTCTCGCACCGTAACCAGTCCACACTTCCGGACCTTCCCTGCTCGACAAAGGCTCCCACTCCACCTCCGCTCGATCCCGTTCCCCCCTGCGATCCAAATTCGACTTCTCCCCAGCTTGACTCCCGCTCCTTCTCAACACCGAGCCCACTCGACACTGCGTCCCTCCCCTGCACCGAAGCTTTCACCAGCTCGCCTACTTTATGCGCCGATCCCGCACGGCTGCTTCTACTCCTTTTCTCTCACGAAGAGCCTTTCTCCCGCTCGGCTTTGCTTTTCCGGCTCGGCTTCACCCCTCAATTTAAACCCAGCGACACACTCGCAATTAAAGTTAGCTGGGAAAGCAACCGCAGGATCGCAACGTGCAAGGCCTTCAAAACTCCCATATTTCACCCGTTTCAGCTCCTCCACTATCTAAAACCATCGAGGAAGTGCTTCGCTGACTCTACAGCGCTTTGTTGTCCCTCTTCGTCGCTTGAGGTTGGCCTCTCTTCGAATTCTTTACTGTTGCAGCTAAAATCTCTTTACATAGTTGCAGGTATGTTGGAAAACAATTAGATTTAATTACACAATTCTTACTCCCGCTAGGATTTAATTACTTTGAAGACAAGTAGAAATATTTGAGGATTAGTTGGAAAACACTTAATTGAGGGTAGAATACTTTAAATCACTTTAAGCACAAGTTAAAGTGTAGACTTGCTAGATTTTAGGGGCACGTCCTAGGTGAGAGCCCATCTACCTAATTCTTAGTATATGCCTCCTAGATTTTATGAGCACACCCTGGGTGAGAGCTCATCTACCTAATTCTCAGTGTAGGCTTCCTAGATTTTAGGAGTGCACCCTAAGGGAGCTCATCTACCTATTTTTCAGTATAGACTTCCTAGATTTTAGGAGCACACCTTATTTGAGAGTTCATCCACCTGTTTTTCAGTGTAGGTTTCCTAGATTTTAGGAGCACGCCTTAGATGAGCGTTCAACCATCTAATTTTTAAATAAATAATGAAACTTCGCACTTGACCCTGATTCACAAACTGAATAAAACACTAGACATGTGGATGCACCGATGCATAGTCCATGCATGCTTCCTTAATTAAATCAATAGTGAAATTCTCGCAATAACTTAACCTATAATGAAACTCGATGCACTGAGATTTGAGTTTGGATATTACACTCAAATCCTCCTCGTAATTTGGGAGATGTTTTAATGCCACATATGGATCACTGGACTAGGATAAGTTTAGGGTTTAAGTAGCGAGTGCGATGATGACATTGCTTATGTCTGCTTAAACGAGGGATACAAAGTGGGATTATTAAAATAGTATCTCCTACCTCAAGGATCTTCAATAAGAAAGAGAAAAGGATCAATGATACAATTCACCGATTCTTGGTGGGATCGTTGCCCCCGATGCTCTTAGGTTGCCAGTAGTTCTAGCACGATTAGAGTGACTAGCATGTGGACTACATGACTTTACAAAATATTTACAAAAATAAAACAAAAATATCTTTTGCATTTAAAAAAAAACTCTGAATAAAATGGACTTAAACAACAGCTTTTGCATGAAAATCAAATAATTTTTCTATGAAAATTTATAAAGGTCCAAGACTAGTCATTTGGATTGCGGTTAACGACTGCCTTCTGTAGATTGTCGGGCTGATAACTCTTGTTTAAAATCGGGAAGCACACAATCCAGCTCTGAGCCCCCAGTTCTACCAATGTCTTACACCCAGTCTTGGTCTTTCATATGTGGCTAAGAGGTTTTCTTTTACTTATGATTTCTACGACGCGTTTTTCTGATTTTCATGCTGGGTTTTCTCGCCTTATTTATTTTTCTTGCAAGTGTGTTTAAATCTACTGCAAATCATACTATGTTTATAGTACTAATCACGCAATAGAAGCAGATGCCTAGGTACACTTTTACAGTTTATCTACAGCATTTTACCTTTCAAATACCTTTTATTTACCTGCGATTAGATTATTTTGCATGCAAAACCATAAATAAAACAAAAAACGAAACAAAACAAAACAAAACTTTGACACCAAAACTGGAAAACATAAATCAACAATCTCAAACACTTAAACCCTTGAGTCATCGCTACAACAGAAGCTTGGAGCAACTTCATGGGCAGCACGGTATGGAGCTTGGAACGGACTACAAATGGAGGTGGTCTTCATTCTACAACAACAAAACAAGTCTACACTAGCTAAACTCTCTCCTTAATCTAATTCACAACCCATAAGACTTCAAGATAGCTCGCCTAGCGCGACGTAAATCCTCATCCTTTTTTTAGACTCCTTCACAACTATGTTGTGTAGTGTAAGTCCTAATTCACTTTAGGTTCCGAGGATGTTGTTCGTTACGACGTAAACCCTATCTCTTTGGGGGCTATTTGCATAATCAATCATTATGCAAATGTAAGTCTCAAATAATAAAATTGACAGGATTAAACACCTAAATAAAATCGTCTCCAAAATTCAACCACACATTAGGATAGTTTAGGAAGTCAGCGAGTTTTCTCCTCAGGATCAATGACATCCCCTACTTTTTCCTTCCTTTGGACCCCTGAAAATAAGTGTTCCTATTTAAACCACACTCTCTTGTTTTTTCACGTCCTACCGTGAAAACCTAAACTTTGAAATCTTAAAGTCTAATACCTCTTAATATTATCAAGAGTTTTCTCAAGTAACCTCAGTCATTTGAGATGTAATTAACTATAAGGATTTGTCTCTATAGAGAACTTGGAACCCAGGTAAAATAAATCTTATTTAATTTTTTTATTAAATAGGGGAAGTTGTCGGTCACACATAAAAGGTTCGCAGACCAAACAGATGTCACAAATCTCTTAGTTTGCAGGATTGGGTCTATCGCCAAGGTATACACTTATCTTTCTGGAGGGTGTAGTACTCGCAGAATCTGATACGATTATACAAACTATTGGACAAATGAGATTCATTTGGTCTTATTTTTTTTTAAAAAATAAAACACTACTTTCAAAACCTGAACTATATACTTTATAGATTAAATTAAATTTTCAAATCAAAAAGTTGACCAACATAATGTTATGGGTATACTTCCGCATGAATTTCAACATGGAGGCCGCATACATATTTATTTTTTAACATGTAATCATCTTGTCTAACTGTAGATCTAGATCTAAACTCCTCAAATCAACTCATATAATCAGACACACAAAAGTAACCTTGACAAAAGTTATGAATTGGCACGCAATTTTTCATTATGGAATCAAAGAAAATATTTAAAGTCTAGTTTATAGCTCATTTTTTTTCAATTATTGATATCCATGACCGATTTCTCCGCTATTAGCTTCTAACAAAAAAAATATTTAGCAGACCCAGTAAATTTAGCATTAAAAAAAAGATACTTTAATATGATCAATTATTTTCATCAATTTAAATAATCCTATTGGTTGCTATTCTGCTAGAATAATAATTAGATCATCTATGATAGAGATATGCAGTCTCAATTCCAGGAATCCTGTGAGAAAAATAAAATGCTTCCTTAGGAAGGAATAAATATGAAGTCTGACATCTGTCTTTTTGCCTAAACATAAGCAACATGAACTTTTAATTTTATCACAAGAAAAATCTGGCTGGTCTGATAATTCATTTTTATGGTCATCTAGGTTATCAAATGAAGTAACTCTAAGAATAGTAGTGCAAGTGAAATTTGGTACAGAAATATGCAAAAAAGCATCATGTCCAGCTTCCTTAAACATGCCTATTCAATGATTTTTTTATCATGAATGTTTAATATTTATCACGAGACATAAATCACATCCCTTTATTTTAGTCAAATCGTCAGCATTAGTTTATAATCCAAATGATGTTGATAAATGATGGTTAACGATTTGGATCATGAGGTGAGATAACAAATAAATATGGTCTCACCTGTACCAATTGATGTTGAAATAAGGAGAAAGAAGAGGTCAAAAAAAAAAAAAAAAAAAGAGTTTTGAGAAGAGAGAAGATGCTAGAAAGATTTAAGAGAATAATTTCAGATTCCATACAATGATAAGTGAACCATAAAACAAATGGCAAAAACATTGAGCAATAAGTAGCTCAAGCTCAAGGGTTGGCATATGCAACAAATTGGGAACGTATAGGCATCAAGCAAGGAAAATGTGATAGGTAATCAAAGTGAAAGTCAATACAAGCTCACAAGATTGTCGAGAAAGGAGATCATTGAACAATTTAATTATCTTGTAAGCAAGTGCGACTACAAATGAGTGGGAGGTTACAAACACGGAAAAAGCATGGGTGTGCATGACGGTCAATGATTTCGATCACGGAGTAAGATAACAAAAAAAATAGTCTCACTTGTAGCAATTGATGTCAAAATAAAGAGAGGAGAAATTTTGAGAAGAGAGTAGAGACTGGATATATTAAGAGAATAATTTTAGATTTCATATAATATAATTCGTTATACCCCTTGGGCTCCAATTATTTAAAAAAATAAGGATAAACATAAACTTAAAAGAAACTAAGCCTATCAATACTGACCCAAATTGAACTAGATAGTTCCAATTAAAATCTACGACTATCCATCGGATGATTTAGCCTAATTAAAAAAATTAAATATAGAAATATTAAAAAAATTAAATATTATAATATAATTAAATATCATTAACCAATCTGATTCAATTTAAACTTCTACAAAGCCCTTATTTGATGCCAATTGTTACCAAAACAGGAGAGAGAAAGGGCCACCAACTAGAGATTCGAGAAGAGAGAGAACATAAGGATTTAGGGAATATTTTAAACATTACTCAATGATAATTGGTTACACTTGTTGGTATCCAATTTACAGAAGACAGCAATATATTTAAATTGTACGAACACTGACCCTATCAAGTTTGCCCAAATATACTAGATATCTCCAATTTAAATATATGAATATGTATAAGATAATTTAAGCTAATTAAATAGAATATATCTAGAAATTAAGAAAAAATTATATTAAATAACATGAAAATTTTGGGTTCAATATAAACTTGGACCAAGATCCAATCCTTGATTTGGTCTTCTGTACCACATCACTCACACTAATATAATATTTTCTCTCTACCCTTCAAGATTGACAAGACAACCAAGCAATCATTTCTACAACATTCCTTGTACTATATTAAACATGGCAATCAATAAATTCTAGGCAAACAATGAGTTACATGGCACGGTTGGATCAATGGAAACTAAAATATATGTCTAATCCTTTCAGATATTTGCTTCAGAATTCAAACTCTTATACTAATACTTCTTTTAAGCCACCATCTAGGTTTCAACTATAAATCATATTTGCACATAGTCCAAATTTTTTGTATGATAAATCCAAAGTATGAAATCGACTATATGATATCCTCCATCTTATAGCAGTACTGACTAAAAATTATCAATCATATCAAATAAGGTTGCTGAAAATTCTATACTGTGTGATTATTCTACTCATCCAAAGCCTCCTATCTTATAAATTTTCTTCTATTATAACATCATTTTACTATATTCTATAAGAAACCTCTAGAATTGTTCATTGCAAATAACATATGTCAAAGTAACTCACTTTCAATATTTCTTTAATCTCCATAATCAATAAAAATAATATAAAATTATTGTTAATTCAAGAATTCATCCACATCTAAGAGTCATTATACTACTATTTATAAAGACAGTCACTCTTTAATCATGCATTTCTATAAAAAAGGAATTAAAAAAAATAAAAAATCATCGCTTTGATTTCTATAGTTTTCAATGAGCATGAGCAGCTTATGAAGAAAACCACCTCCATGGATGATCAAAGCTATTAAAAAAAATTCTAAAAAAGTTCTTAAAACCATGAGCTTTTTCACTTAAAAGCCTTATTAAGATCTTAAGTGACAACTACCAATCAAGCATCAGCAAATAAAACCAAGCCATGAATACATCCAATCGAGCTATTGATGGCCCAACATCAATCATCTAGGGCTTTATTATTATGTATTCCATAGGTTTAAATATATAAAACATTCTCAAAAGAGTATTAGAAGGTCATTCCTATAAAACGCTTCATTAACTTAGGTTATCCCAGGTTAGTTCTATGTTTCTCATCTATGGATCTACTACACAAAATACTTTAGATATATATTACAACAACAACAACAACAAAGCCTTAATCCCACCACGTGGGGTCGGCTACATGAATCATTTTTCTCTATTGCGTCCTATTTAGTGTCATATTTCATTTAGTTCTAGTAAATTAAGATCATTTTTTATACAATAGATCAAAGTTTTCCTAGGTCTACCTCTGCCTTTCTTAACATAAGTCGAATCTAAAACATCTACTCTCTTAATCGGATCATCAGATGGTCGACGTTTAATGTGACCAAACCATCTAAGATGACTTTCTCTAATTTTGTCTGTCATAGGAGCTACACCAACCCTATCACGGATATATTCATTCACATTTTGTCTCTAAGTGTAAAGCCACTCATCCACCTAATCATTCTCTTCTCGGCAACACTTAACTTATTATTATGCTTCACTTTTAAAGGCCAAAATTCAGCGTCATAGAGCATTGCAGATCTCACCACCGTCTTATAAAATTTTCCTTTCAGTCTAAGCGGTACTTTTCTATCACACAAAAGACCCGAAGCATTCCTCCACTTCAACCAACCAGCTTGAATTCTACTATTAACATCCTCATCTATATCACCATTGCTTTGAACAACAGACCCAAGAAGTCTAAAAAGTTCATACCTTTTACTAAAATTACATTCCATGTATTCAGTTTTAGTTCTTCTAAAACTAAAGGCCTTTAAACTCCAATGTAGACCTCCATAATTCAAGTTTTTTCCTGGGCTTTTTCTCTCGTCTTATCCACGAGAAGGATATCATCAACAAAAAGCATACACCAAGGTACATCCTCTGTAGATTTCCAGTAAGACCATCCATAACTAAAGCAAAAAGATATGGGCTTAAAGTCGATCCCTGATGTAATCCAACAGAAATAGGAAAATATTTGGCCAATCCTCCTTCAGTTTGAACACAAGTAACAGCTCTAGTATACATATCTTTAATGACTTGAATATAAGTCATATCAACACCTTTCTTCTCAAGAACTCTCCAAAAATTATCTCTTGGAACCTTATCGTAACATTTTTCTAAATTAATAAAAATCAAATGTAGATTCCCCTTATTATCTCTGAACTTCTCCATCAAACCTCTCAATAAATGTATAGCTTCCATAGTAGACCT
>NEWO01000453.1:795603-815050 GCA_003013225.1 Phalaenopsis aphrodite | reverse complement strand
CGTTTGATATTTTTCTCAGTTCTCTAAGCTTTTACATTTAAACCAATTTTTATAACAATTTCTAGAAGTTGTCCATATGCAAACTAGGTTTGCTTAGGCTCATTTACTTTTCCCAAGTTTTCTGATATGCGTTTTAAACATACCATGCATGAACTTTCTTCAACTTGAGCTTGAACTTATAAAACCAAATTAATTAACTAATATCTTTTTATTTATTAATTTATTTATTTATTTTTTGGTAAGGCTAGATCCATCATATAACCTCAGAGTATGATTG
Organism: Phalaenopsis aphrodite; assembly: GCA_003013225.1. Classification (NCBI taxonomy): domain Eukaryota; kingdom Viridiplantae; phylum Streptophyta; class Magnoliopsida; order Asparagales; family Orchidaceae; genus Phalaenopsis; species Phalaenopsis aphrodite. The sequence continues at coordinate 814,773 of NEWO01000453.1, read as the reverse complement.
AAGCTTTGATTTCCTAATAATTGAAAAAACTTTCAACATCTTTTTGTTGTTTAAGATTAGATATCATCATACTTTTTGCTAAATCCGTTGTTATAATTTTGATTTTTATTTCTTCACTAATATAAGTTTGTCGCCAAATCATTGGCACTTCACATAACTCTACCTTTCTCAGTAAGAATATATCAAAAACATAAAATTTACATTATGCGTATCTTTTAAACCAAAATCAACTTAATTTGTTAATAAGATTATAATATACAAAAGTAATTTAATTGTTTTACTCTTTTAAGAAAATATCTTTCTTAAATTTAAACATTTTGTCTAAATAAAATTTTAAGTTTCCTTTAATAATGTTTTTTTAACTATTAAGTTCCAATAAAACAGGATAGCTTCCTTTAATGAAATTTATTAAAATATCTTTACGCTTAGTACATAAAATTTAGTTGAACATATGTAATATTGTTTCTCTGGGCCTTCCCGTCTTACTTCTCCATTTCTCCTTTCTTAGAACAATAACTTAATATAAGCATACAGAAGTTTGTTTCACTTGCATTGGTTACAAAAATCAATGGAAAGCTCTTTGCCACTTATAGACTCCTAGAATTTTATGCCCTCTTTAAATATATGTATGCATTTTACGGAAATAATTTTTTTTCAACTATAAATTTCCAATATGCCTCTTAATCAACTTATCTACAAAATATTCAACCTTTTAGTTTTTAAATATCACTTTCTTATCTTAAGGAACTAATTTCTTTTAATTTCTACTCTTATGCTTCTAAAATTTACATTCATAAAATTCTGTTGGTTTGCTTCGTAACAGAATTTTTAACGCAATAGACATAAATCCATTCAGATGGTTGCTAACCAATGTCCTTGTCCTATTCTTTGATCAAAATGCCAGTAGAACTCAAAATTTTAATTCCAAAATCATTAATATGCTTTGTTAGTTAATTTAGATCTGGGGCAACCCATACCAATGTATAAAATTGCGCAATTGGCTATTGAGTCGTTTTCTACTCGTGAGGTGGGGCAAGCCTCGAGGGGTTTAGAAGTGTAAGCCTCAAAGTTCAAAAATTACACAAGTCAAAAAAAAAGGGTAAAAATGATATATGAGCATCGTAACCTCTCTCTCTCTCTATATATATATATATATATATATATATATATATATATATATATGTGTGTGTGCGCGTGCGCGCGCGCGCATTAAAGAAAAATTAAGATTCTATCATGGTAATAAGTGACATTGTATTTATATGAAATAACAAAATGCACATGCCGCAAAATATTATATAGTAACTTGCACAAACAAAAATATAAAACAAGAAAAAAAGTAATGTTGAATGTCAAAGTAAGATATCAGATGATTTTAACATGGCAGACCTCTCATTTTGATTGTCTAATCAATATAATAATATTCATAGGTCAAAATAAGAACACAAAAAATAATCAATAGTCGGAGCAACATTGGACGGTGGTAGCAACAAGAGCTGCTAATGGTGGTGGTGGTGGTAATAAGAGTAACAAATGACGGTAGCTACAACAGGAGCAATAGGTAGCCATAACAGAAGTAGGTGATCGTTGTAGTGGAAGCAACTACAATGATGATGATGTTGGCGATAGAAGCAACGACGACAATGATGTTGGCAATAAAATCAACTGCGACAATGCTCGAGCTGCAAGTAGCAAAAGCAACTCGAGACAATGTTGGGAAGCTTTACTTGGGAGAGGGAACTGCCGCTTCAATTCATATTTAAACAAGCTAAAATTGGAGGAAAAATACTAAGCCCGAGAGGCACACTCCTTAGAAGAATTGGGGCAAGGCGGACTTGAGGTGTGCCTCGACCAATTTAAGGCATATGCCTTGCCCGAGCTGCTCGAGAAGTACGCATCAAATCATTTTTTTCTTCAGAATTGCACTAAGGTGGGTCTCAAGGCGCTCCTCAGATTGTGCAATTTTAAATAATAACCATGGCCTAAATAATGTAGTAGGAATTAGAATTTATTTTGCACATGCTACAAAATATGTCGTGGAGTTTGTAATAATCAGTTGTATCAAATGAGCTATATAAGATTGTATCACCTAGAATATATAAGTAGTTGATCAAAATTTAAAATCAACCAGCGATATTTGATCATATAGTTAATTCAGTATAGCTAAGTAATTTTTTTCTTAACAAATAATCACTGCTCCAAATCTAACATTATAGAGCGGAAATTCAAAACTAAGCTGAAAAATAGTTTGAAATTTGACTTGACTTGATTTTAAGCCAATTTTGAGCTACTCTCCAAGCTCAAAATGGATTCCAACTCAACCTCAATTTCACCCTTTTGCTCAAATATAGTTCAAGTTGATTCGAAATAACTTTTTATATAAAATATATAATGAATATAACATAATGTGTGTGTGCACATGCTTGTGATACATGATATAATACTTATATTCACGTACATACCTAACTTAAGGAAATTTTCATTCAACCGAAATTAAAATCAATTTTTAGTTAAATCAACTATAATGATTTTGTTTTCAAGTCAAGTTCAAGCAAAATTCTAAGTCATAGTTTTGATTCAAGATTTAGGGTCCTTTTGGGGCAGCTTATAAGTGCGGGCAGCGTTTTCAAAACGCCGCCAAACCGTTTGGTTCGCGCTTTTCGCTAGCTTATTTGAAACTGCGTTTGGGTTTTTACATTAAACGCAGACCGCGGGTTGACCACGGCGGCCGGCAAGCGGGCCGCATTTCAAGATAATCAGCTTATCCTGAAACGCACAAGCTGCCCCAAACGGACCCTTAGTGGAGCCTGACTAGCTCAAATTTGGCGCAATATCACTCATAATAAGATAGGAGGGACAATGCTTATTCTCTTTTAAAAAGCATGAACAAAAATATCCAAATAGAAACAAGCAACACAGCAAGTAACTTATCATAATACTGAAACAGCATATCATGTCACTTTGTATAATCTTCCGAGCAAAAAGCACGTGTTGATAAAATTTCAATAATCATTGGACAAAGTTACCCGTTAATGATAGAGACAGCTTCGATGTGAACAAGAAACATGCGGAATAGTTTCTACATGCAGTAAAAAGTTTGACTAGTAATTGATAGATAATCCTCATATATTGACATTAAAAAAAATTAAAATAACTTATAAGTTCAAAATTCAACTGACAAATACAACTATCAAGAAATCCATACAAACTAAATAAATCACAAGGACAACAAAAAACAAAATTGCAAAGCCACACATATCATAATAATTATAAGAAAAGAATAATAAAAGATTAAATATATATTTAAGGTAAGAGCATACCTTCCTTTGAAATCCATAAGCAAAATAGCAAGTTAGATAAAAATAAGAGCAGTGCCAGCTTTTGCAAAGGGAAACAGTTAAAACACTTACATTTGAAGAAGTGCAGCATGCCATTGCATGCATCCAATGTAGAAATTTGCTTCTTTCCTAGCATGTTGAGCATCTCATCTACCTTCCTTTCCAATTCTTTCCCTTCAAGATCCTGACTTTCATGGAAGATCATCCTAACACAGTCCAGTTCCTTCATCAGGGTCTCAAGCCCCCAACCCTTTGCACAGCACATGAAAACTTCCTTGACAAAGCCAAACATTTCAGAAGCATGGTCACATCCAGGGCAATAAAACTGCATTTCTGTCATTGTGCCACCTCCTTTCAAGCTTTGTCCAGGCTTTATGAGATTCCTCTGAATCCCGCAAATTGCATGGCACCAATGTGAGCAAACGTCACAGCCAACCCAACTGCAGGTGTTCAAGGCACAATCAAATTTAAAGCAGATTGGGCACATACAAGCACTGCAAAAGCCCTTATTATTTGTGCATATCTTGCAATCACAGTCGTCAACAGGTAACAAGCTCTTACAGCTAAGATTCTTACATCTCGTCAATAGGAATATCTCCACCAACTCAGTAGTGGGGATGCGGATCTTTAAAGACAAAAAACCTATGACACCAGTTTTTATAGCAACCATTACTTCAAGCTGCACCCTGTGAGATTTTAAAAGGTTCTCAGAGGTGAGATCAGACCGCCTCTCTAGCTTCCTTTGGAGGCTACTGAACTCCTCCTTATCAGACGAGCCCATCAAATTCCTCAAATATTCTTTTACTGTCTCTACCGAATTGCTTGGTAATTCATGCAATCTCTGAGCCATAAGAAGAACTGACTCTGAAACAATCTCTTTCAACACCCTATCTGGCCTAGTAAGCATGGCATTCCTCCCACTTTCAGCACTTACAGTGGCAGCATGAACTCTCCCCTGCCTAGCAGGCAGTTCCGTTGGGTAGAATGAGATATCATCGGCAATGCTGCTAGCTTTAAATAAACTATTATTGATGTTATTGGCATCTTTGTTATTTCCACCAAGGTGAGCAAAACCGCTGTGATTCGAAAAAGTGATGCTATTTCCATCACCTACTGGCCTGAAACGGCTATGAACGGAGCCATTGGTCCCTTCCCCAGCTCCACAATACCACATCTGATCGTTATCCCTCGACACGTCATAATTCTCGGTAGAGTTGCGGGTCAGGGAGCAGCTAGGGTTGTGGGAGAAGGGTACGGAGCATGAATATGACAAAGACGGGTTGAAATCCTCTGAATTAGTAGCGCGAGTATTGCCGCTAAAAGTCCTTGCTTGGGATACGGGATTAAAAGCAGGAGTAGAGGCGGCGGCGGCGGCGGCAGCGGGGGTGGTGTCAGAGCGCGTAGGTATCGGAGGGAGGGCATTCGGCAAGGGATTGGACGAATTGAGCGAAAGAGAGAGATCTGGCGGGGCTAGGGTTAAGTTGAGGGGTTCAATCTTTACCTTCTTCTCGTGTCCGTCGGGCTTGACGGGCTCCGCCCCCTCCCTCTTACTTCCAGTGAGACCCCTAAGCTGAAGGAAATCCCTCTCAACCCACCGTTCCTCATCGCCGCCGCCTCCAATGGTGGCTGCGGCAATCTCTTTACCCTTCGCTCGGGACTTCTCCAGCGAAAGGATAAGATCACTGCATCCAGCAGCAGCAGAAGTGGTGGCGACGGCGGTGGACTCCCTCTCGGGAATACCGAGCTTGGGATTATCGCAAAGATAGCTGAGAGTGAGCTCTCCGCCTGAGATCGCCGGCGGTTTGTCGGCAGTAAGAGACTTTGTATTAGGACTTTGGAGGTCGATCGATATGGGATCCGCTTGAGCAGTATCGGACTGGAGCCGGGTTGCGTTAGGAGGTGAACCGGTGTCGGAGATCATGACGATGGCCGGAGGTTTTGCTATGGAATTTGGATCTCGGACCCTCTGCTTTGACTTTCTCAGCCCCTGGCCTTCTTCGCCGTAGGCTAGGAGCGATGTATGGCTTCAGCTCGAGCTATTCAAACCATCACGCGGTTAGAGAGTCGACTTTCCATGGACGATTGTGTGAATAAGATTGTCGAGTCCGGGAGAAATATCTTACGGAGTTGGTGTTCAGGGATTGGCGGCTTACACTTTTGCTGTAATTTACGTATAATTAATAAGTTCCTGTTTCTATCTTTAATGATATGTTACAGAAATGTTACAAAGTATATAACCCATATATAACCCTCCAATATCCTCCCTATAACCTACCGACGTATGTAACTCTCCGCACGTTAGATGTACGCAAATATTTCTCCGAGTCCGGCACACTCCACTGAAATTTTGTTGTCCGATAAAAAAAATATTATTTTTACTCAGCCCCAAGAGGTGGAAAACGCTTTATTTTATCACATGACCTAGCTCCACAGTTTCAAAAAAAAAAAATGCTACGTGTCGAATCATAACACTCAGCCATTCATTTCGACAACAGAACTCTTTTGTGCACCTTTTCAATCTCATTCATCATCGATTAGAGTTTCACATTACGTGACTCCGGTAGCTATGGATTTCTTCGTTTAAAATCCTTAAGACCGTTGTTCGCTCATCTAGATACGTTTGAAGTCTTGTTTTATTGTCATATAAGTCTTGTAATATTTAGGTTTTTTTGAAACAAGCTTTGCACAAGGATTTAGGATTATTGGGTGGGAACTCATATCATTCTTTTTATCTTTTGAATCAAGCTAGTATGGAACAATAAAAGAACACAAGGAAACCCGATGAGCCTAAGCGTCGTCAAAAGTCATCCAGGAAATTTTATTTGTAGTTGTACTTGCATTCTAAAGTTTACGGTAAAAGATAAAAACGTTGCATCATATAATATTTCTGCATTGCTCATATGATCCGATGTAACACCACATGTATTTGACAACAACTCCATATTTGTTTGACAAAAAACCATATTGATGCACAAATTACATTACAATAAGACCACAATAACACCATGATAATACTGAAATAACACAAAAAATACACCACAATAATGTGGTGGTGTTATTGAGAAGAGATTGCGATTATATTGTGGTATTATTGTGGTTCTTCTTGTGTTATTTATGTGTTATTGTGGGTTTATTCTTGTGTTATTTTTGTGTTATTCTTGTGTTATTATTGTATTATTTAGGTGTTATTATGGTGTTATTCTCATATTTTTGTGGTCATTGAGGTATAATTCTGGTATTATTAGAGTTGTAATGTTTCGGTTTTATTGGGGTGGGAATTTGGTGTTGTTGCTTTGGATTGTGGTGTTATTATGGCGTTATTGTGATAATATTTATGTGTTATTATTGTATTTTTGTGGAGTAATTTATGCATTGTTCTCGTGTTATTCTAGAATTTTTTTGTTATTGTGGTGTTATTCTGGTGTTATTAGAGCAGTAATATTTGATTTTGTTGGGAGGATATTATGTGTTATTGCGGTTGGATTATGGTGTTACACTGGTATTTTTGTGGTGTTATTTAGGAACAATTGGAGGTGAAATGTTTCAATTTTATTGAGGTGGGATTGTGGTGTTATTTTGTTTTATTTGTGATGTTATTCTGTTATTATTCTAGTGTTATTTAGGAGTTATTGGAGCTTAAAAATTTGTTTTTCTTAGGTGTTTTGCAGTGTTATTGAGGTGATATTGTGGTGTTATTCTGGTGGGATTGTTGTATTATTTTACTGATATTGTGGTGTTATTGGAGATGTAATGTTTCAGTTATATTGGGGGAATTTAGTGTTATTGCAGTTGAATTGTGGTGTTTTTGTGGTGTCATTGAGGTAAGACTGTGGTGTTATTATGGCCTTTTGCAGTGCAATAATAGGTGTAATGTTTCAGTTTTATTGAGGTGAGATTGTGGTGTTATTGAAGTGAGATTGTTATATTATTATAGTATTTTAATGGTGTTATTTAGGTGTAATTAGATGTGTAATATTTGGTTTTATTAGGTGAGATTGGAGTGTTATTGAGGTGAGATTGTGGTGTTATTATGTTTTTTTTTTTTGTGGAGTTATTATGTTGTTATTCTGGTGTTATTTAGGTGTTATTGCAGTTTAATGCTTTCCTTTTATTGAGGTGTTACTAGAGTGTTACTGACACCGTTATTGTGGTGTTATTTTGGTGGGATTTTTATGTTATTGAGGTGTTATTTAGGTATTATTGATGTTGTAAATATTCAATTTTCTTCAAGTGGGATGATGTATCCTAAAACATGCTTAGTTTTATTTGGGGAATCTAGTGTTATTGTGGTTGAATTGTGGTATTTTTGTGGTGTTAATGAGGTGAGATTGCGGTATTATTATGGCATTTTATAGTGCAATTTAAGTGCAATTAAAGGTGTAATGTTTCAGTTTTTTTGAGGTGGGATTGCGGTGTTATTGAGGTGGGATTGTTATGTTATTCTAGTATTTTTATTTTGTTATTTAGGTTTAATTGGATGTGTAAAGTTTGATTTTATTGAGGTAGGATTGGAGTGTTATTGAGGGGAGATTTTGGTGTTATTATGTTTTTTTTGGCAGTGTTATTATGTTGTTATTCTGATGTTATTTAGGAATTATTGCAACTCAATACTTTTTCTTTATTAAGGTGTTACTAGAGTGTTACTAACATTGTTATTGTCGAGTTATTTTGGTGGGATTTTAATGTTATTAAGGTGTTATTTAGGTGTTATTGATGTTGTAACATTTCAGTTTTCTTCAAGTCAGATGATGTATCATAAAGCGTGCTTTCTTTTTTTTTATTTTTTGCACTTTTCTTTGATGAAATTGTACTTTAAAGCATTGTATTTTTGGGTTTTTCTTGCAGGTACAACAAGTAGGACACATGGAGCGAAACAGAACTGAAATGGAGTAAAAAAGAAATGAAATGAAGCAAGGATGAGTTCAGCATGCCTGGTACCTAGGCGTCAGACTCTGGGTGAGCACCTTAGTACCACTTATGTGGCTCCTAGACGCTAGAAACTAGTAATCAGACAGAGAGCTTGGCAGCTAGGTAGCAACTTCTGAGCACCAAGGCGCTCCCCTCTAGCGCTTGGCGCTAGTCTTAGGCGCCTAAGCGCTCGAACTACCCAACATAGTTTTTGCAGTTCATTGCACACGAATTGAGGAGTTAAAGGGGGTGTTGAGCAGTTCGAACAAAGAACGCTCGGTGAAGAATTGGAGTACGAGTCGACAAAAAACTTGAGAGAAGGGAGAGAAGCCAAGGATGCCTAGAGAGATTTAGAGTTTGCATCATTTTCTACTTTTCTTGAGTGATTGGTGATAGGTTTTTAGAGAACATTGTGAGGGAATCAATTCAGCAGTACAGAGAGAACTTGGATCCAGTGCTAGAGGATCCTTTCATTTCTTTTCAACGGAGAAAAGCTAAATATCATTTTTTTAATTTATCATGTAGTTTTCGTAAACACATATTTATTTGGTTTACTTTTTTACTTAATGAGATTTCAATGATTTTCTTCATGCTTAGCGAGTAGATTTCCTTGACCTTTCTCTTATAATGTATATCTAGGAATTGTAGGATGCTTATAAATTTGATATTGTAATCTTAATGTGATGGTTTATTCCTTCATGCTTAATTTAGTTATTAATCTGACCAATTGGTATGTTAAAACCTGTTGTGAACACATAAAAAATCGGGAGGGCTATTGCTTTATCAACTATAAAGAATCACATTGAACTATGGGTAAAGGGAAAGTAGTCCATAGGGCGATGCACATAGATAGGGATGTAGGGTTTGAAGGGTTTAACTTAGGGGTTTCTAGAGTGACAGTCAAAAGCACATATTAAGTTAAACCAAACTTCTTTACGCACTCGGAAGAGGGTAAACAATATATATGCTCTTATTTGTCAGTAGTCATATTACATTCTTAGTATTCGATCATATATTCCACTTATGCACTCACAAGAGAATGGTAGCTTTCTTATCTTGATCTTCACCAAATAACTTAAAATAGTTAGTTAGCCTTAAACTTAGTGTATTAATTTAATAGTAATTGTTAAGAATAACACTTTAAATTATAGCCCAAACTAAGACTCTAGTGTGGTAGACTATAACTTCTATTACTTGAATTATTATCTCCTTCCCTGTGAGGTCAAAATCTGGGCTCAATAGAGACTTCTAATATTGAAACAATATGTATCTGTGTGTAAGAATATATAATTTCAAAATCTTAATCAAATTACCAAGGAGTAGACAAGTTTTTGGTGCAATTACCATGACTTACATTATTGTGACAATCGTGGGGCAGACCAAGTTTTTGGCACCGTTGCCGGGAAGCGACGATAAAAAAAATCTTTAGGAGAATTTTATTTAACCTATGAGACATAGATTTAGAAATTGTAGTGTTATTATCTAGTGTGTTTAGTTATTGTGTGTTTATTTCAAAGAAAATACAAAATACAAAAATATTTTTGAGTGCTTGAGTGCTTGAAATCTATCATATTAGTTAATTCTGAGAGTTGAATGTGTAGTTCAGAAACTGCTGACCTTGAACCGTACAACTCAAAACTAAAGAGAACTTTTAGGAGGATTAGAAAATAGAAAAGTCTCCAAGAATTTGTTGCAGATATGGCGGATTGACTGACCGTTCGGATACCTAGTGTTTTTGGATGAAATTTTTTTAAATCTAAAATATGTATTATAAATTTTAAAACTTGAGTCTTTTCACAATTTAGCACTACACTCTAGATATTTTACTCACGCATATGTATCGTTCAAGTAGTATCAGATTTTTTAGCATGGAGTATCAATCCCACAAAGAAGGATGTTATTTTAAAGACCTAATAAAAGTTATAACCTACTATAATGAGTCTTATCCTGGAAGTAAAGTTGATTTAAAGTTTCCTTGTAAATTCTTCCAAATTATCACTAAACCTATATATTTACTCTAAAGTTAAGTTTACTCAAGTTAAATAAGTTGAGAAAGATCAAGTTATGAAAAATACCCTCCCCTTTTAATGAAGTACATAATTTGTGTAGGAATGGAACACATTGTATATAGATTGTAATTAGTGACAAATTGGAGCATTCCTCTTTTTTACCCTCTTTCAAGTGCATAAAGAAGTTTGGTTTAACTGCGTAAGAACTTCTGCTTATCACCTTAGAAATCTCCAAGTTGCCCTCATTAAAACATATCTCTCTATATATTTGCACTGCCCTGTGGACTACTTTTCCTTCACCACTTGTACAATGTGGTTTCTACTAGTTGTTAAATTCATAACCCTCTCGGATCATTATTGATTCACAATAGGTTTTAACATACTAATTGGCCAAATTGATAAGTAAATGAAGCATGAAGTAAAAATCATAACAATAATGAATAAAAACTTATTCTAAATGTATCCACGTATCCTACACTTATTATTACTTCATCATAAGAGAAAGGTAAAAATGATCTACTCATAATGCATGAAGAAAACACAACAATCCATTATCTTATTATAAAATAAATTAATATACTATGAGTTTACAATTAATATAAGATAATATAGAATGAAACATTTATCTTTCTTCTTGAGAAAAAAAGTGAAAACTCCTCCCCAAATGATCTACAACTGTTCCTTGCACTACATATAACAATCCTTTGCAATGTGTGTTGACCTCACTTTTGGTTGAGGTCTAGTTTTTCCTCTTTAGTAGCCTAAGGTCAAGTCATAGGACTTTCCCGTTAACTATTCCTAGAGTACTAGAAAGGAACCCTCACCATTAGAATTTCTAGACTTTATAACATTTCATTTGTTCACACTAGCCTCTATATATAAATTGGGTCAAGTTTTTTGCCATCGTTTGGAATATAAAAATCTACGTAATTGCGGGTCGGGTCACATGGCACCATGGGTTGGAGATCTACCTTAAAATTACCTATTTTTAGTGCACATTTTATGATTATTTATTTGCATATTTTTAGTGATATTGAATTTAAAGGAAGACATTTTGTATGCTTTTGATTTTAGGTACGTGGAATGGACACTTGGAGAAAATGAGGGAAAAATGAGCAAAAATGGTGCAAAATAGTATGGCTCCATAGCGTCGTTGCCTGGTGCTATAACACCATAGACACCGTCAATGGGTGTTATAGTGTAAGCAATTTCTCTTCTAGAAGATACATTAAACTTGACAGAATTTTGAAGGGGTGTTTGAAGCAACCATTGGCTATTTTCAGAGATCTATTAATATGGATAAAAATTGAACAAAATAAAGGACTTTTTGGTAGCATTTGAAGTCCCGCTTTAGTGTTAAAGTGTATGTTTTAGTGTGTTTTGTGTTGTAATAGTGAGAGTTTGGAGATTTCTTCAAGGAAACTCCAAAATTTGTGTTGGCGAGAAGATATAAGGCACTTTATATTTGTGTTTAAGTTTTTGTTTCGAGGACTTGGATTTCAATACAAATTTGGTGTTTTTGTTTTATTCTCCATGAATTCTAGGAATTAATCTTATGGGATGAGAATGCTTTAAAGATTTATTTCTCACTTTTAAAAATTGTGATGACATTTTCACAGATTCTTCATTGACTTTATGAATTGGCCACTTGTGAGGTGAAAATCTGTTGAGAAACATAATGACCCGGGAGGGCAATGCTTTCACCCAACTGGTGAGTGTCACATTTCATTCTGAGCAGAGCCGTTGCAATCACCTAAGGGGGAGTGAAAATAGATAGGGAGACAAGTTTTGATTGGCTTAGAATTGATGTTTTTAGGGTGATAAACTAGATTCTTTTTCAAACTCAATTTAGAGTTTGATATGTAAAGGTCCCTAGTAGGTCCTATAGGAAGGACAGTGGGTAATCTGGAGGTGAGAGGCCAGAATCTATTCATCACTACTACATAAGCTGGTGAAAAACTCTAAATTAACCAATATTCTTTGCTAGAACCGAGAGGGGGTAAATAATAGGAATGCTTCTATTTGTCATAATACATCATCATATTTTTACTCATTCAACTTACATAGATTAATATCTCATTGCAAGGGGAAATATGTTTACATATTATTCAAACTCATTAGAATTACTTTATTAAATTGTTAATTATTGTTATTTTTATCTGCTTTATTTTAGTCTTAACCATTGTTATCATTTCATTTCCATTTAAATCTGCAATCTAAATAGAATTTGCATTTGAGATTAGCAAGTCAATTTAAATAGCTCAACTATCCTCATGGGATCGATATTGGGCTTTTTAAGGAAAATGGTATATTACTTGAAACGATATGTATACTTGCGTAGTACCTCTAGTGTGAAGATTTATTATTTATTGTTCATATCGTTACATTTATTTACACTAGCCACTGAATATAATTTGGGTCAAGATTTTGACAATATTTTGGAGATTAAAAATACAAGTAATTGCGGGTCTTGTCAAGTTTTTGGCACTGTTGCAGGGGACAAGTGATGAAAACTTTTAAAATTTAGAAAGAAAACTTTTTTATTTGCAAATTTGTTTGAATTGTAGATTTTATACTATGAAAATTTTTTAAACCTGAAAATTAAAAAAACTTAGAAAAACTGAAAATAAAAATAATTCAAAAATTTCTTTAAAAATGGAGAAAAATTTTATTTAAAAATGGAGAAAAATTTTATTTTTATGTGTTATTTTATTTTTTAAATTTTATTATTTGGATGTGTAATTCGAGATCTAAAGGTTTAGTGTCCTATGATTCTAAATTAGAACATACTATAAGAAAAATTCAAAAACAAGAAAGACTTCATAAATTTCAAGATGTGGCGAACTCATCACAAAATAATATTAAAATTTAAATAGGTGAAAGCGAACATCATAATTTACGAAAACCTTTAAGGGATTATGCGAACCCTATGACAAACGAAATTCATTAAAGTATTCAAACTCCTACTGTAGTGACTAACTCTTTTGAACTTAAACATGTAATAATACAAATGATACAAAATAATCAATTTGAGAGAACACCAGATGAAGATCCAAAATTTATATCTTGTAAGTTTTTTAGAACTGTGTGTTATATTTAAGTATGATGGAGTATCAAATGATGTTGTCAGACTTAGGCTTTTTCCTTTTTCATTAAGGGATAAAGCTAAGATGTGGTTCAATTCATTAGCACTTGGATCTATTACAACTTGGGGAGATTTGACACAAAAATTCCTTGCTAAGTATTTTCCACCTTAAAAAATTGTTAAACTCAGAAATGAAATTACTTGTTTCACTCAATATGAATGAGAGTCAATTTATGAAGCTTGAGATTTTAAGGAACTCATATAAAAATGTCCACATCATGCTTTACCAAATTAGGTAATTGTTCAAACTTATTATAATGGGTTAGTTGGATCCCTTAGATCTATCATAGATGATGTTGGAGGTTCATTAATGTATAAATCATTTGATGAAGCCAATGCCTTAATTGAAGAAATGGCTACAAATAATTTTTAATGGCCTTCTGAAAGGGTAAATCCTAAGAAAGTAGTCAGTATTCATGATTATGATGCTATTTCAATGGTTGCTTCATAAATTGATGCATTCTCTAGGAAAATAGACCAAATTAAAATGAATTTTTCTTAAATACTCAATTGATTGAAGAAAATTCATTATGACAAATGATTGATTCTTTAAATTTATTAGAAACTATAAATGTTATAAATAGACCCAATAACCCATATTCTAATTATTATAACCTAGAATGGAAAAACTGTCCAAATCTTAACTGGAATAACAATTCTAATGGTGGAAGTCAATAATGGGGGAACAAACAAGTAAACTCATTAGAAAACTGGAACAATCAGAGTAATTATAACTTTATACCTACTTATCCTTCTGAATTTAATAGTAATCAACAAGTTAAGGAGAAGAAGTTGCCTTTAGAAGAAGTGGTGTTACAAATGGGTAATCAATTACATGGTATGAGTGCTGCTATAAGAAACACATAGAATCAACTAGGACAAATTACTAACACACTTAGCAATAGACCTCAAGGTTTACTTCCTTGTAATGTTGATATTAATCTTAAAGATAAAAGTAAAGAGCAATTGCAAGTTAAAGTTTTCCAATTAAGAAGTGGTAAGGAATTGAGTGTTGGTGTTCAACAAGAAATCAAAGTTGAACAAAAAATCAAAGTTGACGGAAACGATAAAGAAACTGCAAAATTGAAGAAAGTATTTCTAAGGAAGTGAAAAACCTGTTTCACCAACTAAGAAGGACAAAGAAAGTCCACCACCTCTTTTTCCTTCAAATACTTAGATGGCAAAAAATTGATCAACAATGTTCAAAATTTTTTGAGATATTTAAAAAACTAATAATTAATATTCCTTTTGTAGAAGCTCTGGAACAAATGCCAAGTTATGCAAAGTTCATGAAAGGAATTTTACATAAAAATGAAAGTTTGAAGATTATGTGATTATTGCACTTAGTGAAGAGCGCGGTCCAATAATTCAGAAAAAGCTTCCTCAGAAACTCAAAGATCCTAATACTTTCACCATACTTTGTACAATTAAAGAAAAATTTTGTAGAAAACCTTTATGTGATTTGGGAACAAACATTAATCTCATGCCATTATCTATATTTAGAAGACTAGGTTTAGGAGATATTTCTCGCACTACTGTAACCCAGCAATTAGTTGATCGATCTATCACTTATCCTAAAGCGGTTATAGAAGATGTGCTAGTTAAAATGGATAAATTTATCTTCCCTATTAATTTCATTGTGTTGGATATAGAAGAAGATAAAGAAATTCCTATTATTTTAGGGAGACATTTCCTAGCTACTTGACGTGTAATGGTATATGTGCAAAAAGGAGAACTAACCATGAGAGTTAATGATTAAGAAGTAACTTTTAATGTACTTAAATCTACGAAGTATCCTGATAGAGGAAAATATGGTAAATTCCAAAGAATGGTTACAATTAACTACATGATTATTAATCATTTTTAAGAAAGATTTGGAGTCATATCGGATCATAATGATGAAGTAACTTTGGTCCAAAAAGAAATAGAAATTCAAAAGGATTTTGAAAGTGACTCAAAAGAGGAAAACATTGAGGAGTTAAATTATGTTTAGGAAGAATTTAAAATTATGGATATTACTGAAAATAGTTAACCTCTAAGACCTATTGAAAAACCTTATGAACTTGAGATGAAAGTTCTCTCTTTTCATTTAAAGTATGCATTTTTGGGGAACTCATCTACGTTACATGTTACTATATCCTTGGATTTGACTGATGAACAAGAGAGAAAGTTATTAAAGTTATTGAAAAATCATAAGAAAGACTATGGATGGTGATCCTGATTCTCTTTATATATGTTATTGCGATATATGAGATTATATGCTTAATTTACTTAATAATAATTCTTACTTTGCAACATAGCCAAAAACTTGATCCCAAGAAAAAAGCTAGGTAAATTCTTAACTTTGAAACAAATAAGAATACAATTATAATATTTAAATATGAGATACTATGCAAGTATACATATCGTTATCAAATAATATAGGACTTTTTAATTAAGCCCCAAATATCAAACCCACAGGGAAAACTACAACATGTAACTTACAAAATAAAATAAATTAGATAACAAAATTCTACCTAGCAAAATATTCTTACTTAAACTATAGATGCTATAACAAGAATGAAAGCTCGATTCTTTTTGTAATTTTTGATAATTGAAAATAAAGTAAGCAACTAACTAACTTAACAAAATATTTGCAAGATGAAGACAATATAAATAAAATATCATGAATCAATAATAAGTATATAAATTCTATTGTGGAAGTATTCTAATTGTGTTGTGCCAAATAGGAGCAATAATATTTTTTACCCTTACTAGAGATGCTATAAAGAACATTGGTTAATCTATAGTTTGAATAGTCTTGAAGACGAATTATGTAAGGAAGATAATAGCTCTCACTCTAAAGTTCCCTCTTCTCCCTCCACCTGAGGGCTAACATTTCTTATCAAAACCTAAAACTATAAATCAAATTAGGGGCTTTAGTCGGTCACTCTAAAGTCCTCTAACTCTACACTCTTCAAAGTTTATTTTCCTATTTATTCACACTCAACCCCATGTACTACATTCTCATCTATGAAATCAAATGTGATTCTTACAATTTTTTATTTGAGACAATACCATCTTAAATCTTACATATTCTCACAAAAGGTATTAACATCTTAATTGGCCAAATCAAGAAGTAAATGAAGTACAAGGATTAAAATCATCACAAACTTCTTCCAACATTAAAGAATAATACTTCACACAACTTTCCTCCAATACTTAATAATTTATCATTTTAAGGAAAAAGATAAAGAAAATTACCCAAAATTCATGGAGAAAACACAACCACAATTGAGTTTGAAAATAAAAATCATGCTCACAAACAAGAAGTCTAAATTAAAACCAAATGTCGTCACAAAGAAAAAAATTTATCTTAAATCCTCTCCGCCAAATGTCTTGAAGTTCCTTGGAATCTCTTTCTTCACTTACAAGACAAACTAAAACTTAAAAAAAAAGAAAAGTGGGTGGCGGCGGCGGTGATGGGTGGCGTATGTGGTGGTTGGCACTGGATTGGTCGTATGGATGATCTCTCCTTTCAATCTCTTATCTAAGTTTTCTTTAATAAAAATCCAAGGGGTGTCTTGGTGTCTCTTCAAAATGTGTCCTCATTCAATGAATCTTCTAGAAGTTGCCTCCTTTCAAAAATCAATTGAATGAATTTCCGTGTCCATTAACTATTTCCTATGTTTTCACCAAGGGTTGCTTCAACACCTCTTCAAAAATTTGTCCAAATTTAATGAATCATCAAATAACTATTTCTGACACTTAAGTGTGGGGTACCTAGCGCTTAGGCACAGCTCTCTCTGTTTAACTGGTGTGTAAGCACCAGTCCTAGGCGCTTAGGAGCCTCAGTTCATTTTTGCTCCAAATTTGATCTTTTTTCACTCCTTTCATCATTTTTCATCCATGTGATTGTACCTGAAGGAAAAAGACAAAAATATCTTTCATTAAAGCTCAATATCTCAAAAATAAGTATAAAAATGTGTACATAAAAAATATATACTTTAGGTATATCAAAATCCCTCAAACTTAAAATGTTACTTGTCCTCAAGTGACAATCCAATCTCTTAAAACCAAATAAGTAGATTATGTGTATGAGTATTTTTAGGATATTCTAACATTTTAATGTAGAAATATAACAATCCAATTTAAAAAAAACTTTAGTGAAAGAGGCCAACTTAGAGTTTAGAAATTTTTAGTGTAAAGAAGTATGAAAATATGAGTTTCTATCTAGTTCAGAAATATTGTAAATTTACCAAATATATAGTAAATTCTCCAAAACTAGAGTATCTTTTGGATGAATGATGACTATTAGATGTGGATTGGCCTCCCTCGGCGGCTGGGTTTGATGATCCAAGTCTTCTTTAATAAAAAATCCAAGAGGTGTCTTGGTGTCTCTTAAAAATGTTTCTCCATTTAATGAATCTTCTATAAGTTGTCTCCTTTCAAAAACCAATTGAATGATTTTTCCTGTACATTTACTATTTTCCACATTTTTGCAAAGGATTGCCTCAAACACTCTTCAAAAAGTCATACAAATTTAATGAATCATCAAATAACTACTTCGGGTGATTAAGTGCGGGGTACCTAGCGCTTAGGCGCGACTCTCTTTAAATAACAGGCGCGTAAGAGCCGGTCCTGAGCACTTAGGCACCTCAGTTCATGTTTGCACCTTATTCATTTCTGCTCCTAATTTGATCCTTTTCAATCCTTTTACCCATTTTCATCCATTTGATTGTACCTGAAAAAAAACACATAAATACATTTCATTAAAATGTAATATCTCAAAAATAGGTATAAAAATGTGTATAAAAAGACTTTATATTTTAGGTGTATCAAAATTCCTCAAACATAAAATGTTATTTATCCTCAAGTGACACTTTAATCTATTAAAAACTAAATAAGTGGATTATATATATGAGTTTCTTTAGGAGTCTCGAAAATTTTAATGTAAAATATAGTAGTCCAATTTAAAAAAAAATATTAGTGAATGAGACAAACTTAGAGTTTAGAAATTTTTAATATAAAGATGTCTAAAAATATGAGTTTCTATTTAATTCAGAAATATTGTAGATTTTCCAAATATAGAATTTAGGCATTTTACCATGTCCACTTAAAAATTTTATCAAGCATAATTTTACTCATTATATTATATCCTTAAACTTAAGACTTTCTTATGTCTTATAATTTAAAAAGATCAGATGTGGAACCAATTTTTGATTAGACACCAATCCTCAAGCTTCTCCTTCCTTTTTAAACTTTCTTTTTTTATCTTTTTTTTTTCTTTTTCTTTTTCTTTTTTTTTTCTTTTTATAGCAAGGATGCCTATATCTGAATAGGCCTTTAATGATTTTGAATTTCACTCATCCTTTCCTAAAGCAAAGAGATGATGTATTTCCTTTAACTAAAAACATAATAAAAAGTTTTGAAAATTACTTTCAATAAAAGAAATTTAAGTTTTGAAAATAAAAGTCTAATCCTTCTACATTTTTCAAAAATAAATTTCTCCTACTAAACATAGTTACATAATATTTAACATTTCCACACTAAAATTTTTAACTTTAAGTATTTCTTCATTATTATATGTTTTAACTAAATTCTCTTACTCATTTTTATATTCAAAATTTTATTTCCCTAATATAACTTCATGTACATAATCATTTTTCTTCAAATCAAAATCAAATTAATTAGAAGTACATTTGAGAACAAATAAATTTCAAGTTTTTAGAAAATTTCTCATTCCCCCCTCAAACTTAAATTTTTAATAAGATAAAAAATTTTAGCATCATAT
>NEWO01000453.1:750876-788144 GCA_003013225.1 Phalaenopsis aphrodite | reverse complement strand
AATTTGGAAATTGAAATTTTTGATGCATAGGGATTAAATTTTGTGGGATCATTCATCCTTTCATTTGAAAAAATATATATATTGATTACAGTGGATTATGTTTCAAAATGGATAGAAGTGATCACTTTACCTAGATGTGATGCTCGTAGTGTTTCAAAATTTTTAATTAAAAATATTTTTACAAGATATAGAATGTCGAGAGTAATCATTATTGATGGAGGATCTCATTTTAGATATGCAACAGTTTCAAGATTGGTGGAAAAATATAATATAATACATAAAATTGCAACTGCTTATCATCCCCAGACTAGTGATTTTGTGGAAGTATCTAATCGTGAAATTAAGAGAATTTTGGAGAAGAGTATTAATCCTAACAAAATAGATTGGTCTATTAGATTAGATACTACATTATGGGCATACAGGACAACTTATAAGAAACCTATAGGAATGTCCCAATGTAGATTAATTTTTGGGAAGACTTGTCACTTGCTAGTTGAATAGGAACATAAAGCTTATTGGGCGATAAAAGAATTTAATTTCAACTTAAAAGAAGCTTGTGAGAAAAGATTATTGCAATTGAATGAGCTTGAAGAAATTAGGAATGAATCTTACGATAATGTGATGATTTATAAGGAAAAAATGAAAGAATAACATGATCAAAAGATAATAAAAAGAGAATTTGAACCTGGACAAGAAGTTTTATTATATAATATAAGATTGAAATTATTTCCTAGAAAATTGAAGTCTAGGTGGAAAGGTTCATTTAGAGTTATACAAGTCTTCCCCTAGGAAGCAGTCAATATTGAAGATCCCAAAATTAGAAGAATATTTAAAGTGAATGGGCGCAGATTGAAACCATATTTTGATGGTCGAAGATAAAATGCTAAAGAGACTATCATGTTGAATCACCCAGAATTAGAATGAGAATGTCGGGTTAGTGATATTAAACCAAGTGCTTTGTGGGAGGCAACCCATAGATATCGTTGTTTACTTCGATTTTTGAGTTTTTGTTTAAAATTTTTAATGTATGTTTATATTTATATCTTTATGTAATCTGTGTATTCAAGAAAAATGTTTAGAAACATCTTTGTTTGCCTAATGTTGTGAAGAGACTGAGAATTTATTTGATCAAAATTGAAACGACCAAAATTTTAGAACTGACGCGCGATGTGCCAGATTGGCACATGATGTGCCGAATTTAAGAGAGTTGGTGCATGATGCGCTTGATTGGTGCATGATGCACCTCAGAGATGAAAATTAATTAAAATATTTAAATTGTGGTTTTTGGCGGAGGTACCTTCAAATAACTCCCAAAAACTGACTCCAAGACATATTTTAGGGGGGAAAATAATGGAAGAGTCGCCACTTTTTATTTCCTATGGCTTCCCACACTTGAAACTCCGCTAGATTTGGAATTTTCAACCGAAGAAAGTTCATCAGTTTCGATGCACATAAGTTGCATGATTGAGTTATAATGAAGAAGAGGCTTATTAAATAGAGGGGATTTGTAAATCGAGGAATCAACACACCAAATATTTGATTCAAAGAAGTTATTGCGTAGAGGCATTGGGAAGTGCTTTGCTACACTACTGCTGTTGCAGTCATCCATGTGGTGAAAGAATTTTATGCAAATCTTCATGGGATCAACCAAGGAAAGATCCTTGTGCGAGGCAGGTTTGTGCAGTTCACTCTTTCAAGAATCAATGAAATGTTTATGATCAAGAACATGGCTGACTGCCACTATGCAAATTTTACCCCTACAAGAGACAACATGGATGAACTTTACCGTTACCTTACATATCAAGATGCTAATTGGGAAGCCCGAGATGATGAGAATGTGAGTTCTTCTTCATCATTGTTAAATCCTAATTCAAAGGCATGACATTTCTTTGTTTCCTCAAATTAATGCCTACTATGAAAATTAGTAAGGTCACTAAGACAAGTGTTATCCTGAACTACTGTATTCAAACTAAAAAAATTTTTAGTATTGGAGTCATAATTGTAAAATTAGTTTTGGGTTTGAACGTGAATAGATCTGCAACTAGATTGAGCAACCATCTACTATTTTCTAACTTTGTGGTCAATCACAAGAAACTTTACTTTTTTTTATTGCACTATCTATGTTTATTGCTTTGAAGTTTGATGTTTAGTTTTTAGTGTTAGGACGTTGGTTTGCTTTAGAACACTGAATTTGTTATGTGTTGGATTGATAAATGTTACTTTGTAATAACGCAGATTTCATATTTAAATATGAGTTTTGTGTTGATTGTGAAAATGTGGTGTTAGTTTGATGTTTAATTATACTTAAAAAGGTTTATTTGAGTCAAATAAAGGTTGACGTAAAGCAGTACGGAGCAGACTTGCACAAAAAATTGAGATCTGGCAAAAATACGCTATTGCGCATAATGCGTCAACTTAAAGAGCCTTGGCACATGATGCGCCAGATTTGGCACACGATGCCCCAAAGGTCCGAACATGGTAGGTTGGCTAAACCCCCCCCCCCCCCCCCCCCCCCCCCCCCCCCCGAAATCACATGAAAACCCCCATTTTTGCCGCTTGGTTGTCTTCCACCTCCAACCTTTAGTCTAGGGCATCACATTGCGGGCTATGGAGAAGGATTTGGAGGCAAATAATCATAGATTTCATCTTCTCTTGGTAAGACCTTTACTTTAACTTAGAAGTTTTTTATTTTCATAATGGATTTTTGGAGATCCAAGAAATAGGATATTTGATGAAAATGCTTGAAGAAAACTCGTGGTAAAAAGTTTCTTACCAAATAATCTTGCTTAGGGAGTTAGATTTGTGATTTAGTAATTTATTTGAAATTATTTGGATTTTCATAAAATCTCCAATGGCTCCCTGCACAAAAAGAGGAAGAACGTCGGGCGAATATAATGCTCAAAAGTTTGTTAATTTCAAGGCCCAACACTTTTACAATACACAAATTGAGACCCGAAGATTGATCCAGGAAAGGGCATTTGGGAACCTAGGAGGCGAGGTTGAAAGGTTGATTCTCACCAGAAATTGGCAATGATTATGCTACTTCACTGTTGTAGTGATCATCCTGATGGTTCGAGAGTTCTACACCAACCTTAGGTTCACTACGGAAGATCATATTTTGGTGAGATGTATGAAAATTGAGTTTACCTCTGAAAGGATTAATGCATTATATGGGCTGAGGAATGACTTCCATGATTAATATGCTACTTTTGTTATCACTAATTCATCACTGTAAGAAATCATTGCTTCCTGACTGATGGAAGAGGGGAGTGGGTTAACTTCCCCGCTTGCATGTTGAAGATTAATTCCAAAGTATGGCATCACTTCATCTTTACCAGACTTTTACCTTCAAACCATCTTGCTGATGTTACAAAAAATCGAGTCGTGCTGAACTATTGTAGTCAGAACATGACAACAATAGACGTTGGTGCGCTTATAGCTCATCACACTCGCAGTATTGCTAATAGTGCTACCGCTGGAGGCTTGGGATATCCTGCCTTGATTTTCAATTTATGTGAAAAATGTTAATCTTATAGAAATGAAGAGAGATTACAACCTCAAAATTTGATTGGGAGGCACATGATTCAAAGAGTAGAATCGTTTGTTGAGTCTAGTAAAGGAAGAAGGGATAAGCCCTCTACATCTGCTGCAGAGGCATCCACTTCTAGTTCTGCTTCGTTGGAAGATATTATGGACCAGCTCATGATTCAATAATATGATATCATTTATATATAGACTCATTTGGAAGAGATAGAAGCAAGGAATGCATATAATGATGAATATAAACAGTGGAGAGTTCAACATGATATAGATTTTCAAAATGCTATGGTTAGACACTTCATGGGTGAACCTAATGTGAACTTTCCTGCTTGCCCCAGCTTTGATCCCTATGCTCCCATTCATGATGAAGATCAAGAGGCAAGAGAAGAAGAAGAAGATGATGATGATGACGGTGAGGAAGGAGATGAGAACTGATAGTTTAGTTTAAGTTTGATTTCATATTATGTGTTGTTTGTATATTTGTTTATACTGTGTTTCACTTTTATTTGAGACTTGTTGGATTTAATATTTTTATGTTGTGTTGTGGACCTGTAATTTGTAATAGTAATAGTAGACTTTTTACTTTTCAGTTTTAGTTTTAGTATTTTCAGTTTGAGCATGTTGAATGTTTTGTATTTTTCAGTTTTTGTTTTTTAGTTGTAGAATTTATGTATTAATTCCTAGCAAATTCTTTAGATTATATTATGTTTTATTTAATGCTTAAAAGCCTATAGGTAGTTTTATAGTTATTACCTTAAGTATACAAAACCAATTTTATGTTCATGAATCCTCTACAATTTAGTTTTTATTTTTATGCATTTACTGTTTTCTTTCACCAACTAAAATTTTGTACTAAAATATTTTTTCTAAAAAAATAATTTAATAATTTAAGTTTGGGGGGAAGAAAAATTTCTTTTGAAATGGAGAAAACTAACTTTTATTTTTCCTTAAGTAACTATTTTTTTTTAAATTAATTTAACATTAACTGGTATATTAAGATTTAACTTTAAATGACTATACTTATGTTTATAAATATTATAGTAAATTTAGGCAAAAAGTTTTTAATAATAAAGGGAAATTCTAAAGTTAAAAATATTTGGTATGATAAGATAATACTATGTTTTTCTATTTTAAGTAAATGAAAATTGTATTTTTGAAGTGTTAAGAATTTTAGAGTTTCATGTAAGAAGAAATGAATGAGGCTTTATGAAAAATCATAAACTAGTATGACTTTATTAAGGAGAGATGTGGAGTTTTAAGTTTAAGAAGAGGATAGTGAAGTTCAAAACTATTAAAGGCTATCCAGATATAGTAATGCTCACCTGAAAAAGGAAAAAAGAAAAAAGAAAAAAATTGGATTAAAAAGATCCTAGAAGAAAAAAAAAAGATGAAAAATGGGTGATGAGAAGCTTGAGAAGATGCTTAATAAAAAATTGGTTTCACTTGAATCAATTTATGGAAGAAGCTTTATTACACTTTCTAAACTTGTATTTAAGTATTAGTAGCATTCATAGTAAAGTTTTCATGAAGTTCTTTTCCATATGAATGTTTTAAATGTCCTTAGCATGACAACTTACAATTCTTCTTGAAATAAATAGTGACTCAGAAATCTTAAATTTGATTACTAGACATTCCAAAACTTGGTGTTTGAACCTAAGTTATTAAAAGTTTTTCTTAATTTTTGTTATTCTATTTATTGAACTAAAATATAGAAGTGATAAGTTAATATCTATCCTAAAGTCATATGCTCTTATATAATGAAAGTGTCACTTGAGGACAAGTAACATTTAAGTTTGTGGGATTTTGATACACAAAAATAATATACTGTTTTAAGTACCCTTTTTATGCTATTTTTTGTGATATTGCAATTTAAAGAAAGTTATTTTTTTATTTTTGTTGCAGTTATACCATTTTTAGGCATTTGGAGCAAAAATGGTAAAATGAATAAAACTTGGAGCAAAAACAACCAATTTTGGGGTTTGGCGCCAAAATCTAAAGTGCTGGCGCATGATGCGCCAGATCGGTGCATGATGCGCCAGATCGGTGCATGATGCGCTTGGTCGTTGCATAATGCGCCAGATGCAACTTTTTCATATTAAGGCAGGTTGAGACAAATTTTGCACAAATTTTCAAAGGGACACTTGTTCTAAACACCCCATGGAGTGATTTAAAGCATCTAGACATGTTGGAAGGTTCTAATTTGAAGGGATTTGACTCTTGGATTAAAGAAGCGCATCTTTTGAATTCAAACGTTTGACTTTTCAATTTTGGAAGGAGATTGAAATTCTTTTCAGTGGAGGCAGCCTAAAATAAAAATCAAGTTGGAGAAGAACTTCAAGAGGGGGGCGAAAAAAGACAGGTGTCGTGAGAACCAAGAGGGAGAGATAGAGAGAGAAAGTCAAGGGCTTGGAGATTTTCTTCTAGGGTTGTAAGAGGAGATGGAAGGTGAGAGATTTCTTCTTAATTACACTTCTAAGAGAGAATTAAGAGTGCTTGAAAAGAGAGAAAGACATGGAGAGAACTGCTAGGGATTTGCTTCGGAAGGATTGTGAGATACGTTGTATTTTTCATTTATTTTGTTTGTAAACTTATTTTTATATATGAAGTCTGTGTTTTATCATATCATTCTCACAAATTCTAAGTAGTCTTATTTATCCTTCTCTCTACTTTGAAGAAATTGATTTATGAAGAATTGATTTTGTTTTTTTATGGTTTAAAATGTCAATAATTTGTGATGATTTGAACTCCGATCTTCATTTACTTTTCGATCTGGCCAATTGACTTGTTAAAATGTGTTGAGAAACATATGTTCTAAAAAGGGATATGATGTTTAAAATAAAGGGATAATCCCATTTGATTTCATGGGAGAGTATGTTATCCATGGGATTGGGTGCAAATAAATAGGGAAATATACTTCGTTGGATGTAGAATTGGAAGATTTTAAGGTGAAAGATTAGAATACCCAATTTGGTTCAATTGATTGGAAACTAATGTGAGAATGTTAGCCCTCAGGTGAGGGATTAGTGGGAGCTCTGGAGTGACAGCTGGTATCCTCCCAGCCTAACCAATGAATTAGGGACTAAACTCTAGATTAGTCAATATTTTTTATAGTGCTCAAAAGAGGGTAGAGAGTAAGACTGCTCCTATTTTGCACAAAATTTTTTTAAAATATATTTTTCAAATTATTTCAATTTATTCACAAGCCATATTTTCATTGTAAAGGGGAAGAGTTTTTTCTCATACTTGAAATTTTCGTCACAAAAACCTTTGTTTTATTTCAACAATTTTACTTTTGAAAGTTTAGCATCTAGTTTAACTTAACTGTTGTAGTCGTACATTTGCATATTTAGTAGCATTTCACTTGAGTAGTTTAAGTTCAAACTTCATACTTTACTTTGTTTTTATTTTTATTTTAAATTAAGAATAGAATATTAATACCTAGCTTATATATATTTCCAGCTTTCTTGTGGGATCGATATCTAGGACTTTATTAGAGCCCTGTATTATTTGAATGATAAGTATACTTGTGTTATATGTAGAAGAAAATTGTGAGTTTAAAAGTGGTTTTAAAGATCAATTATTTTCGTTAAAGTTACATTATTGTTTGGGTTACATTGCATATTTATTATTAATTTATTCCTAAGTTTCTACGCTTCAACGTGCTAGGGGGCAATTGATAAAACTGATTTATTGTCTCCAATGAAAAAGGTACTGTCTTTCCTCTAACCCTGATGCCTTCTTCAACCTCAGGGAGATTTGCATAGAACTCCCGAACAACAGAGATAACGACAACAACAGGAAAAACAACAAAATCGCTCCCACTGTCGGTGAATAATCACGTGCTCAACAGCTCACCAAACTCTTGAAACATACCTCAAGGATTAATTTTCTCGACTGCAGTGCATCATTGTATCGATCATGAGCTCTTAAATTAACAAATTTGTTTGAATCAAATTGAGCTTTTTCTTTGCTCCTCTTCATCCTTGGGGCCATTTCTAAAAATCTTATAAAATTCACATTAAATCTCAAATTCTACTCTAAATCATTAAACTCAACTTCTAAAAGATTTAACTATCAAATCTATGTATTTTCCATATATTTTTCTCAAATTTTTACCATGAATAGTGATTTTCGGGTAGATCCATATTGTGTTAAAAACACATGGTGAAAATAAAAAAATTTTACGTAGAAGTGAAGCTCTTTCCTCAAGAAGATCAAATCTAACAAACTTTTTTGTTCAAACCACCAAGAAATATGGAAATTAGAGGATGCCCTAATCTCCAAATCGTAAATTGAGAGGTAGGGGATGAAGTCAAGGGAACAATGGGATTTTTTGGGCAAAAAATTCACTTTAAACCGCTTGTGAACCAGTTTACGTGAACCGACGCTTAAGCGCAAATGGTTTGACACTTACGCACCACTCTATCGATTTAGACAATGCTTAAGCACAAAGTCTTGGTGCTTAGGCGCCAATGCACAAATTTTGACATTTTTGATTGTAAGTAACATGCACTTCTAGCCTAAGTCATCACTCCTAAATGGTCTTATAAATCTTTAATAAAATTTTTTCCCCTTTCAATTCTCCTCTTCCTTGAGATTCACCAATCTTAAATAATTCAATTCAACACAAAATAACATGAAATTTAACACAAACAAACACTTATATTAATTCACAAACCATTAAAAACAATTTCAATACATAGTTTCTCAATCTAAAGTGTCTTGGATGAGATAGTTCCTAACACAAACACGAAACAATCGTAACATTAAAAACACACTAAACAAACTTAACATTAACAAACAAACACTAAACACACAAACATTAAAAAAAGAACTTAATTCCACTCTCCATCAGGTGGAACGAATCCCGGTCTATCATTAGTCTCTCCATCAGCATTTGTAATGTAAATCTGATAAAACAAAAAGTGGTTAATAACTCTGGTTGAGTCTTTTTCAATCTATTTTTTTTTCAAATACATAGCCTTGCCCTCTTCTTCCACAAAACTAGTATGGCTAAATTACATCTTAAGTTTCCATCCCATATGGTCAAGATGTGTGTTAACTTCCATCACTTTTGATTTAATTAAGGCCACGTCAGCTTCAATTTTAGTGATTTTCTCTAATATCCCTTAATAAATAACGGCTTGGAAACCGTTGTATAAATCTTGCGCACTTTAATTAAAGAATTTCTTCCTCATAACTTCCTCCTTTTTCTTTAAATCACTCTCCCAAGAAGACATCTTTCTAAGAACTCTCACTCTCCACTTAAATATTAGGGTTAAATTGACGTGTGGTGAGACTTCTCCTCATACCCTCCTATTTATAGGAGCTAGATCATGCCCAAAGCCTCTAGACACGTTCTTAGACCATGATCTCATGTTTAAACCCACTAAAACATATTTAACGCTTCTTAAAACGCCATTTAGCACTTTTAGTAAACTGTCGCACTTAGTTTGGCACATGTCAACTTAACATCCAAAAACTCATCCTAACATGTTTAAGTCATCTTTTATCATCTTAGAATCATCATTAAATCATTATATATTCAAAATACTACCAAGCTTTTCTAAATCAAACACAATACCATTACATTCAGAACAAACATACTGATAACTATGGGTTGCCTCCCACAAAGCACTTGGTTTAACATAGTTAGTCTGACATAACCAGTGCTTATTCTGGTTGACCCATTAATATAAAGTCATTCAATTTAAGTTGATCCCCTATCTATGACCATTCACTTTGAATATTTTATCAGTTTTAGGATCTATAATATCCACAGCTCCATAAGGATAAATTTTCATCACAACAAATGGGTCCATTCACCTAGGCTTAAGTTTGCCTAGATATAATCTTAACCTTCCATTGTATAGCAAAACTTGTTGCTCTAAATCAAAACTTTTTGTAAGAATTTTCCTATCATGCCACATCTTCATCTTTTCTTTATAAATCTTAGCACAGTCATGAGATTCATTCCTTTTGTCTTCAAGCTCATTTAATTGTGATAGTCTTTTCTCACCAGCATCATTTAAATTGTAGTTAATTTCTTTAATAGCCCAATATATTTTATGCTCAAGCTCAACTGGTAAATAACAAGCTTTCCCAAATATTAGCCTGTATGGAGACATTCTTATAGGAGTTTTATATGCAGTCCTATAAACCCAGAAAGCATAGTCAAGTTTGACTGACCAATCCATTTATGTTGGATGCATTGATTTTTCTAATATTCTCTTAATTTACTGATTGGAAAATTCATCCAAACCACTTGTTTAAGGTTGATAAGCAGTAGCAATTCAATGGTTGATATGATTTTTCCTTAATAATTTCTCTATCATTACATTTCTTACATGACTTCCCCCGTCAGTCATCATCACTCTTGGCATCCCAAATCTATAAAATATGTTCGTTCTTAAAAAAATTGCAACACTTTGAGCATCACATCAAGGTAAAGCAAAAACTTCTATCCATTTGGATACATAGTCTAATGTTAAAAATATATATAAATTTATGAAAGATAGTATATGGTCCCATGAAATCTAATCCCAAAACGTCAAGTATCTTAACTTCTAATGCAAAATTGGGTGGCATCTCATTTCTCCTAGAAATATTGCCTACTCGTTGACATCGATCATAAGTTTTAATATAATCGTTAAAATCTTTAAAAATTGTAGGCTTCTAAAGTCACACATCTTTGAATAATAATTTTTTTCCTTGTTTATATAAAAATGGGTCATCCTAAAAATAATTCTTAGCTTCAGATAAAAATTTCATTTTCTTTCGGTATGTCTTTTCATAGGGTATAATATCACTAATAATGAAGTTTACAATGTTGGCATACCATGTAACACACCACTCATTAAAATTGAACAATTCTTCATCTAAAATTTGTTCATTAATTTCTTTTTCAAAATAGAGTGGTTTTTCTAATTCAAGCATGGACAGATATCAACAGTTTGATTCTCAGCTCCCTTCCTATCTACTATTTCAAAGTCAAATTCTTGCAAAAGAAGAATCCATCTTATAAGTCTTGATTTTTCATCCTTCTTTCTCATTAAATACTTAATAGCAGATTGATCAATATACACAATACATTTAGTTTCAATTAAGTATGATCTGAATTTATTAAAAGCATATACTGCTACTAATAACTCCTTTTTAGTTGTGGTATAATTAATTTGAGCTTCATTAAGAGTTCTACTAGCATAGTAGATTACTTTGAAAATCTTATTATGTTTTTGTCCTAAAACAACTTCAATAACATAATCACTAGCATCAAACATTAAACTAAAAGGTTTTTTCAATCTTGTGAAACAATAATTGGTGCAATAAATATTCTCTTTTAATAATTCAAAATATTTTAGACTCTCCTTATCAAAATTAAAAATTACATCTTTTTCAAGTATATCGCATAAAGGCTTAGCAATTTTTGAAAAGTCTTTAATATACAACATGTCCTAAAAAAACTCATAATTTCCTTCACACTTGTTAGGTAAGGTAAATTAGCGATCACTTGAATTTCTGCAGGGTCTACTTCCATACCATTTTCTAAAATTTGATGTCCCTAAACAATTCCTCCTCCTACCATAAATTGACTTTTTTTTTCAGTTAACGACCAAATTTGTTTCTTCACAACACTTAATAAATTTTGATAAATGTTTTAAACATGCTTCAAATAAAGTTCTAAACACTGAAAAAATCTTCCATGAAAACTTCAATTCCTTTTTCAATTAGATCACAAAAAATAGCCATCATACATCTTTGAAATATAGCAGGGGTATTGCATAAACCAAAGGGCATTCTTTTAAAAGCAAATGTACCATAAAGACTGGTAAAAGTTATTTTCTCTTGATCCTCAGGAGCTATTTATATTTGGTGATAACTAATATATCCATCCAGAAAATAAAAGTATTTATGCCCAGCTAGTCTATCCAACATTTGATTTAGAAATGGTAGTGGAAAATGATCTTTCCTAGTAGAGAGATTTAATTTTCTATAACCAATGCATATTTACCACCCTATGAATTGCCTTGTTTGTATTAACTTATTATGTTCATCCAGAGTCACAGTCACTCCTCTTTTCTTAGGAACGCAATGAATCAGACGAACACATGTACTATCTGAAATAAAGTATATAGTTTTAGCATCTAACCAATTTAAACTCTCTTTCTTAACAACTTCCTTCATAACAAGATTTAATATTCTTTAAGGATCAGCCCTGGGTGTGCAGTTTTCTTCCATATGAATTCTATGCATACAAATTGATGGACCGATTTCTTTTATATCAACAATTGTTCATCCAAAGGCTTTCTTATAACTTTTCAAAGTTTTCATCAAACTCATTTCTTTTTCTATAGTTAATTTTGAGGCAATTATAATAGATAATGTTGAGGAATTACCTAAAAGGCATACTTTAAATGTTTAAGAAGTAACTTCACCTCAAGTTCAAGAGTTTTTTCAATCGATGGACAAAAAGATATAACTTTTCTGTCTAGTCCAAAACATCAAAAATTTCTCTAAAATAATTTGAATCTTCCTTGTAAAAATCTTCAAATTGATCTAATTCCTCTACTTGCTCATGTTCAAACACTTTCATTTCAGATTTTTCTTCATAAGTTGCTTTGAATTGACATTCACTTAGATTTATTATCACATCCATTCGGTAACATTCATCATGTTTACATTTTGCAGGATATTTCATTGATTTAGAAATATTAAACATAACTATTGTTGACCTCATTTTGAGGTCATCTTTTCCACTCTCAAGATACCCTAGGATCTAGCTTTAAGATTCTCCTTATTTTGATTCTTTTAGAGGACTAGACTGGGACCCACACCCCTTAGAAATTCAAGCCATTTCTTCGCTCTTTGTAGTTTTATATGGAGGGTTTTAGATCCTCAATATTCGATTGAGTTGATCGAAAAGCCAATATATTGAAGCTCAAATTGAGCTCCTATAGAAATTTGAAAGACGTAGGTGGACACCGTGGCGTGTACGATGTTTAACTTGCCACTATGAGCTGTTTGTTTGACTTTGGTTGTCACTTATGTGAGGACCGGTCAATAATATACTCTTTAAACGGTTCCAATCGGGTCAAAATAATTTCATTTGTCGTGCTATGTGCGAATCAAAGTTAATTTGACGCGATCGATGACGAATTTGTCTAGATGTCTCCGGATGATGAAATGGATCACGCCGTTGCGTCCGGAACGTTGATTTTAGCTAGGGAGGACACCCATTTTGTCGGGACTCCGAGCGCGAGTGGATCACACAAAATTTAATATTTTCTTTAATAAAATAAAAATATATTTGATAAAGTTTTTTTTTATAAAAGATAATCTTTTAAAACCAAAAATCTCTACTCCCTCACGCCTCTGTTCTTTTCCCTCGCCGAGCCGTGGAGTCTCCTGACGGTTTGTCGGTCATCCCTTCCCTTTTCGAGCCTTTGTCGCCTGTGGCCTCTTCGGTAACATCGCCGGTAGCCCGTTGTAACAAACTTTCCCACCTAAATGAGTCTGGTAACCTATTTTTTCTTGAATTTGAATGTTCTCTTTGCCCTCTGATGTGTTTCTTGTCACCTCCCTTTTTTTTACCGCCGGTGAGCTCTGGCCCTCTCGATGGCTATAAATACCCCATATGAGGGGAAGAAGAGATGTGATCTTTTTTCTATTAAAATTTTGGAAACAATATAGTGTTATTTTTTTTCTCTCTTTTCGAGTTCTTGAGGAAGATTATGCAGCTATTCTTCTATGGAGATTTTGGGAAAACATAGTGTAGAGAGCTCTTTCTCTATTGGAAGTTTATGTTTCAGGATTTTCTTACTCTTCTCGTTCTTGCGTTAACAAGGAATCAAGGTCAGGTTTCATTTACTCTTATAATGTTGTTTAATCTTTGAATTAATTGTCTATGTGATAATCTCCTCTGAATCATGTAATGAATAGATCACATAGAAATGATACTTCAATTTTATCATCTTTTTGATGAAGAAACAAAGCTTCTTCGTGAATATCTATACCATGGCTGCTTTTACTTATCAATACTGGAAACATTTTTTATGACTTGGATAGTCATTTGGGGCTCAGTTTTTTTGATTATTTTTGCTACCCTCTTTGTTCGAATATTGCTGAAACTGCATTTGGAATTTATTTTTATTTCTCTTTGCTCTTTCTTGGTTAAATACAGGTTTGGAAACATTTTTAATAACTTAAATAGCCATTTGGTGGCCTATTCCTTTTGGTTGTTCGCTGATTTCGATCTAGCTCTTATGTGGAAGTTCAATTACATTTCCTATAACTCTCTTTATTTGAACTTCAATACTGGAAATATTTTTTAATGACTTGGATAGTCATTTGGGGCTCGGTTTTTTTTATTTTTCTTTCTTCCCCCTTTGTTCGAATATTTCTGAAACTGCATTTGGAATTCATTTTTAATTCTCTCTGTTGTTTCTTGTTTAAATACATGTTTGAGATCAATTTTAATAACTTGATAGCCATTTCGTGGCTTGGTTTTGGCTTGTTTGTGGCCAATTCCTTCTAGTTATTTGCTGGATTTGATTTAACTCTTATGTGGAAGTTCAATTATGTTTCCTAGAGCTCCCTTCACTTGAACTTCAACATTGGGAAAACTTTTAAAAGGTCTGGATAGTCATTTGGTGGCTCATTTTTGGCTTGTTGGTGGCCTATTCCTTTATGTCATTTGTTGGATTTGATTTAACCTTTATATGGAGGTTCATTTACATTTTCTGTAATTCTCTTTATCTGAACTCTGACATTGAGAACATTTTAATGATTTGGAAATACATTTGGAATTTGGGTTTTTAATATTCTTTGCTGCCTTTATTCAAGTATATGATGGAAATCATTTTTTTGACTCGGGAAATATATTTGGGATACTATTCTTGCTCCCTGTTGTGGTTTGGTTTCAATCTCTGCTCTTTACTAGAAATAATTCTGATTCTTTCTTGTTGGGATTCAGTTTCGGTTCTTGCTTCCTGTTGTGGTTCAGTTTCGATCCCACTCTTTACTAGAATTAATTCTGATTCTTTCTTGTTGGGATTCAATTTCGGTTCCTGCTCCCTGTTGTGGTTCGGTTTTTGTTTCCTACTCTTCGTTAGAATTGGTTCAGGTTTATACTCTCTGTTAAGGCTCATTTTTCTTTTTTGGCTTCTTGCTGACCCTTATATTTAAAAAAAACCTGTTGGAATTCATTTTATGATTTGAAAATATACATTTGGGACTCAGTTTTTAAGGTTCTTTGTTGTACTTTGTTCGAATACTTGGTGACAGTCATTTTTAAGGTTTAAAAATGCATTTGGAATTTGGTTATGGTTCTCTTTGCTGCTCCCTTGTTTGAACATATATAGGAGATCATTTTAACACCTGTTTGGGGCTTGTTTCTATACTTCTTGCTACCTCTGTTTGAAGGTATATTAAGATCAATTGTTTGATTTTAAATAAACAGATGGGGGCTGATTTCTATGCTCATTGCTGCTTCATTTAAATGCATGAAATAAAGGAATATTTTTTATTTGAATATTTACTTTGGAATTGTAATTCTCGTACCTTTTTTTTCCTTATTTGAATGCATAAATTGAAAATTAGGAGGAATATTTACTTAATCCTTAAAGTATTGCTGGAATTGGCTTTCTGGTTGCATAATTTTCATGAGTTTAAATTTGATAATATAAGGGTTTAAGCACATTTATATTTGGAAAGTTGATAGAGTATGTAACGATCATATGTACATGTTTAGGGTTTGAACCCAAAGGTAGAAGATAAATGTTATAGAAAGGCTTAAATGATTGCTTCTCCCATTTCCTAGATATGAAATATATATAAAACATTTATTGAATGAGCATATGAAATATTGAGGTGGCCTATTAGTTTGAGATTAGGGGTAACAGGCAATGATGCAAAAGAACCATTTGACAGCTTAATTTATAGCTGAAATATAAAATTAATATTCAATTAGTGTGATGCACTTTCACCCCTAGATCGTCAACAACTCTAACCCTTTTTCAAAAGGTTTGAGAATCAGTAGCCACAAAAAGAACAAATACTACAACCATTGCACATATGTTACACCCACAAAAGAATAGATACTACAAACATTGCACAGATACTACACTCGCAAAAGAACAGATACGACACTACACTATAGATACCATACCCTGACTAATACATGCATACATTGGATATCACCTATACGTACATTTCATACATCACATAGCACATCTTGCACACCACACACGGATACACCACATATCTTTATTTGATGGATCTAAGTATTATCATATCACCTTTTTATACTGCAGACACTATATCCACACACTACTACCTGCACGACAAATATTACATATCATGTATATATACTACGGGTTTCACACAGATATTACACTTGCACAAAAAATAGATATTACACTCATACACACTATATAGTTCACACACTACGCCATACAAGACAAAAATTACATTTCACAGGCACATGTACTGCATGTTGATAAGTTCAGATACTACATTTCATGTATTGGTGCACTGCACTTTAAGGAGTTCAGATACTACTCCGTTCGCATATTCACTAAACGATAGGGTTTAAGACTGTTTGATTATAGGGGCGATTTGTTGGTGGCCTCATGTTGATGTTGATAGATTGATCCTGATATGTTAGTTGCCTGTGGGATCGAGATAAAGAAAAAAGGGTGGTCTAGTCTGAGCCTATCCCCAAATTAAAATCTAATATCCCATCTTGAGACTTTCATATGCTCATCATTTAACTTTGTTTTTATAATCTGTAAATGTTTACCTGACCCATTTTATATCATACAATTGTAATCTGTTTTGAAACTTTAGCAGAATTTGATCAGGTACACTTTTATTTATTTAATTTCCGTACTTTATTTTCTGCATATTTCCTTTTATTTTGTACTGTACTACACTTCGCTACATGTATCATGCACTTTCTTATCACATCTTACAACATAGTCTCTTTGTCTGTTCTTTGTTTTACTGTCTACATTTACTAGTATTCATACTTAAGTTGCTACCTTTCTAGTATGTTTGTGCAATCCCCTAGGATAAGTCATTCGAGGAATGGTTTTCTTTATTATTCTCTCTCTTTCTCTCTCCTCTTCTAGGAATGAGACAAAGACAAGGTCGGTTGACGATTCATCTCCGAACAACAGTCGACACAACTACCAAAGACGGAAGGATGAGCTTATGCAGAACCTCGATAGATTTAAATAACATAACTATAAGATGTCGAGGTTATTTGTTTGGCACAACGTAAATCCTCACATTATCTTTTAGGACTTTTTAGGATTTTATATCGTACGATAAATCCTAAACTTTTTAGGATTCCAAGGTTGTCGTTTAGTACGAAATACAACCTAACATTTTCTCGGGCTATTTGCATATGATATACAGATGTAAGTCCCGAATATATAAATAATTTATAGGATTGAAACATCAAATAATTTCTCTTTCAAAGTCGTAAAGCCAAACCGTAGATTAGTTTGAGATGTCACTGAATATTATTCAGTATCTCTAACATCTCCTACTTTTCGTTCCTTTGGATTATAAAAATAATTGTTCCTATTTGAACCTATCCCATTTGAATTTTCCTATGAACAAGCGTGGAAACTTGAAGTTGAATTCTTGAAGACGAAACCTCTGATCATTATTTAGAATTTTCTTAGGTAACTTCGGTTTTTTAAGATGTAATTAACTATAAAGGCTTGCTTCTATAGGGAATTTAAGAACCAGATTAATCAAAATCCTATCTAATCTGTATATTAGATAGGGGAATTTGTCGGCTATAAATTTTACACACTATAATAGAGTCTTAAAATTTTAAGTTTAGATAGTTAAGCCTACCAATAAGTGATATGTCCATCCTTTAAGATGATATATCATTTATGGTATCGTGCTCAGCTGTTTAAAATATTAAATATATGAGATCTATTCGGTCTCATTTTTTTCAAAAAATAAAAGGATACCATTTTCACAAAATCAAAATTACATTATATATATATATATATATATATATATATATTAAATTTCAAATTTAAATTATAAAATCTTATTTTCAAAAGAAAAATAGCCGACAATTTCTGGCGACTCCGCTGGGGATGTAGTTCCTCTCTCCATTTTGATCAAGAGGTTTTGCTTTCAAACATTGGTAGTGTGCCCATACCCCTAATGGGTTAAACTATCATTCTTCTGTTGACATACTTCGCTCATTTCTTCCTTGAGTAGGTATTGTCAACTCCTTTGATTCTGGAGCCGCTGTTTAATCACCCATAAACAGAAAGGTTCCAAAATCTTTACATTCTAAATAGAATGGATTCCCAATAAGTGTGAGATGTTAGGAGACGATTCATAGGAGTGAGTTTGATTCGAGAAGCTTTCTCTTTAAATCACGAACACATGTCCAACATATCCTACTCTTTCCTTTATTTATGACATTTTGATTTGATTATTTAAAACCTATAAATAAAGCTTAAGATGTATATATATATAAAGAAATTTGTTTGAATAAGTCTCGAAAGAGACGCCTAGTTAAATGATTTGATTTGACTCAAAATAGTTGTCCTAAATTGCTACAACCAAGGATGCAAGCATCGTGAGTCTAATTTCTGAAAATTTGAAATTACAGAAAATGACTACACCAAAGTTAATTTTCTCCTTCGACACTGGAATTTCCGTACTTCTAAATAAATGCAAACTGCCTGATAGAGATGTCATTCGCTTTGGACAAGGATTCGACAGTACCGACATTAAGTTTGGAGACATTGTCGTCGCTGTACTGAGAAATAAAATCCCTAAATTGGTGGAGCCCATAATGGAATTTAATCTGAAGTCGACGCATGAGTTCCCACCTTTAAAAAGGGTGTCAGCTGAGAAGAACGTTGCCACTATTACAAAGATTTCTAAAATTGTCAAGGATACCGTGGAGACAACTGTTACTACCCCCACCGCTCTAGTCAATATACATGCCACTTTCCTACTCGACTTAAAGGGAAGGAGATTTAGGTAGATGATGAGCCTGTCGCTATGGAGGGTTTGACGTTCTTGACGGCACCTTCTGTGTTTGAAATAGGGACTAGTTCGAGGTCTGCACCTTTAACAAGGACTCAAAGAAGGAACAAGAATCGGAAAATAGCTAAGATCAAGAGAGTGAAAGCTACCGAGGTTGTTGCCTCAATTTACTTGGATGAAGATGAAGAAATTGGATTACCCGAGACCTCCCCTCTCTTAAGAGGGAGCAGGTTTCATCCACTGTCTACTGCTCTTGATGAAGAGGACATCCAAAGATTGTTGTTGTACCGTCTCAATTATATCACCATAATAATCAAGTACAGACCAAAGAATTTGTACCATTAACGCGAGTTCGTACGGTCTTTAAGAAGCTAGCAAAGAAAGAAAGGTGTTTGTTGACAAAATACTCAACAGGATGGGATGCGCTGTGTCACACCAAATGAGGAGACAGATACTGAAGAATGATAGGTTTGTTTCACAACCTGCAAAGAAATTTGAGAGAAGGAGAGAAGGTTTGCTTCTGCAAACCTCTTAGAAAGTCCGTTCAGCTGATCGTCATTTAAGTCCTACCTCTGCCACTCCACGACCACCCATGATTCCCGTCAGACAACGTTTGGGAGCCCGTGTTCCTCATATTTCTGTCGCTGTCACTCCTACCACCATTCTTTCCCCAAATTTTAGGAGACGAAAACCCATTAAATATCGTATTGGTCCAAGAATAAGTGTACCCAGGGTACAAGATAAGCTCTTACCATGGTCAGAAAGATCAAGGAATAGTAAAAGATTACTTGTTGAAGTGTCTGGTTCAGACACTAGGGGCCCACCGATTCTCAGTATATGAATATCACCAATAAGTCACTCGACCACAAGATACTTGTATCTGAGAAGATGATGTGTTGACCTAAGGTCGTTGAACCATCACATACGAAAGAGCCCATGATGGAAAATTCCACATGTGATGTGCTACCCGCTGCAATCGCCGTTAAAAATGTTGCTGGTCAGTTGTCACTGACTTATCTCAAGGTGTCTAAAAAGACCCAGTTGAACTAAAGCTAGAAAAGCTCAGAAAAGACATTAAGCAGTTTTCTAAAGAAAGAGAAGATGAATAGGATATGAAGAGGATTTGACTGATTATATGGATGAAGATTTCGCCAAAATAAATGTGGTGGAAACCCGAGCATCTTCATCCTTACAAGAGGCACAAGGAAAGGAGAGTGCTGTGGAAATATTGCAAAAGATTATTCAGCAAAAAGATGAGTAGATGGAATACATGAAAGCAAAAATGGAAGAAATGATGAATGCTATTATGACTTTACAAAATCAGCCACAGTCTCCAAAAATGGTGCCTGTTGAGGTAAACCAACCGGACGTGGTACAGACCAAATATAATAAAAAGGAATCCACTTATATTAATAAAGAAGAGCAAAGTAAGAAAAATCATGTCCAGAATTCGATACCAGAGAAGGACATTAAAAGTATGATAGAACAGCAGGTGAAAGAAACCTTGATATAATCTAAAGGCGGTGCATCAATTCTAAGGTGTAGACCATATCTTGAAGAATTTGATGTTGTGCAATATCCCAAGGGTTTTGTACCACCTCTAATTAAAACTTTTGATGGAATAGGAAACCCTCGACAACATGTGGCACATTTTTGCACCAGTTGTTGCAACGCAGGGGAAAATGATGCTCTACTCTTCCAACAGTTTGTCAGTAGCCTATCAGGCATGACATTTGATTGGTATGCAGAATTACTAAATGGTTCTGTTAAGACGTTTGCAGAATTAGAAGATCTCTTCATTAAACAATTTACCGGGGCTCAACATCATATCACTGTTGGTGATTTAATGATTGAGAAACAAAAAATAGATGAAACTCTAGTGGATTACATTCTACGTTGGAGGAATCTAAGCATGAAATGCAAACTGCAACTTCAAGAACAACATGCGATTGAAATCCTGTTAAAGAGTATTCATGGACCAATTACTTTCCTCAAGGGATTCACGATTAAAACTTTTGAAAACTACTCAGTAAGGTCAGTAGTCTTCAAGAGGAAGTGAAACAACTTGGTTTCATTAAGAAATTTGAAAGATAGAGACCCACAAAAGTCTTCAAGAAAAAGTCTCGGACTGTTGCGACTATTGATAAGGGTAAGCAACCATTAGAGATAAAAGTTGAACAACCACAACTGAGCCATCAACCTCCTTAACAATATCGTGCACAATCATCCCAATAGAGGACTTATCAAACAAATAATAGATCAGTTCCAACCCTGACAGAGCATTTAAACATAGTATATCCTTTTAAAAATGAAGCAGTTGGTGAAATGTTTTGCAATCTGATCAAGAAACCACGATTCAGCTTTCCAGAACCAGAAAAGCCCGATGAGGTTGATAAGAAGGATCACCCATTATATTGCCCATATCATAGAATGATTGGACATACTCTGGAGAATTTCTTTTCTTTCAAGAATTCGTTGCAATATAATCTTAGGGACGAGAACATAATAATCCCAAAAGAGTACTTTAGTACAAGCCGATCCTTATGCAGTTTCAATACAGTTTTGATTGATCCACTGTTCCAATCGATCCTTACGCAGTCGAAGATGGGTGGAATACAGTTTGGACAAAGACTTCAAAGAAAATATTGAATCAAATTCAGAATACTTTAGTACAAGCCACAATTCAAGATCGAGAACCTGTTAAGCCAGTATTGTCGATTATGGAAGAAGAAGATTCGAAGAAAACTGAAAAACCCATCGAAAAGCCAAAATGTGAAATGAAACTCGATCATCTAAGATTGGTTACTACAGATTTGGGGGAGAAATCTCTCAAATCACTGACTTTGTATGATTTCTTCTTTACTCTACCAGGGGCACGTAATATTATGGAATTTGAGTTTGGCTAAGTTTTGACTGTTTCCGTTGATGGTATAATTGGGGGTGTCTCACCTAATCTCGATAATAATCTCAATCTTTCTAATGATTCTCAAATTGTATAGAGTTCTAACACATGTGACGGTGAACCAAGAGAAAATATTGATGATAATATTTATGATTCAGAGATGCACCCATTTTTGAATTTCATGGATCGCCGATTGCAATAGAGTTGGAGTCTTCGGATTCATAAGGAATCCTAGAAGAATTAGTTACTCCAGCTCATGTAGAGGTGGTTCCAAAATCAAGTCATGATTCAGAAGAGGTGACAAAAATAAATTTGAGAAGTGGAAAATTATTACCTCCGAGAATGGGTCCAAAGGATGCAATGAAATAAAAAATTATTTAGGATAATCCAGTCTCACCGATCGATGAAACACCTGTCTGAAATAGAGATGATGAAACAAGCATTAAAGTGGACTATAATGCACTAGCCCATCTTAGAAAATTACCTGCTAAGTTGAGTGTATACGATGCCTTACTCCTATCAAAGGAAATGAGAGAAACTTTAATAAAAGCTTTGCTAGATCCAGAAATCTGTTTAGCTCATCTTGCTAGTAATTCCTCAGATGAGGTTTGTTCATTAAGAGAACAAGCAAAAATAACATTCACAAATGATGATTTACTACTTGGGACTGCTGATCATAATCGTCCGTTGTATATTTCAGTCAACATCGACACTTCATGTTCTCCAGAGTATTAGTGGATCCAGGGGCATCCTTTAATATAATGAGTTTACTGACTTTGGCGTATTTGGACATAGACGCAAGACAATTGGCTGTTGATAAGATGATGTTAAGAGGCTTTAACCAGAAAGGGGAAAGACCTCTTAGATCAATTACATTACTGATGAGAATTGGAGAATTAGTAACAACTTCAAAATTCCATATCATTGACTCTGAGACTTCGTTCAATGCTCTCTTGGGCCGACTCTGGATTCATGAGAACAGTTTAGTTCCTTCTTCATTACACCAATGCATAAAGTATTGTTTGGAAGGACAAGAATATTGTATAAAAGGAGATCTACAGCCATTTTCGATTCATGAAATAGGCATTCATGAAGATGTCAATTATTATACTCCTCTGAAAAAGAATGTTACGCTTCAAGATGATATTACAAGAAACGTAAAGGGTCCAGAAGATATACAAAGACAAGGTCATCCGATGCTGATTCAAAAATCTTTTATTACCCCTTTACAACAAGAGGGTGAGAGTTCCTCTAGAACTCGTATCCAAGGTCGAGGCCGGGGATGAAGTCATGGAAGGAACGATAAAATTGTTAAACAAAAGAGTCCAATCATCAACATTGGTTTGGAAGACAGTTCTGAAGATGAAAAAATGAGGAAAAGTGTAACAACAATTAACCAGAAGAAACCTCTTTTTGAAATTGATTTAGAATACGAAAAGAAACGTGATTATGGTTCAATGTACAATCAAATTAACCGCTATCTACAAACTATGGCCCTCACCCCGATTTCTACTCATAAAATTGAAGGTAAGATGGTCAAAGAGGTACATAGTGTAGGTATGAAAGCAATTAAGTTTTATCATGGTTCTTCATCCTCCAGTTCTGAAATCAATGTAGAACTAGAAGATGAGCTTTCTTCCAAGTTAATGGAATTACCTGTTGATTGGTATTCGCCTTGTGTTCAAAATCTTGCTCAGCACGGTCTAGTACATAAGAAATGGTCAAAACATCAATCAAAATACTTTGAGAAACTTTGGAATAATGATAATCAAGCCTTTAATTCCAAGCAAGGACTTGGATTTGGCACAGTAGGGCCTGTTGATGATATGAAATTTTGCTTAGTAGTTACTAATGGTCATGAAAAAGATTGTTTGGAAGTTCTGAACAACTATGAAGAGTCTACAATTAATGATGCCCCACCTGAATTTGAAGAAGAGATTAAATCAACAGTAGATGAGTTACAAGAAATTAACCTGGGTACCGAAAAGGAACCGAGGCCAATTTTTATTAGCTCTCTACTTGGTGAAGAAGAATCTATGAATATGATTAAGCTTTTGACAGAGTTCAAAGATTGTTTCCCTTGGAGTTATGAGAAAATTCCCGGATTGGTGCCAGAAGTTGCAGTACATAAACTGGGCCTAGATCTTATAGCTATTCCAGTTAAGCAAGCTTCAAGAAGAATGCGTCTTGATATTGAAAAACAAGTTATAAATGAAGTTAAGAAGTTAATAGATGCTAAATTCATACAGAAGGAACAATATCCTACATGGTTGGCTAGTATAATGCCAGTTAAGAAGAAAAATGGACAAATTCGTATCTGTGTGGACTTTAGAGATTTGAATAAAGCATGCCCAAAAGATGAGTTGCCTCTTCCAATTTCAGAATTGATGGTGGATATTGCATCGTCTAATGAAATTTTCTCTTTCAAGGATGGATTGTCTGGGTATAATAAAATAAAAATGGCTCCAGAAGATAAAAGATTTACTGCTTTCCAAATGCTAATTGGAGTTTATTGTTATACCGTAATGCCTTTCGGATTGAAGAATGCTGGTGCAACATATCAATGAGCGATGACAAGGATCTTTGATGACCTCATTCAAAATCAGGTGGAATGTTATGTGGATGATTTAGTCATCAAA
The DNA here is from genome assembly GCA_003013225.1 of Phalaenopsis aphrodite. NCBI lineage: Eukaryota > Viridiplantae > Streptophyta > Magnoliopsida > Asparagales > Orchidaceae > Phalaenopsis > Phalaenopsis aphrodite. The sequence goes on along the minus strand of NEWO01000453.1, from coordinate 764,030 downwards.
AGCAAATAGAAAGAGGATTATTTGTACGATTTGAGAATTGTCTTTGAACAGTTATGATAATTTAACCTTAAAATGAATCCCCTAAAGTGCACATTCGGTGTGACTTTTGGGAAATTTTTAGGGTTTGTTGTTTGTCACCGCGGGATTGAGATTGATCTGGGTAAGATTAAAGCCATCTTAGAAATGCCACACCCTAAAAATTTAATACAATTACAATCTTTTCAAGGGAGGCTGGCGTATTTAAGACGCTTTATTTCAAATTTGTGAGGAAGGTGTCAACCTTTTTTTGTGTTGACTAAAAAGAATGCAAAGTTTATTTGGGATGATAAATGTCAACATGCTTTCGAGAGCATTAAGCAATATCTAACGACACATCCTATCTTGGCAGCGCCCATTTCGGACAGACCTTTAATACTTTATACCACAGCTTCAGATGATTTCCTCGGAGCTCTCTTAGCCCAAGTCAACGATAAAGGAAAAGAGACTACTCTTTATTACTTAAGCCGTTGTTTAATTTCAGCTATCCTCCGATCAAGAAACATTGTTTGGCTTTAATCTTTGCAGTTCAAAAACTCTGTCATTACATGCTTTCTCACAAAGTCAACCTTATCTTGAAGTTTAATCCATTGCAATATTTAATGACCCGACCAACGCTTTCCGGTAGGTTAGCAAGATGGGCCATGGTATTATTGCAATTTGATATAACTTTTGTTCCACTCCGAGCTGTGAAAGGATAGATCCTAGCAGATTTCCTCGCAGCACACCCATTACCATCTAGTTATCCTCTTAATGATGATTTGCCAGATGAAAAGATAATGGATGTGGAAAATTCCAAGACTCGACGTTGGGAGCTATATTTTGATGGGGCTTCTTTGACACAAAGAGATAAAGAATTGCAAACAATAATACCTCGTAAAGCAAGGATTGAATTGATCTTCATTACACCAGAAAAGGGGATGTTAAGGTATTCTTATCATTTAACAGAACCATGCACAAATAACAAGGTAGAGTACGAAGCATTGATAAAAGGGTTACAATTAGCGATATCAATGGGTATAACTGACATTAACATTTATGGAGATTCACAGTTAATCATTCAACAGGTTGCTGGGCAATACAGAATTTTGAAGCCTAAATTGGAACAATATCATCGTTATACAATGAAGTTATTAGAACAGATTCCATATGTGACAATATGCAGAATCCTAAGGGGAGAAAATACTCTCGTCGATGCTTTGGCTAAACTTACCAAGGAATTTGCATGTACACAAGAAGATTCAATTAAGATCACTGTTCAAGGACTTCATGTTTTGTCCCAGATCGATGTAGATACTTTGGACAATTTGGGTAAAGAGGAAACAGTAATGACAACCACTGAAATTGCAGAAGACAGGCATCATCCTTTCACAGAATATTTACAAACAGGAAAGTTGTCAGATGATAAGTCAGTAGCATATCAAATAAAAAAGAGAGCCCTATCGTATGCTTTAATAGATAATGTTCTTTATCAAAGGTCTTTTGACCAAATGTGGTTAAGATGCTCGAATGCTACAGAAGCTCAAGAAATCATTAAAGAGGTACACTCAGGACTTTGTGGCGCTCATCAGTCAGGTCTGAAGATGAAGATGAAAATTAAAAGATTAGGGTATTACTGGCCCGCGATGATGACCGACTATATGAAAATCGCCAAAAGTTGTCACCAATGTCAAGTACATGGAGTGTTCTTGCACCACACCCCAAATATGTTACACTTGACAGTTGCGTCATGGCCATTTGAAAATTGGGGCAAAGATGTTGTGGGTCTTATAGACCCTCCATCTTCAAAGGGACATCGGTTCATTCTAGCCGCTACTAATTACTTCTCATAGTGGGCAGAGGCGATACCGTTGAGAGAAGTAAAAGCACAACATGACTTACATTTCTTCAAGAAACCAAATTGTCTATCGTTTCAGAATACCACGCATAATTATTTCAGACAACGGGTCTGCATTCAAAAGCACGAAGATCAATAATTTTGTCAGAAGACACGGAATTGATTGATGTTATTCTAAAATTTATTATCCAAGAGCTAATGGTTTGGCCAAGGCTTTTAATAAGACTCTCGTCCAAATTCTAAAAAGACCTTGAACGGAAATAAAAAGAATTGGCACGAGCAGTTATTAGAAGCCTTATGGGCCTATAAAACTACGTTCAGAATTCCAACCAAGTCTACACCTTACGCTCTTGTGTATGGGTCTAAGGCTATGTTACCTTTAGAAGTTCAACTTCCTTCTCTTACAGTTGTCATTGCCAACAAAATCACTACTGAAGTAAATGCCAAATTACGACTGGAAGAATTAGAAAGTTTGGAAGGAAAACGATTGACAACACAACAAAATTTGGAATTGTATCAAGCCAAGATGATTCAAGCACATGACAAATTGGTCCGCCCCAGGACTTTTAGAGTTAGTGATTTTGTTCTTGTCCTTAGCATACCTATTCTTGCACATCGCAAGATAGGAGGTAAATTTCAACCAACATGGGAAGGGCCGTTCGTGGTTGAAAGGGTTTACTTTAGAGGAGCCTACCAATTGATAAATTGTCAAGGAGAATGACCTATGCTTCCCATTAATGGACAATATCTGAAGAAATACTATGCATAATGATGTTTCGAAAGAGCGAACTTTAGAAATAAAGTCCTGTTCTTAGAAGCACCGGTGTTTTAATTGCAACTGGGTCCGAACATAAATTTGTAATTAAAGAAAATAGTTTTTTTTATTGTTTTGTTTCTTTCTCCTTTCTCCTTTCATGTTAGTTTGATCTAATATATATATATATATATATATATATATATATATATATATATATATATATATATATATATATATATATATATATATATTAGGAGGAATTGTATTAGGTCATCAAATATCAGAAAATGGTATGGAAGTAGATCCTGCTAAAATTCAAGTGATCGTTAATTTACTTTATCCAACAAATGTAAGGGAAATTATAAGTTATTAGGACATGTTGGGTTCTACAGGCGATATATTAAGGATTTTTCAATGATTACTAAGCCTTTATGCCATTTACTGGAGAAAGATACAATTTTTAATTTTGATGAGGAATGCCTAAAAGCTTTTAAATTATTAAAAGAAAAATTTATCACTGTACCACTTAAAGTTTCACCAAATTGGGAAAACCCTTTTGAACTTAAGTGTGATGCAAGTGATTATGCTATTGGAGCTGTTTTAGGACAAAGATATGATAAAATTTTCAAAGTTATTTACTATGCTAGTAAAACTCCTAATGAAACTCAAATTAATTATACAACAATTGAAAAAGAGTCACTAGCTATAATATATGCCTTTGATAAATTTATATCATATTTGATTGGAACTCATTATATAGTGCATACAGATCATTCTGCTATTAAGTACTTAATGAAAAAGAAAGATACTAAACAGAGACTTATAAGATGGATTCTTCTTTTACAAGAATTTGATTTTGAAATAGTAGGTCGGAAGGGAACTGAAAACCAAATTGCTAATCATTTGTCCAGACTTGAATTAGAAAAACCACTCTGTTTTGAAAAAGAAATTAATGAACATTTTCTAGATGAAAAATTATTCACTGTCAATGAGTGGCGTGTTTCGTGGTATGTCGACATTGTGAACTATATTGTTAGTGATCTTAAAATGACATAGCAGCTAATGAGGAAATTTATTTCTAAAGCTAAGACTTATTTTTGGGATGACCCATATTTATATAAAAATGGAAAGGATCTAATCATTCGAAGATGTGTACCATTAGAAGAAACTTATGAAATTATCCAAAAATGTCATAATTCTGATTTTGGGGGACATTTTGGTGTTCATAAAATAACATACAAAATTCTACAATCTGGATTTTATTGGCCTATAATTTTTAGAGATGTTAATGCTTTTATCGAAACTCGTGATAGATGTCAAAGAGTAGACAATATTTCTAGAAGAAATGAGATGCCTATGTTAGAAGTTGAAATATTTGATGTTTGGGGATTAGATTTCATGGGACCATTTATACCATCTTTTGGAAATTTATATATTTTGTTAGTAGTGAACTATGCATCCAAATGGATAGAAGTTGTTGCTTTACCTCGATGTGATGCTCAAAGTGTTGCAAATTTTTTAAAACGAACATATTTTGTAGATTTGGGATGCTGAGAGTTATCATTACTGATGGGAGAAGTCTTTTCAGAAATGCCATTATGGAGAAGTTATTTAAGAAATATCATATAAATCATATGATTGCTACTGCTTATCATCCTCAGAGAAGTGGTTTGACTGAATTATCCAATCGAGAAATTAAAAGAATTATGAAAAAATTTGTGAATCCAATAAAAATGGATTGATTAGTCAAACTTGACTATGCTTTGTGGGCTTATAGGACTGCATACAGAACTTCTATAGGAATGTCCCCATATAGGCTAATATTTGGGAAAGCTTGTCACTTATCAGTTGAACTTGAGCATAAAGCATATTGGGCGATTAAAAAATTCAATTATAATTTGAAAGATATTGGTGAGAAAAGATTATTGCAATTAAATGAGCTTGAAGAGATAAGGAATGAATCTTATGAGAGTATCAAGATTTATAATGAAAAAATGAAGATGTGGTATGATCGAATGATTCTTACTAAAAATTTTCAGCTAGGGCAACAAGTTTTGCTATATAATGCAACGTTTAGATTATTCTAGACAAACTTAAGTCTAGGTAAATGGGCCCATTTGTTGTGATAAACGTTTATCCTTATGGAGGTGTGGATATTAAAGATCCTAATTTTGAGAAAATTTTTAAAGTGAATGGACATAGACTGAAACCTTATTATATAGGGGATCAACATAAATATAATGATGGAATGATTTTGGGTAAACTAGAATAAGCACTGGTCACGTCTGGCTGACAACGTAAAACCAAGCGCTTTGTGAGAGACAACCCGTAGTTATCAGTGTGTTTTTGCTTTGATTGTTGTTTTGAGTTTGATTAAGAAATTTAGGGTAGTATTTTTTAGATTATTATGTGCTAGTAATGATTTTTAGACTTTATTTAGTAACCTAGACTTGTTAGAATAAGAATTTGGATGTTAAGTTGACTGGTGCAAAAATGTGCACTGGCACTTAAGCGCCAGATCCAGCGCTTAAGCGCGACAATTTAATCACATGTGAAAATTTCTATTTCTAGAAGGTATAACTACAATTTTGGTTGGAATAAACATGTATTGACAATTTCTAGTCGTCCCTAGAAGTTATGAGGGAGAATTAGGCCTATAAATAGAAGGTGTTTGTGATGGAATTTCACCCCGGATTATTTTTAGCCCTAAAAGTCTAAAAAAAGAGAAAAATTTAGAGAAAATGTCTTCATGGGAGATAGATTTAAAGAAGAAGGAAGAAGCCATGAAGAATGTTGACCTCACTTTTGGTTGAGGTTTAGTTTTTCTTCTTTAGTAACCTAAGGTCTAACCACAGGACTTTACTATTGACTATTTTTAGGAAACTTGAAAAGGAACCATCATCATTAGAAATTCTAAACTCTTCTCTACTTAACTTGAAGTTCCACATGTTGGTCTCAACCTCTAAACACATAGTAGATGCGGTCACTATGAGGGACACTCTAGATGAGTCACCCTTAGGACTGTTGGACCTTAGGGTTAACCCTGGGTGTTGGTCTAGAGCTAAGGCACTCACTACTCTCATCTACACTCATATTCACTCACAACCTTAAACACAAATTTCTAGCCTAGATCCCTTGATCTTTTTTTGATACTCATGTCGAAGGTGCCCTAAACCTGTCAACCCTAGGGCTATGGTTTGGATAAGGCCACTATGTAGAGGGCCCAAGATAAGGTTTCCATTGTTCCATGGCTTGTTGATGATGGTTGGTACCTCAACTCTGACAAAATACCCATCTTGGCCTTTTACCCCTAAAACACCCCCAAATTACCAAAATACCCCTCTTGGGCCCAAAATCCTAAAAAATTCCAAAATATCCCAAAAAAATTCTAATAAAGCCCAAATATTTCCAATTTCATTTCTCTCAACTACCATATGACCCAATTTGGCCAATTTGACCATATTTAACAAAAATCCCCAAATTTGCCTTTAAAGACCCAAATTTCCCCAAATTCAACTCAAATGTTCATCAATTTTATCTCAATTTACCCCAATTTCATTCCTAAACTCACATTAACTTTTGATATGACCAAAATAAACTAAATCCAAGCTCAGTTGGCCCATGATTTGAGCCTAATTTTGATTTGGGTCAAAGCCCCAATTTTTGACCATATGGCCTAATCTCACACAATTGAACCCATAGCCTGGTCAATTGGCCTAAATTAATGTTGGAAAATCTTTATAACATTTATATACATCAAAATTAACCATCAATTGGCCTTGGTGAAGTCTCAAATCCATTTGATTTTGGCCTAAATCCAAAATTCTCAAATTTAGCCTCAAATTAGCCATGTCCCCAAATTTCACCCAATTGATTCCCTTAACCCAAAAAATGGCATCCAATTCATATTGAAAACTCTTCATGAGGTTTGTATTGACCATTCACAACAATTAATTTGGACTTAGCCTAAGGCTAACCAAAGCTAGACCCAAGCCTAGCCTAACATGACCAAATAGACTAAAAATCTAAATTCCCTCAAATTGACCCTTCAATTGATCTCAAAACCATTTCCATTCTTCACCAAAGTTGTTCCTTATGATCATATACATCAAATGTAACATTTATTTAGGCCAATTGACATGGCTAACCTAGCCCAAACTGAAGTTTTGGTCATTGCACCCACTTGGACCCATGCACTAAATGTGACCTAACCACCCTAAAGTCACCAAATTAACTCCATCACAACCATTAGTTGAACTTAGTGACCAGTAAAAACACCATGAAACCACTTAAATCAAGAAATGGACTTTCTAAAAATGCATGTGCTTAAGATATCCTTACCAAAATTAGGTATTATCGCACTAAATTGCTGTGACATATTCCCCTGGGTTCCCTAAGCTCCTAGCCACCTCTCCCTGGTCGGTCGGCCAACCTAGTGGCCAGAAAAGCTCAAAACTGAGAGCGACCCCATGGAGCTTCACCCAAATCAAACCTAGAGGCCAGCTCATCCAAATCAAACTATGGAGCTCCTCTGCCCACCACCTAAGCACCACATTACACCTCCTAATTGGCTATGACAGCCACCATAACCCCATTTTTATAAAAGGCCAACTCCATGGCCGTTAAAACTAAGTGCTGAAATTTCCTTAGTGATACCTCTCTAAGCTTCACAAAGAGCTTCCCTAAGATCTCTTCAGTGCATTTCAACCATTTCCCCTCACCATTTCCCATTGTAAGAGCTCAATTTTGAGCTTGGAACCTTGCCGAAAACCAGGACAGAACCCAATACACCTCCATAGTCCACCCAAACTCAAATTAAATCTACTCACACCTTTACAATAGTGAAAGAATTCAAAGCCCCATAAAATTCCCCCTTCCATAGAGTCTCTATCATAGCTCTAGACCAACACCCAAATCCGGCCGTGATCGATTTCATACCTAGGCCTTACACGAAGACCAGGGACTCAATCCCTAGCCTCATTGGATCATAACAAACATGCCAAGACCCTCTGATTGAAGCTTCACTTCTTAGAGCAAAGGTCTAAAACCTCACCTCATCCCAAGCCTATTTCAATTCTTCATTTAATTAGACTTGATTTATTTGCACGATTACCGTATAGATGTGTTCGTCTCACTTAGATGAGTCCATAAGATCAAACCCGAAGTGATTTGGTTGAGTCTAGGATGAGATCTTAGGGTTTTAGTGTGGACGGTCATGTGATCATTCCATTGAGGACGTTGATGGGAAGCCGTTTGATCAAGCGTGTATCAAAGGGACGGAGGAGATCGAGCCAGACGACGCTTTGGGACATAAACGGCGGGCCGAGTCAGCAGCTACGTGGATGACGACGTCCAACCAGAGCGCGCCACATATGCCTTTGGAGTCGTCGTAGGTTGAGGTGGCACGCGCGGTTTAAATAGAAAAATAGGGCTTTTTCTATTTATTTGTGCAGAATCCATAACTTAGTGAACAGAGGAAAATAATGTGAAATAAACTTCAAGTCCATTTGATGCATATACTATTTTTAATTAATTAAACAATGTTTGGGATAATTTAATTCTCCATGCATATTGATATATCACCCCGGCTTAAAAATTTTTCATGTTGTAGCCTTTATCAAGGGAAACATCCTATGATTTTTCCAAAGTCAGACAAGGTTCCTATACAGAGATCCATATTTTCCAAGATCTTACACATTATTTCCTTAAAATAATCATGAAAATTCGAATATTGATTAAAAAATTCTTAGAAAATTTTGGAAGGTTCACTATGACTAGAGGAGCTTTTCGAAATAATTCTATGGGTCAAGTCATTTAAAATGCACTTAAATTTTACAAATACTAAATCACTAAAATAAGTAATTTTGGAAAATATAAACATTTAAATGACTTGATTTTTGATCTCCACTGTGGTTTATGATCCAGAGAACTCATTATAAAAAGTTCAAAATATTTTGAGTTCATTTGATAACTTAAGTTAATTTTTAAAGATAAATATCACTTTTGACACTTAAATGATTTTTAAAAATCAAAATATAACTCAAAAAATTATGAAACTTAGTGTCTTGAGTTCTCTGTGATCAGAGATATTTTATGAAAATAAAATAATATTTAGAATAAAAACTTGATTTTTAACCTATTTTAAATATTTAAAATAATTAAAAATTCATAAAAAACACAAAAAAAAAATTCATGGAAATATTTTAAATTGCTTCCTAATCACTTAGTAACAATTAGAATATTTTTCCTTATTTTCTAAATAAAGATATTGAATTTCAAAGCTTAAAAATAATTTTTAAAGGCTAAAAATGAGTTTTTCACTAAAATAGCTCCAATAAATCAAAGAAAAATTAGAAAAATATGAATTTTGCTCCTCTAGTTTCTCTAACCTGGGAGAGATTTTTTAAAAATACAAAACTTAATTTTCATCATTTAAAATATTTTTTTTATTAAATAGCCCAAAAATTAAAATAACTTTGATAAATCACAGAGAATTTCAAAAATCATGAAATTTGGTCCACATGCTTCTTTGATCTAAAGTTACCTCCAGTAAAAATTTGAATGGATTAGGACTTACCTTGGTTAAGTTAGGAATTTTCTTTGAAAAATCCTATTTTTGCATGAAAATAATTATATAAATTAAATTAGATTTTGAAAAATCACATTTTCTCCTCTAATGCCTTAATTGACCTATGAATGAGGTAGGATAAAAATTTCAAAGTCATTTGAATTGAATTTGACAAATTATGAAGTGTTAGAGCCTTAGGGGCAAATGTGCAATTTTGGAAATTTAGCCTTAATTAACATTTAGGCTTAAGTCAAGGAGGGAAGTGGGTAACCTCTGATCTTAATCAATTTATTTGATGCTTGAAACCCAAGAGGTTAATTGGTAGAAACCAATCTCACTTTCCTCATTGAAAAGATAAGTTAATGAATTTCTAAATTATTAAAATTTGGAAGTTTATTAAAATTAAATGATCCTGGACTTAGGGGTATGACTTTTAATGTCAATAATTAATCAATTTAATAACCCTATCTTAATTTTCAAATAAATTGCAAATCATGAATCATGACCACTCAAAGCTTAATCTTTTCAAAACTAATTAAGACACTCACCTAGGTCTTAAGGGCTTAGTGGTGACTTAGGCCAAATCAAAATTGAGTAAATGAGGATTAGAGAAATAAGCAGAACATAATCAAACATTATTGAAACACCAGTAAGCCCAATTAGGGTTAAAATTTGGCAAAGTGTTCCAACAACACTAACTTGCCTCTTTAAGGGTCTTCACCCACATAATTCTTAAATTGAATCACAAGTGATAATTACCCTATTCTTAGAAATAATTGAGACATCAGTGTTCACTGAGCATTAAGGGTATGTACATAATGAATTATCAAGCAACATAATGAGTTTAAGAGAACTCTGGATTTTTCACTAGGCAGCGAGAGAGTAGCACAGACCTGCTTCTTTCTCTGGATCTATTGGATACCTTGGAGATCTACTAAACTTAATATGTTTTGCTTGACAAAGTCATCCTTAATTAAACTCCTTAGGACCCACCAAGATATGACATAAAGTTAGGAAAACCTTGCTTTTTGCCTCTCATATAAACTGCCTTAACATGCATTTTAAGTTTCAGATGGTGGAATGAAAAGACTCGCCAGGTACACTTTTACAGTTGTTAGTGTTATCTTTCTTGTACTTTCATACTGTACTTTTATACCTGCAAATTTGCATGCTAAATAATGACGCTACCCTGCATGAAAACTAAAACTATTAGGATAGCCAGAAACCAAAAATAAAATCAACCAAGACAAAATTCACCACTACAACATTCAAAATATAAAACAACTCAAAATTTAATCACAAACATCACACAAAACTACAACTTCAACTAAATTAAGATGTCTCTATCAGATGATGAGGAATCCATTGGAAGAGGTAACCTACGATTGCTAACGAGGCTTCCCACGGTCTAAATGAAATTATGGAACTTATTAAGTTTAGTTTAGCAAGTTCATTTGGACTAAGTGAATCCCATAGAAAATAGTGGTGCCGGAACGAGCGAACCGTATGATCCTAACCGGTGTCGATATACTCAACTTTAATATGCCCCCTATAAAATTTAAAGAACTTCTACCATAGGGCTACCTGATTTGACATTATAACTTAACACACTAAAAAACTTAAACTCGTCGCTGCAGGTGCTTGGAACTAGCATGGTGTGCAGCACGACCATCTTCAACAACAAAACTTGTCTTCCCTAGCTAAACGAGTTTCCCTTTCTTAGACATTAACAAAAAAGCCATAGGACTTTGAGGTTGCTTGCTTATGCAACGTAAACCCTCACCTTATCTTTAAGCCTATGTATAACCCTGTTATACAATATATGCCCTAACTCACCTTAGGATTCTGAGGTTGTCGTTTGTCACGACCTAAATCCTCATATCTTCCAAGCTATTTGTATGGTCACTTCACAAGAATGTATGACCTAACTAATAAAATTGGAAGGATGAAACACCTAACTATTTCTCCTCAAAACTGAAGCCAAACATTAGGATAGCTTGGGAAGTCACCGAAGTTTGCCTCTGGATCCCTGACATCCCCTAGTTTTTCCTCCTTTAGATTCTACAATAAAATGTTTCAAATTTGAACCAATCCCCTTTCACACCTCTACGTCCGATTTCATTGAAAAGTCCTAACTTTTGAAACTCCTTGAAGATAATATTTCTTGATTTTTATCGAGATTCTTCTTAGATGACTTTGGTCATTTAAGATGTAATTAACTGTAGGGGCTTGCCCTTATAGGAAGCATGCCAAAACCCAACTTAATATAAACCCTATTTAATCGTTTATATTAAATACGGGAAACTTGTCGGCAAATATAAAGGTTTTGCAGACCAGACGGACGTCATACTTTCTTTAGTTTATTTGATTGAGCCTCATTCTCAAGTTTTGTGTTTATCCTTTGGGATAGATACAAGAGTTGAGGTACAATGCTCTTTCATTTTAAATTATGAAAAATATGGGGTCAGTTTAATTTCATACTTCAATGTCCATCTGAAGCGGGCAATGGGATTTCAATTTCGGCTGCCGACAGCTTCTTACAAGCAACTCCCCTCCAATCAAAAATAGCACCGACAGCTTCTGGCGACTCCACTAGGGACAAGCTTTTCCCTCCATTCAAATAAAGAAATATTATTTTCACACATTGATAATGTGTCCATGCCCCTCTTGGACTAATTTACCCTTCTTCCGTTGACATACTTTACCCATTTCTGTCTTGGGAAGGTATGGTTAACTCCTTGGACTTCAAGACTAGCTGTTCAACCATCTTTGAACAAAGGGGTTCAGAAGGCCATTAAGGACTCTTTAAATTTTCTTATATGGGGTCGAATCCCCAATAGGTGTGTCGGTGAAAAAATTCGACCTGGGAATGTTTTCCACTAATTGGGTCCCGCACTGGGTCCAAAAATTGTTTCACATCTCCCTTCCAAATTTGATTTGTTATTTCTCAAATTAAACCAAATCATGTTGTGTTGCGCACACTTTGAAATTTTCTTATATTAATTAAATTTTACACCTTTTTAAATAAAGATGTTAAAAATACCCATAAATTAAGACCCGCCTGGTCTACAGATCAACCCCTATTTTCAGTGCTTGCACTAAAGATTACGAGGTTTTTTGCCATATAGCTACCCTAAAACTTTTTGTTTTGAAGCTCGCTGCAATGGCCTACCCAACGCCGACCTTTTCCTGCAAACTGCCAACGGACCGCAGCGCGCGTAACGTCGCTCCCACCATCAAGTTTGAAGCTGGATTTAAAGATCTCGAGGTCATCCTCGAAAAAGCCCCGTTTGTGGTAATGAAGATCGCCACTCCATAAATGCAGGAGCCGTCTGCAGAATTCAACCTGAACTGCCTTCAAGACTTCCCTTCCTGCATAAAGGCTGAAGCTACTGTTGTCGTGACACCCGTCAAACCTACTGAGCCCGCTGCTGCTAAGGGGAAAGAAGTGATGATCATTGAAGATCCGACTGAAGGATAAACTGTCCCGCCACCCATGTTTGAAATTGGATCAAGATCAAGGACTGTACCACTAACCCAAACTCAAAAGAGGAACTGCAATAGAAGAGTTTGGAGGGCTATCAAAGCCCATGCTTCCGAAAAGACACCCGTTGAGGAGGAGCCTCATCAAGTTGAAGAAGTGTTGCCAGTAATTTATCCACTCATACGAGGGAGTAGATTCCATCCTCTGACAAATACTGATGGATATGAGAGTATCCGGAGGGTTGCTGCTGCATTACCATCACTTCATGGACATGGTCAAGAGGAAAAGAAGTTCACTCTTATCACTCAAGTTGGCGCAGTTTTTAGAAGGCTTGCTACCAAAGAAGGATGTTCGATTAGCAAGTTACTTAAGCGAGTGGGAGATGCAATTTCCCCTCGCGTGAAGAAGGAAATTTTGAAAGGCATCAAATCCGCCAGACAATCCCGTAAGACAATTGGAGCACCGCCTACTC
>NEWO01000453.1:738487-750806 GCA_003013225.1 Phalaenopsis aphrodite | reverse complement strand
AGAGTTGATACCACAGTGATTACTACTGATCATACTGCCACTAGGACCACAGGCCGTCGACCGGTTAAGTCGAGACTGGGTCCAAAGATCTTACCCATCATTCCTGCAATCCCAGAGAAAAAGACAAAGTGGTTATCTAACACTGTAGCCGGTCTACACCACGGGAAGCATACCTTCCCTCGACATACCGATGTTTCTACTAAGACGCCCCATCCTGAGACATCATCGTTGAAGAAGAAGAGGGTATGGGTACCCAAGGTCGCTGCACTGATACGGTTCAGTGAGCCTGCACGACAGAAAGTAAAACTAGTGCCTGAAATATCTGATATCGTCGCGACAATAGCCAGCGAGATGGAGGAACAAGTAGAAGATATCCACCAAGGTCCTCCAGATCTTAAAGTAATCAAGGAATCAATAATTGAGGAGAAAGTTGAGAAACTCAAGATTGAGATTTTCGATTTAGCTTGAGAGCACGAAGTTTCTGTCAATAGTGACAATGAAGATATTGATTACAATGATTACCTGGAGGAGGATTTCATGGATGTCCATGCGATCAAAACTAGAGCTACCACTTCTGCATGCAAGGCTCAACCTCACATCAAAGAAAATGTCGTATATGAGCTGCATACGGTTATCCTCCTAAGGGATGAGCAAGTCAATTTACTGGAGAAAAGAATATAAGAGATGACAGCAGCTATGGCCGCCATGGCCATCATTCAGAGGCAGTCACAAGCACCGAGATTGGCTTCTCCAGATATTAATCAACCATAAATCATACACATCACAGATGAAAGAAGAGAGGCTACCTCAGCAGAAAAAGATGAACAACCAAAGAAAGATTCTCCGTCGAGTGCCCTGCCAGAAAAGGAATTCAAGAAAATGGTTGAACAAATGTGGGATGCCTTAGCCCAATCCAAGGGCGGTGCATCAATTTTGAAGGGTAGACCTTACTTGGAGGAGTTTGATGCCGTATCTTTCCCCAAGGGTTTTGTGACCCCAAACTTCAAGATATTCGATGGGACTGGAAATCCCAAACAACATATAGCACATTTCTAAGCCAGTTGTGACAACACAAGGAATAATGAGGCTCTACTCTGCCAGCAGTTTGTCAGTAGCTTGTCAAGGATTACTTTTCACTGATACGCTGACTTGCCTAACGGGCCAGTTAAAACATTTTCTGAGTTGGAACAGTTATTTGTGAAAAGATTTGTCGGGGCACAACATCATGTGTCTATTAGAGAGCTCATGATGGAGAAGCAAAAGCCCAACGAAACTTTGGCAGACTATATTTTGAGGTGGATAAACCTTAGCATGAAATGTGAACCTCAGCTACAGAAACATCAAGCGATTGAGATTCTACTCAAAAACATTCATGGACAAGTAGCTTTCATGCTTAAGGGACTCACCATCAAATCCTTAGAGAAGCTACTCAGTAAAGCCAGCAGTCTTCAAGAAGAAATGAAGCACATGGAGCCACATGAAAAGGGTAAGGTGACTAGAGTGTTTGAAAAGAAATCAGGAGTAGTCACAACTATCGACAAAGGAAAGCAGCCGATAAAGATATATGCAGAAGAAGATCGCTAGTCTTTGTCGCAGTACTCTCAGAAACAGAGCTGTCAATCCAACCAATGGCCGCCTCAGAAGGGATCACCTCGAACAATGGGTAAAAGAATATCCATATTAGAGCGACATAAAGTTGTGTATTCCTTCAAGGATGAAGCTGTAACTAAAATATTCAAAAGCCTGATGAAGAAACCAGAATTCAAACTACATGATCCAAAGAAACCTGAAGAATTGTGAATAAGAAGAATGAACCAAATTATTGCCCATACCACCAGTTGCTTGGGCACACTATAGACAAGTGTTTCATCTTTAAGGACAGGCTTGAGAAGAACCTTAAGGAAGAGAATATAAAAATCCTGAAGGAGTATTTGAGAGAACCTGAAAAAGGTTCCATAAACATGATTTCGGGTGAGTTAATCTCCTCAATTGATTTGTATACTGGAGTAGATGGATGGAGTACAACTTAGGATGAACTCAAGAGGGTACTTAATTGAATACATGATTCATCGAAATAAGCTTCTACAAATACCAAAGAAAAATGGAAGGAGGTCTGGAGCAGATCCTCCAAGAAGATATTGAACAAGATACAGTCTGCAGCAAAACAAGCCTCCATTCAGAGTCCGCAACATACCGAGCCCGAGATGAAGGTTTCACCAGGAGATCAATCATCTTCAAGGATAAAAGACAAGAAGAAGAAAATCGTCACTGCTAAGATTTATAGCACAAGGGGTAGGATAGGGACTGCCTCTACTAGATTGGTTGTTTGGGATTTGAGGAAGAAAATCCTTGAACCCTTGACTTTGTATGATTATTTTTTTGTCCCTCCAGGGTCTTATGAATATAATGATTGTGATTTCGGCTACTTTTTGATTATTTCTGGAAAAAACGTAACTGATTATGACCGATCTAGTTGCAATATCGATTCCCAAAATGATCCTCAAATCGTACTTGAGTCTGATGAACTCGTTGTCAAGGCCAAATAAGAACTCAATGATATCGCTTACGAAAGCACCGATAATGAAGAGCCAATTCTCGAGCATCATGGTACACCGCTTACCATCAACTTAGATCTTTCTGACGGAGAGGAAAGTACACCAGAAGATTTTACAATGATATCTCAAGAAGAAGAAATCACAGAAGTTAAGTTAAGGAGCGGAAAAGTGTTACTACCAAGATTAGCTCCAACCGACAAAGAAAAACAGATAATGACTCGAGAAGAGATACCCCCACCTCCGCCAATGGAAGAACCACATAATCAAGATAAAATCGGAGGATCATGCAAAGTAGAATATAATGTGCTAGCTTATCTTAGGAAGTTGCCTGCCCGACTAAGCATCTACAACACACTGATCCTGTCAAAGGAGAAGAGAGAATCTCTGGTTACAACTTTGCTTGATATACAAATTTTCTTAGCTCGATTGGCTAGCACATCCTTAGATGAAGTTTGATCGTTGAGAGATTAGTCAGGGGTAACCTTCACAGATGAAGACTTGCTACTTGGTACCGCCGACCACAACCGTCCGCTCTACATCTCCGTCAACATTGGCAGATTTGTGCTATCTAGAGTTTTAGTGGATCCTGGAGCATCTCTTAACTTGATGAGCCTACAAAAATTGGCCTATTTGGATATTGAAGCTTAAGAGCTTACGGCCGATAAAATGATGTTAAGAGGATTCAATCGAAAGGGAGAAAGAGCCCTTGGATCAATCACATTACTTATGAAGGTTGGAGAACTTGTGACAACCACTAAATTTCATATCATCGACGCTGAGACTTCTTTTAACGCTCTATTGGGTTGACCATGGGTTCATGAGCACAATATGGTTCCATCATCTCTACACCAATGCATGAAATACCATAAAGATGGTCAAGAGAATTGCATCAAGGGAAACCTACAACCATTTTCAGTGCATGAAGTTGGTATCCATGAAGATGCTGCCTACTACGCGACTCCAAAGAAGACTGTCTTCTCGCACGAGATATTAACAAATAAAAATGAAGATTCAGAAGAATCACAAGTAAGAAGCCAAACAACTCTGCTTCAACAACCTCCTACCACTCCCTTACAATGAGTTGGTGGAAGTTCTTCTAGTTCACGCACCCGAGGTTGAGGCCGGGGAGGCGGATGAGGAAGATCAATTTAATTGTTGAACGGACTAGGCCAACCATCAACATTGGTGATGAACACAGTTCTGAAGATGAAATAATGATAACAAAGCAGAAGAAACCTCAGCACAAGATATCCATAGAAGATACAGAGAAGAATGAATATGAAACAATGTATGATCGGATAAACCACTATGTGAATACTATGACCCTTACTCTGATTCTCCCGTAAAAGGTCTAGAGTTTAGTGGTCAAGGAAGTCTGTAGTGTTGGTTCAAAACTGATTAAATTTTACTGTGCTTCTACCTCTACTGAGCCTGAAAAACATGTAAATTTGGATGTTGATTCTAATGAATTAATAGGATTGCCTTTTGATTATTTCTCGCCTTGTGTTCAAATGTTAATTCAATAGGGACACTTTGCAAAACAAATGCCAAAAGATAAATTTCAACTTTTCAAAAAACTATGGAATGCTAAAAGTTGAACTGCCAATTCAAAAGAAGGTCTGGAATTTAGTACAGTTGGACAAGCCATGATTCTGAATTTTGCATGGTTGTTACTAGTAAGTCAGAAGAGGATTGCCTCGATGTAGAGGATGACTCTACTGATCAACCAATAGAAGATGCTCCGCCAGAATATGAGAAGGAAATTAAATCTACTGTTGATGAATTGAAAGAGATTAAACTCGGAACTAAAGAACGACCCTGTCCAATGTTTATAAGTTCTCTACTTGATGATGAAGTATCTGCAGAATTGGTCAAACTATTAAAATAATTCAAAGATTGCTTCGCATGGAGCTACGATGAAATTTCAGGACTGTCAGCAGAAGTTGCAGTCCATAAACGTGGGGTGGACAAGAATATAACCCCAGTAAAACAAGCTCTCAGGAGAATGCGCCTCGAAATAGAGTAACAAGTCATCGCCGAGGTAAAGAAATTGATAGATGCCAAATTTGTTAAAGAAGAGCAATACCCCACGTGGTTAGCCAATATTGAACACGTTAAGAAGAAAAATGGACAGATCCACAGTTGTGTCGACTTCAGAGATTTGAACAAGGCATGTCCAAAAGATGAGTTTCCACTACCTATACCAGAGATGATGGTGGATATCGCTTCAACACATGAGATTTTCTTCTTCATGGCTATCAAGGGACATATACTAGCAAGATGGTCAATGATCTTATTGTAATTTGATATAATTTTTGTTCCCCTCCATGCTATCAAGGGACAGATACTAGCAGAATTTCTCGGTGCAACACCCCCTGCCAGCTGGGTCCTCTCTCAACGACGAGTTACCAGACAAACAAATACTACAAATGAAATTTTCTGGTGCGCAGTGCTGAGAAATGTTCTTCGATCGTGCTTCATCAACCAGGAAAGATAAGGGAACAGGCACAGTTATACCGGGAAAAGTAGGGATTGGTTTGATCTTTATCACACCATATAAGGGTATGTTGAGGTTCTCATACCACCTGACAGAGCAGTGCACCAACAATGAAGCAGAATATGAAGATTTAATCACCAGATTGGAATTGGCAATCTCAATGGATATAACAAACATTGTCATTTATGGTGAATATCAACTTGTCATCCAGCAAGTCACTGGACAATAGAGAATTTTTAAACCAAGATTAGTAGAATACCATCAGTACATAATGAAGCTCCTGGAGCAGATTCCTGAGGTGACGTTCTACAAGATTCCTTGGGGATATAATGCCCATGTCGACGCTCTAGCAAAACTCGCTATGGAAATGCCATGTCTCCTAGAGGATTCTATCAAAGTCATGGTGCAAGGAAGACGAGTCCTGTCTGGAAACAACTTTAAAACTCTACACAAGCTCGGGAAAAGAAGAAACAATAAATACAGTTGCAGACATCAATGAAGATTGGCGCAAACCATTAATAGAATATTTCCATATTGGAAAGATGTCAGAAGACAAGTCTGAGGTGCACCACATCACAAGAAAGGCCATGTCTTACGCTCTGGTGGGAAATGTTCTCTACATAAGATCTTTCGACCAAATGTGGCTACGGTGTTTGAGCAGAGTCAAGGCACAAAACATTATCAAAGAGGTACATGGCGGATTGTGTGGCGCTCACTAGTCAGAGCTGAAAATGAAAATCAAAATCAAAAGACTCGGGTTTTATTGGCCAGCAATGATGTCCGATTGCATGGATACAACCAGAAGATGTCACCAATGCCAAGTGCATGGGGGTGGTCTTACACCAGCCTCCAAAAGTGCTACACCCAACTTTTTCCTCGTGGTCGTTCGAGTGTTGGCGTATGGACATAATAGGTCATATAGACCATCCATCTTCCAAAGGGCACATGTTTATACTTGTCGCTACAGATTACTTCTCAAAATGGGCAGAGGCAGTACTGTTACGTAAGGTTACGACACTGCACGCCCTTCATTTTTCCAAAAGCCAGATTGTCTACCGTTTCGGAGTACCGCAAAGAATAATCTCTGACATTGGGACAACTTTCAAAAAGTATAAAGATCAATAATTTTGTCAGAAGACATGGGATCGATTGGAGATACTCTACAATTTACTATCCTAGAGCAAATGGTCTGGCCGAAGCTTTCAAAAAGACACTGGTACAAATTTTGAAAAAAACACTGGATGAAAATAAAAGGGATTGGCATAACAAACTGTTAGAAGGCTTGTGGGCATACTGAATGACTTTCAGGACTCCCACTCGGTGTACACCCTAAGTGCTCGTGTATGGGGCCTAGACCATGCTACCGCTAGAAATCCAGACACCATCTCTCAGAGTCGTCATTATCAACCAACTCACAAAATAAGATTGTCAAAAACTCAGACTCGAAGAACTAGAGAGTCTCAAGGGAAAACGAGTAGAAGCCCAACAACATTTGGAGCTTTACCAGGCGAAGATGGTACAAGCCCATGACAAATTGGTCCGCCCAAGGACATTCAAAGTTGGTGACCCTGGTGCTTGTGCTCAAAAGACCTATTCTTACACGCCACAAAATAGGTGGAAAATTTGAGCCAACTTGGGATGGACCATTTGTCGTTTGGAAGGCCTATACATGAGGAGCTTACCAGTTAGTGGACTTCCGGGGTGAAAGACCCATGTTACCGATAAATGGACGATACCTGAAAACCTATTATGCAACCTGATGCTGCTCTATGCCGCTTGCCTCTATTTTCTTTAAAACTTTGAAACTTTGATTGTTTTAAGGATATCTATGTGGCCAAATGTCTGTGACTGGGTCCAAATTTTGTAATTAACCTCCTTATAATGAAAATTTTAAGAAATTTTTTAACTTCACACGTTCTCTTTTCTACTTTCAAATTTAAATACCCTACTAAATTAAGCGAAACCCACACATAAAATGAATAATCATCTTCACCAAAACAAACTAAAATTTACTTTAATAAATACTTTGTTTTGTCCTTATTCTTGCCAAGCTTCGACCCACTGACATTTTTTTCCTATCGTATGAAGAAAAATGTCAGGACAGAGGCTGATCTTTGCCTTCCAAGATGGCTGGAACTTCGCATTGAATGAAGAGATGGCGCTTCAAGGAGGTGTCATAGATTTCAACGTGGATTTCAACCAGGTTAATATGGACTATGAGGGTCCTCTAATGGACGTAGTCAACAGTAAAGAAAAGGAGAGACTACCTTCACTGTTGAGGGTAATCACTCAAGACAATGTGTTACGCAAAGCTAAAAAAGTGATAGCGAAACAAAATCCAATGGAGGGGCCCAGTCCTCTACCCTCTATGGTAGCTACTCCAACAAGGGACCTAATAACTGCCCGTAATGAATGATTATCGAATACTCCGCTCCGCAGGACGCAATGCAGAAATGCCAACCAAAAGAAACAGAGAGCCTTTCTGCGACAGGAACGGAAACGCCAGAGAGACGTGAGCAGTTTTCTTTCCCCCATTCCTAAGGGACATATTTACGACCCACATCTGAGAGAAACTTCTGCAAGCCTGCCCACTACAGATGAAGAGTCAGTATTTGCGATAGAATCTGATGTGCTACCAGTTCCAGATATCTTATGCAGGGGTTGCTCAACATGCAACGTTGAGGTACCAGTCGGGACATCATTCACGGGCGCATTTGTAGAATGCCCGGATTGCAACGTTCTGCATCTATAGCGTTTCAGTACATTAGAAGAATACACTTCAAGCACCAACGAGTCTCAGACTCTAGACGTCGTGACAAATGAACCATATGTCCCACTGAGGACGGATCAGCACGCACCATGGAAACCAAGATCATACATCCCACTAGAGGCTAAATCTCATATTCCGGATCGACCAAGAACAGTTTGGGTTTCCGCCGAGGCCCGAAGAAAGGAATGCCCATGACAGCTTCCAACTCCTGGTATGGTAGAATACTACAAGATAAACAGCGTAAATAAAAGAGAATTTGAGTTCTATGAAGAGGTTAAGTAAAATTTCATCAATATATTGGAAGACCTGGAGCTATACACCAAGGTTTTCTCTGAGACTCATGAAAAGAGTATTCTGGACAACATCTTCAATTTAAGAGACAGAGGCCGAGCGGGCCTTCTCATGGAGAGGACATATTCCGAGCCGAAGAAATGGATGAGGGGAAAGGGAAGAATCACCATTCAATGCGGCTGTTGCTAAAACTTCACAAACGATAGACAGGGGAATCTGCTTGGGATCCTCAAATACGACCAAGTGGATCCGTTGCCACCAATGATAAAATGGATGATCAAGAGAATGGTTAAGTGGAATATTCTACGCGCTACTTGCATTCCCAATAGTTGCACCATTAAAATTTATGAAGAAGGTGACTGCATTCCCCACACAATGATCATCATGATTTTGTGAGGCCTTTCTGCACGATCTCATTCATGAGTAAAATTAATATTCTATTTGAAAAAGAAATTGATATAGTCAGCACTAGCAAATTCAGAGGAGCTATGGAGATTCCTCTTCCAGTTGGTTCAATAATTTTCCTGAAGGGCAATGGTGCAGACATTGCCAAGCACTGCATTCCAGGAGTGCGACACCATAGGGTGTATGTATCCTTCCACATAATGGACGACAGTAAAATACCGTATGGATTCCAGTAGGATCCAGAATTAGAGGAGTTATTTCCACATGAGCTGTGAGAAGGTTGTACCTCTAAGTACATGCGAAGGGAACTCTTATCCTGGAGCATGACTTAGAAGGTCAGCTTGATCAGGAACTCAACATACCTGATACAGAGGGTTCACTTTCTTTCTTTTAACAACATGACATGTATTTGATTTTATTCAGTCTACAATATACTCATAGAATGAGATGATTCTCAATGTATTTTGACAGGGAATACATGATGTACCTTTTGAGGCATTAGCCTATGTCTGATTTATGGAATCCCTTTTTGGAGCAAATTAATGGGGATTTCTCTCAAATTGTGCTTTTTTGTTAGTAGCCTTTTTGTGTGATGGATGAAAGCCGCGGACCATGCGATGGTTCAGAATTTCAATGAACAAAGAACAAAACAACAAATCTTCGACAATAAATAAAACATAAATGAAAAATAATCACCAACAAATAAACAATAAAACAAATTTCTTTTGAAAATCAACCAATTAAAATTAAAAATTTAAAAACATATTTTAAAAAAAAAGTAAATGTGATAAAAACAACAAGAAAATAAAACAAAGTTGTTGAGTGGAAGCTTCCATTTTCAGAATTTTCTACTCTTTGTGCGCGCAACACAACCAACTTTATCTACACTAACTCTCTGCACATCCTCGCAGAATTTCACATTCTGCACAAAAACTCACAAAGCTTTACAGATCTCCTTCAACAGGATCAACCTTTTTCACATGATACATTTCTCTAAATTCAATGCAACTAACCCTCTTTTGAGAATTGACCTACATTTCAACTCTCACTTCAGAATCAGTCATACATTTCTGATTCATTATATTCGAGGTCGGTCCTTACATTCTAACACTCTCTTTTGAGAATTTATCTACGTTTCAATTCTCATTTTTGAATCAGTCCTACATTTTTAATTCATTACATTCAAAGTCGGACCTTACATTCCGACACTCTCTTTTGAAAATTGACCTACATTTTAATTCTCATTTTTGAATCAGTCCTACATTTCAGATTCATTACATTCGAGGTCGGTCCTTACATTCGAACACCCTCTTTTGAGAATTGACCTACATTTCAATTCTCATTTTTGAATCAGTCGTACATTTTTGATTCATTACATGCAAGGTTGGTCCTTACATTCCGACACTCTCTTTTGAGAATTGACCTACATTTCAATTCTCATTTCCGAATCAGTCCTACATTTCTGATTCATTACATTCGAGGTCGGTCCTTACATTCTGACACTCTCTTTTGAGAAATGGCCTACATTTCAATTCTCATTTCTGAATCTGTCCTACATTTTTTATTCATTAGATTTGATGTCGGTCCTTACATTCCAACACCCTCTTTTGAGAATTGACCTACATTTCTATTTTCATTTCCGAATCATTCCTACATTTCTGATTCATTACATTTGAGGTCGGTCCTTACATTTCGACACTCTCTTTTGAGAATGGACCTACATTTCAATTCTCATTTTTGAATCAACCCTAAATTTCTAATTCATTACATTCGAGGTTGGTCCTTACATTCTGACACTCTCTTTTGAGAATTGATATACATTTCAATTCTCAGTCCTACATTTCTGAATCATTACATTCGAGGTCGGTCCTTACATTCTGACTCTCTCTCTCTTTTTGAATTGATATTTGAATTTCAATTCCCACCTCTGGGTCAGCACTTGCATATTGACTCCCATCCTTTGGAAATCTTTGAAATTTCATAACTCAAAGTCCACTCTCCAATCCCCAGCGAGAGTCCCAACTTCTCGACTTAATTAAACACACCTCTGCTAATTCCCCAGCGGAAACAAATCAAACACAACCCTACACATATTTTCAGGTATGTTGATTTAGAAGTTGTATTAGTCTTTGTTGATCTTATTGGTCAACGCCAATACGCGCGGTGTGCTTGCCCAACACACCACACCTATTGGGGGTCCATTTGTTGACCTCACTTTTGGTTGAGGTTTAGTTTTTCCTCTTTAGTAGCATAAGGTCTAACCATAGGACTTTCCTATTGACTATTCTTAGAAAACTAGAAAAGTCACCCTCACCATTAGAAATTTTAAACTCTTATTTACTCAACTTGAAGTTCCACATGTTGGTCTCAACCTCTAAATACTTAGTAGGTGGGGTCACTATGAGGGAAACTCAAGATGAGTCACCCTTATGACTGCTGGACCTTATGGTTAACCCTGGGTGTTGGTCTGGGGCTAAGGCACTCACTACTGTCATCTACACTCATATTCACTCACAACCCTAAACTCAAATTTCTAGCCTATATCCCTTGATCTTCTTGGGATACTCATGTAGATAGTCCCTAAACCTACCAGCCCTAGGGCTATGGTTTGGCTAAGACCACTATGTAGAGGACCCAAAAAGGAGTTTCCATTGGTACATGGCTTGTTTATGATGGTTGGTACCCCAACTCTGCCAAAATACCCACCTCGGCCTTTTACCCATAAAACACCCCCAAATTACCAAAATACCCATCTTGGGCCCAAAATCCCAAAAATTCAAAAAATTCACATAAAATCCCAATAAATCTTAAATATTCCTAATTTAATTTCTCTCAACTACCACATGTCCTAATTTGGCCAATTTGACCATCTTTAACAAAAATCCCCAAATTTTCCTTTAAAGACATAAATTTCCCCAAATCCAACTCAAATGTTCATCAATTTGATCTCAATTGACCTCAATTCCAATCCTAAACTCAAATTAACTTTTCATATGACCAAACCAAACCAAATCCAAGCTCAATTGGTCCATTATTTGAGCCCACTTTTGATTTGGACCAAAGCCCCAATTTTGACCATATGACCTAATCTCACCAAATTGAACCCATAGCCTAGTAAATTGGCCTCAATTAATGTTTAAAAATCTTTATAAGAT
Source organism: Phalaenopsis aphrodite (assembly GCA_003013225.1). Lineage (NCBI taxonomy): Eukaryota > Viridiplantae > Streptophyta > Magnoliopsida > Asparagales > Orchidaceae > Phalaenopsis > Phalaenopsis aphrodite. Next base: position 739,133 of record NEWO01000453.1, on the reverse strand, counting down.
TCCTATACATCAAAATTAACCATCAATTGGCCTTGGTGAAGTCTCAAATCCATTTTACTTTGGCCTTAATTTAAAATTCCCAAATTTAGCCCCAAATTAGCTAAGTCCCCAAATTTCACCCAATTGATTGCCTTAATCCCCAAATTGGCATCCAATTAATGTTGAAAACTCTTCATGAGGTCCCTATTGACCATTCACAACAATTAATTTGGACTTAGGCCAAGTCTAACCCAAGCCTAGCCCAATATGACCAAATTGACTAAAAATCAAAATTCCCTCAAATGGTCCCTTCAATTGAACTCAAACCATTTTCATTCTTCACTTAAGTTGTTCCTTATGATCATCTACACCAAATTCAAAATTTATTTGGGCCAATTGACATGGCTAATCTAGCCCAAATCCAAGTTTTGGTCATTTGCACCCACTTGGACCCATGCACTAAATGAGACCTAACCACACTAAAGTCACCAAATTAACTCCATCATAGCCATTAGTTGGAATTAGTGACCAGTCAAAACACCAGAAAACCACCTAAATCAAGCCATGGACCAAAGGTCCCCAAAATCAAGGGAGATTTTTTCCAAAAATGCATGTGCTTAAGATATCCTTACCAAAATCAGGTATTATTGCACTAAATTGCTGTAAA
>NEWO01000453.1:642521-666093 GCA_003013225.1 Phalaenopsis aphrodite | reverse complement strand
TTTCAAATAAAACTACTTAGATAAGATATGGACTGATGGGAAGGTGAGGAAAGGAATAATGGAAATAATTTTAGTAGAGAGAAAACAAAATGGATTATTTAATTTGATTTTCATTTGCACTGATAATATAGAAAATAAAATTTATTATCATATTTTTATATTGGAAGTTAAAATAGAATAAAAGTTCATATTTAAGACTATCCGTTTTGATTGGAAGTTTGATTTTGAATTGCATTGTTTGACTTTAGTCGTCCCGGTCTAGAAGCAAAGGAATTGCATGCTTTTAAATCATGTAAATTTAATTTCTAAACTCAATCCTCTATAATACTTGATGTCTTACTGAAAAGTTAGCACATTGGTTGATGCTACTATTAGAGTTTGATATTACTTAGTCCCTTTAAGAGCTTTGAAAAATCAGTCTCTTCTTGACTTTCTAGTGGCATGTGCACTTGATGCTAACTCACCTTTAAACAATAACCTTCGTGATGAGCAAATCATAAGCTTAGAAGGTCAAGCCAAGTCTTAATGCGTGCTATACTTTGATGGTGCCGTCTTTTCATAGAATAGAGGACTCCTGATCTTCAGTTATCGGCAAGGTAGCTTTTGGGTTGATATTTATCACCCACAAAAAGGGAATGACGTGTTAGTCTTATCACCTTTTGGAGCCTTGTATGAACATTAAAGCCAAGTAGGAAGCTATGATTATAGGTTTAGAGCTGGCGATATTGATGGACATTAAGAAAATTAAGATTTATGGTGATTCACAGCTAGCTATCAAACTGGTAGCGAGATCTATAAGGTACTGAAACTCAAACTCCTTCCATATTATTGGTATACCATTAAGCATCTTGAGTGAATTTTGACAGCGACTTTGTATCGAATTTCCCAAAACAAAAAATGCTTTAGCAGGTGCTCTGAACTAACTTAAAAGGAAATATTATTGTCCTAAAAAGGACTCAAGTTCTATTAAGTACAAAACCAACAGGCTTTGCCTCCCATCGACTTAGAATATATTAATTGACCAAAAGTCAAGGTTTATTTATAGAAGATGATCAAGTCAATGATTGGAGATTGCCTTTAATTGATTATCACCAGGATGGCAAACTCTCAATTGATAGGTATCTTGTGTATAAAATTAGGAAGTGAGCATTGTCTTTTTATCTGATTGATGGTATTTTGTATCGTCAGTCATTTGAGCAAATGTGGTTATGTTGCCTTAGAATGTATAAAGCTTGAAAGGTGATAACTAAGCTACATGCTAGTCCATACCCAAAATGAAAGCAAATTTAAAGCACTGGAGGTACTATTGGCTATCGATGATGGATGATTAGATTTTTACAAAATCTCTTATTCATCAATGTTAAGTGTACAGTATATTTTTGTTTTAACTTCCTAATGTTCTACATCCTATAGTGGCCTCATGGCCTTTCAAGTCCGAGGGTGCAAACACTTTGGTCCTATTGACTAAGCTTCTTATAAGGGCCATCTGTTTATAATTGATTCAACCTACTACTTCTCAAAATGGGTGAAAGTTATCCTATTATGTGAATTCAAAGCTTACAACACGCTCCTTTTTTTTTAGGAAATTTCGTGTATAGATTTCGCATTCTTCATCGAGCCATATTTAATAGTGGAACCATCATAAGAGCACCAAAGAATATTTTTATTCGATGACACGAAATCAATTGTAGATATTTTTCCATCTATTACCCTTAGACTAAAAGATTTACCAAGGCCTTCAATAAGATACTTATAAACATCTTGAAAAATATTCTGGATGAGAACAAATAATAGTGGCACAAGAAGATATCCAAAGCCTTGCGAGCCTATCAAACTATATATAGTAGGAAGCTGACTCAATCCACTCTGTTTGCTTTAGTCCATAAAGCTTTAGGCTATGCTGCCTTAATAAGCATAACTTCCCTCATTCAAGCTTTCGATTGGGAGTAAATTTACACCAAGTAGAACATTTGATTGTGATTAGCAGTGCTTAAAGGTTTGTAAGCGATTATAAGCTAACTGATCTGTATAATAGAATGCAATATTTCTTATGTATTTTTGCAAATTTTTATGGATGGAATTGCACTTTAAAGTAATGTATATTTATGTTTTTCTTACAAATATAATAGGTTTTAGAAGTGGAGATAAGTGGAAGAGACATCGAGCAAAGTGGTGGAGATTTGGAGCAAATGAGTTCACAAGAGACTGACGTCTAGGCGCTAGACCCTTGGGCGCCTAGACGCTAGTCTTTTCCCTAGAAATCCAAAAGACTAGCGCCTATGAGCCAGCTATTGGGTGTCAAGGTGCTACCTTACTGGTGCCTAGGCTCTAGACCTATGGGCACCTAAGCTCCAAACTCATGGGCACCTAAGCACCCATATTGATCCCGACCGACAGAGTGATTGGCCCCTAGGCGCTAGCCCCCCTGGCACCTAGGTTCGTGCAACTGCATGAGATAATTTTCAGCAGTTCATGTGGAAGATGTAAGGAGTTATTCGGATGTCTAGAGGGCTTAATGAGGAGATGTTTTAAAGTCTTTTGAATAGGATGAATGGAGATAAGGAATAAGTGTTGTAAGTTGGTTGTAGGGTAGAGTTGAGTGAATAGTTTTTAGAGATTTGGAGTGGATTTGAGCTGTATTGTAAGGAGAGTATTCAAGAGAGCAGTAAAGGACCACTAGATCATTAGGGAAGCATTTACTCAGTGTTATAAAGGAAAGAAAACTAAGTATTGTGTACTTTTATTATTATGTTTCCTTAAAAACAAAATTTTAATGGATTTTCTAATTTCTAATGATGCTTTATGAACTTCATGCATTCTGATATTTTTTGTTTGCTTTTCCTTGTAATGATTAAATAGGATTTGCAGGACTGCAAACCATTTTTAAAATTATATTTAAGTTCTTAATGTGAAGAGTAATCTTTGAGTCTTCATTTAATTTTCATTTTTGCCAAGTGAATTGTTAAAATGTGTTGTGATCCGTAGTAACTCGGAAGTGCTATGATAGAACAAATATGTCATTTATAGTGATCAATATGGTATGGTAGAAGTACGTTTTAGGGATATGCAAATGTTAGAGAAATAGTCTTTTGATTTGTTCGAGTTGGGATTTAAGAAATTAAAGCTAACATAATCAAGCTTCTTTATGCACTCGGGAGAGCATAAAGAAGAGAGTTGCTCCTATTTGTCACTAACTTCATTCACAATTGACACTTCGCATTTCCTACGCTCAACTTATATCATTACAAGGGAAGGTAATTCTATAATTTAATAATCACTGGTTCAATTATAGTAAGTAAGATTTCTATAGGATTTAACCTTTGAAAACTGATTGCATTACCGTAGTATTAGTTTTTAGAGCTTTTCCTAGTCTAAATTCCAGGCTAAGAACTAAACCTAGTAGACAAGAACTTCTCTTATGTATAATTCCCTCATTCCTTGAGAGATTAAAATTCTAGACTCAAAAATCTAATATTACTGATACGACACGTACACATGCATGAACCCTAAAGTGTGAGTGCACTTATAAAAGGGTATCAAGTTTTTGACAATGTCGTTAGGGATCGAAAGTGTAGTTAACTTTGGAGAATTTACTTGAACTATTTAGACCTAAAGTTTGAAATCTATTGTGTTAAATTTTATGTGTATTTGTACGTTTTTTTGAAAAATAAAGATTCTATAAATATTTTTGTGTGATCAACTTGTGTGAAACCTACTAGTTGAGCCTTTAAGTAGTGGTTGCGTAGTTCAAGACCTACAGGACTTAAACCTTATGATTCAGAATTAGAAAGAACTATTAAGAGAATTAGAATACAAAAAAGACTTCACGAACTTATAGAAGAAATAGCAAAAAATCAACAAATCAATTTATATACCCAAGAATCAATTAATGATCATCATAATATGCATATACCATTAATGAATTACACTAATCCCACAATAGATGAAATTTAATTAAGTATTTAGACCTCAGCAGTAGATGCTAATACATTTGAACTTAAGCCTGCTATTATCAAAATAGTGCTAAACAAACAATTTGGGGGAAACCCTTCTGATAATCCTAACTTACATTTAGCAAGCTTCTTAGAACTTTGTGCTACATTTTACAATAATGATGTATCAAAAGATGTTATTAGGCATAGGCTTCTTCCTTTTTCTTTAAGGGACAAGGACAAAGTATGATTAAATTCATTAGCACCCGAATCAATTAAGACATGGGGTGACTTAGCCCAAAAATTCCTAGCTAAGTATTTCCCACCTTTAAAAAAAGCTAGACTTGGTTATTTTTTCAGCACGACGATAAGCTGATTAGTGAGGTTTGGGATCATTTTAAGAAGCTTATGAGGAAGTTCCCACATCATGCACTGCACGATTGGCTGATTATTCTGACTTTTTACAATGGTTTAGTAGGATCCCTTAGATCTAGTATTAATGCAGCCACTGGTGGTTTGCTTATGTCAAAGCCACTTGATAAGGTATATTCTCTGTTTGAGGAGATAACTACTAATAATTTTCAATGGCCTTTTGAGAGAGTAAACCCTAGTAAGGTAGCTTGTACATGACACAGATGTGCTTTCGCTTATAACTTCTTAAGTAGTAAATATTTGTAGGAAGCTAAATTAATTTGGAATGAACCAACCTCAATGACCTCTCATAATTCATTTTGAAAATTCTTTTGGACAATTGGTTTATACTAATACTGGTGGAGAAACCAATAATGTGAAAATAATCAAGAAAATGCTTTAGAAAATTAGAACAACTAGGGTAGTATCAACTATAGACCTTATTATCCTCCAAGATGTATCTCTAACCTATAATTCAAGGAGAAGAAGCTGTCTTGGGAGCAAGTTGTATTGCAAATGGGGAATCAACTACAAAGTCAAGATGCATCAATTAGGAACATATAAATCAAGTTGGGACAGATTGCTAACTCATTTAACAGTCGACCTCAACCCTAAGGAGAAGAATAGTGAGCATGTGAAAGCTATCCAACTAAGGAGTGGAATAGAATTAGAGGATGTATTTAATGGAAAGATGTTAAAATTGAAAAGGAGACAATAGAACCTGAAAGACCTTTGCAAAATATTTCGAAAAACTTATAAAAAACAGTCTAACCAATTAAAACTAATTTTAAAAAAACGATCACCACCATTTCTTCAATGATTCTAGAAAAAAAAGTTGTACCAGGAATTTTCAAGATGTTTTGAGATATTTAAAAATTTAACGATTAATATACCCTTTGCTGAAGCATTAGAACAAATGACCAGCTATGTAAATTTCATTAAAGAGATTCTTAATAAAGAGATCCTTATATTGCATTGGATTTACGGTGAACTTAAGCTTTTCATTGTAATTTTTGTGTTATTGTATGAATAAACTAGCGTAGTTTATTTTGTTTTGATTCATTCATAATTTATTTGCATCTTAGTAATATGTATCTTAAAACTTAGTGTGAGTTTTAAGCATCAAATGAGTCATTGTAGAATAATTAAGATCAAATATTTAAATCCTTAAGTACAAAAGTATATACTACTTGCACACTTAGAATCAAATAAGAAATATATTTCTTGCCATCACTCAACTAATTAGTAGGTATATACATAATTAGCAAGAGTGATTTATTGTTTTATTGAATAACAAAAACTAAGAGACACTAATGTTCTTGATTGATAATTTATGTTAGGTAAAATCTTCACCATAATAGTAAATAAAGTAAAACTATAAATCCAATGTCATTTCTCTCCTTTTTAAATTGAAAAGCATTTTATATCGTAGCCTTTAGAAAATAATTTTGTTTAGTTATTCCAAAAATTTGAGCTCTTAGACAAAAAGCATTATATAGCTTAGCCTTTTCAAATATTTATAAGTAGATCCTTTTGAAACAATACTAGATTGTTATCTATCATGTGTACATGCTTACACTTTTTTTAGATAGTCAATAGAAATGATTTTTTAATTGATATTAATGTTTTTCATTTACTTAGAAAAAGTAGAGACTAGGTGTCAAAAGATAGTAATTTTGAATATTAATGTTAATAGTGTTAAGCATCAACATTGGGTTTGGAGCCACTGGAAAGTGTTATGGTCCAAATAGATGTTTTTTTTCTTGGTACTAACATTAAGGAGAAAGGGATTGTCAAATGGAAGCTTGGGCAAAGTTTAAACCTATAAAAGATCTCAAAAAAAAAAAATTTAAAGATATGAATAAATAGCACTGTGATCTTGTATAGTCATAATAGTTTTGTATGTAGCTATGAAAAATGCTCTTTATATTGATATTTAATAAATATATGCTCATTTTTATTTAAATTTAAAAACTAAATGATGTTCAAAATAAAATTATTGATTATAATTTTGAAAATTGATAAATAATAATTTTAGAATATTTCTCCCTAAAGGAACCAAGCTATTTATATAAATATGAGACAATAGTTTTTTGATAGAAATATAATATATTATAGTTGCGATATTGTACCTTAATGAGAGCATGTTGACTTTTATACCTTCTATGCCTTATATTCTCCAAGATTTTTTTTCGTTAAGTATTTAGTCTTCTTCTATGGATAATATTTTTTTCTTAAGTGTTTAATGAGTCATCACATCTTAAAGGCTATACACCTTTAAGATTATTATATGTTTTTGTGTATCACTTGAGCTCTACATCATTTGAGATTTTAGGATGTATATATACTTTCTAGATTTTGTCTTCTAAAAGTTTTTGATGCAATGAAGCCTTTTGAGATTTTAGCATTTTGAGATTTTTACAGTATATGTACCTTTTTAAGCTTAAAATCTTCTTTATTTTTTTATGTGTTTGTACCTTATGAGACATTAACTTGATGAATAATGTCAAATAATGATAGCAGGAATTAGTTTTGTTTGTTTTAGTGAGTGATGGTTTTAGTGGGCATCATATTTTATGTTAGCATGTGATGAGGTTAGCAGACATAGGTGGCCATATAATCATAGTCAGGAAATGTTGATTTAAAAGTCAAAACATGTTATGGAAGTCAAGAAACCATGGTTATGTGATGGGGATAAAAGATCAAGCAATAGAAGTCGAGCAACTAATGATAACTAATTGTAGTTAGATGATTATAGCACGACAAAGAAGATCACAATAAGAAGGGTTGAATGACTTATGTGACACATAGGCGACATCATTCTTATGGCATTGGTTAGGCAAAAGTAGTTCAATTGTGATGGTCAAATGGTAGTATCAGTTGAGACACTCATGGTGTTTCAAAAATGTTATCGAAGTTACATGAGATAAATGTGTTAAATAAATGGCGTCTACAAAGTTAACATCTTCTCCAAGTGGAAGGGGAATTTTAATTTCATTATGAGGAAACTCTATAAAGGTGTGCTCATATTATATACCTTTAATTGGTGTTAAATCTTTTTTTAAGTGAACCATTTTACATTATGCCAATGTTGCTTGTTAAAAATTCTTACTAGAGGTGAAAAATCGAACCATTTCTGAAACTCATTAATTAAGTGTACATCATTTTTGAAGAATCGACTCAATGTGTCATTGCCAACATAGATATACCTATTAGAGAGAAAATGAGAAGTGATCTAATATAGGTAGTTTGAAGATTGTTCCATGGAATGGTGATTATCATGACAATAGACTCTATTGTTATAATTATTTTGCTCAAATGCCATCAAATAAATGTTCGTGGAGCCTTGCAATGATATGATAGGTATAGAGATGATGGAATTTAAAAATGATCAACAAAAACAAGTCCTCATGATGTTATCATAAGAGCTATTGTAAGATAATAACAATTTAGTGACAGTGGATAGAAAATAATAACTTGAAAATAGCAATTAGGCAACAACAACCTTAAAGAAATAATTATATTCTTATAACAATTGTTGGGCTACAATAGTCGCTAATGGTTATCAAGGATTGTTGGTGTTGATCACCACTGGCTCTCTTTGTATGAATGAAAATTTATAAAAAATGAAATAAAATTAAATTTGATACGCCACCGACAAATTTTTATCATCCGACATGAATCTCGAGGCAATATTTTGAGCAAAAAATATTAAAATCTTGATAAAAAGTCATCCAGAGCTCTGATTTTAGCAAATTTTTAGTCAAACTGACCAACTAGATGAGACAAACCTAATGATTTCAAAGTTAGTCCAATCTGAGTCAAATCAAACCCATATCAAATTATTAAACCACTCTTGGAGAAGTTCTGGGCACATTTGGAAGGTCAAACAGATGTCAAATTTAACGAGTTCATAGCCGAATTAAGCGTTTCAACAAGTCAAATCAAACACCCAAGATTGCTCAATTCCGACATTATTAAGACACTCAAATGTCCATTAAAATGTCATATGATCGAGGGAAGCTCTTCGGACTGTCCGATCAAAATGGTTCATATTTTTGCATTAATTACATCTAGAACATATAAATAGAGCTCAACCCATTAAGGAGGCTTGAGAGAGAACTTGAGGAGAAGGAGCTCAAGTCCAACATCATTACTATTATCAACGCATTATCGCCGACCACCACTTACCGCTGTTGACCATCACCTGCCGCCGTCGACTACCGTTGACCACAGCCGATCATCATCGATTATGTTCTAACATTGTCGATCACCGTCGACCATTGCTGATAAGACGCCTTCAGTCGATGTTGTAACTTGGAAAATCTAGTAATCATTTCCCGTCTGTGGGACAATGATCCTCTATAATCATCAAATATAGTGGTTTTTTATAACAGGTCCAGGCCACATGGTTTTTTCCCTTTACGGGTTTTCCACGTCAAAACTTCTGGTGTTATCACAGGTTGTTTCCCTTTCTTCTGAGTGTGTATTGAATCCTCATGCAACGCGAAGAAGATAATCCATTACTCTACGGTTGCAAACTTTCTAGCACGCATCAAAATTAAATGCTCATATCAGTGCGCTCTTCCATAAAAAATTAGAAGCCCAAAATTATACCATGTAATTTAGGGTTAATTTGAGAAATACAAAAAAAAAAAAAAGAAAACCTATATAATTAAAATCTACTTAGACCTAATTAGGTCTTGAGTTTTTTATGAAATGTCTCTCTAGCCGAGTTGAAACGTTGATAATTTTCTTAGAATTTTTGGAGTAAAATTTTTTTTCCTTAAGTTCCATAGAAATCTCTAAATAACCTAATTAATTAATTCTTTTGTTTTGATCAATTACAACTCAGCAAAATCACCTAAATCTTAAAAATATGTTAATGCTAAGCTTAATTGAATTCCTTGAAGCCTAAAATAAAAATTAAGGTTCATTTATGGATCAGGTAATTCCAATTTCATTATGAGGTAACTCTATAAAGGTGTGCTCATATCATATACCTTTAATTGGTGTTCAATCTTGTTTATAAGTGAACCCTCTCATATTATGCCATTGATGCCTGTTAAAAATTCATATTAGAGGTGAAGAGTCTCATCATTCCTAGACTAATTAATTAAGTGTACATGATTTTTGAAGAATGGACTCAATGTGTCATTACCAACAAAGCTATACCTATTAGAGAGAAAATGAGTAGTGATCTAATATGTATGTAGTTTGAAGATTGTTCCATGGAGTGGTGGTTATTGTAACAATAGACTTTATTGTTATAATTATTATGCTCATATGCCATCAAATAAATGTCTATGGAGCCTTGCAATGATATGATAGTTTCTCATAGACGACATCCAATTATTGTAAGCTTAAAAAATCTAAACGATAGAAAAAAAAAAATTCTAAGCTCAATAAAATATCTAGCATACATATAAATGGAAGTGAAAAAAGGCAAATAAAATTGTATTTGGAAAACTCAAAAGGGAAAAGTATAGAGACAAGGAATTAAAAAATGATCAACACGTCCAAGTCCTTATGATGTTATCATAGGAGGTATTGGAAGATAATAACAATTTAGCGAAAGTGGATAGAAAATAATAACTTGAAAATAGCAATTACGCAACAACAACTTTAAAGAAATAATTAGATTTTTATAATAATAGTAGGGCTACAATAATCGCTAATGGTTCTTAATGATCGTTGGTGTTTATGACCTCTATCCCTCTTTATGAGTGTATATTTAATTTCACTTCTTCTCTTCTCTAAATAATATCGAGAATGGTGGAGTTTTTATAATGTTTAGGAAGTGTCATTTCGATAAATCAAGATATAATCTCAAAACTTTTAATCGGACAATCTGAGTTGACCCTTTTGAACATAGACTATTCTTCTAACATTTTTTGTGTCTAGGCTATTTTATTTCATCTCATTGAGTAGCTCTTGACTGCTAGCATGCACATTAAATTTGAAGGTGATTTGATTTTTTATTTCAAACATTTTTTTTAGTTTTCAATATATTTCAAATGATTGATATAGGCACATTTGAATATGAATCAAATCACTATTTTATTTCATTGGGTTTTTTTATCGAGATGCTCAATTTTACTATAATTTTGTTGAAATTGAAGTCCACTTGATGTTAAAATTGACTAAAAATGATCTAAACTAAAATGCATTGAGATTAGCGCTTAATTATATAATTATTTCCTGACATTAATAACTAACATAATATCTAAACCTCCATTAGATAATTAATGCACTATGATTGAGAATTTAGTTTTTTTTTCTATGAAAGCCTGGATAATTTTAAAATCATTATATATTTGCTTGTCTAATTTATTTCTCTCTGTTTCACTCTCCTTGAAAGAAAAAAAATTATAGAGAAAATTTTTAATCATATTTATATTTTCTCCGACCATCATAAAAAGAAAAATATTCACTTTCCATTCGTTTTTTTACTAAGTGAATTTATTTAGCTTAACAAAAACTTGCATTGGCTGAAAGCTTGAATTGACACGGGGAAAGCATCACATTTAAAAAATACCGAAATATATAAATAAAAAAGTAATTTTAAAATAATTAGACTAATTCAAGACTAAATGAAGAATTAAGTAAGATTATACCTGGATAGCATACAGGCACATTGTCCCGAATCCAACCCAGGAGTGCAAACTATGTAGATCAGGTAAAGTCCCATCCTTCTTAATGACGGTGAAAATTGCATAGAGGCCGAGAACGCCCAGCACCAGACCCAGCAGGTTCAGCAACATGTGAACCATCTTCCTCACCCTTCTTCTCCCGGGAACTGTCTTAAATGCCATGATGGCTAATTCCCCGCATTGAAATAAAACTAATTAAAATTTCTTTAAAATATTTTATGAAATTATTAATAAATATTTCGAATAATAGATAACGGTAAATTAGAATAAAAATAATTATTAAATTTAAGAGAGATATAATGCTGCCGCATTTCTCACCTTGGCCAATGCATATTACAGGCCCAAATAGCATCAAGACATGGTGCGCCTACGAAATTAGGAGAATTGTTACAGATGGGAATTAATGATGAATATGCTCAAGAAATAAATAATTAAGGAATAATAATCTTCGACTGCGAGTGATGTCGTGTTGTTATTTTGGAAAAAATATAATATTACCTCATAACTGCGAACATAGAGCTACGTTCGGATTGCAATAGTTAGGGATATCCCATTGTGTTACATGAATATTCCAACGTGCGTTATTTGTATAAAATGAAGTGTTATTCGAGTATTTTGTTGTGTTATTGGAATATTCCCCCGCGTTACTTGATTTGGCGTTGTGTTATTCGACATTTTCCCTGTGTTATTTCAATTTTCACTATGTTATTGGAATAACATTGTACCAAATCAAATAACACGCGGGAATTTTTCAATAACATTTCAGTCCCAAATCAAGTAACGCGGAGAATATTTCAGTAACGCGGCAAAATAATCGAATAACACCATATAATATTCTAATAAAACTTTATTCTTTTACAAATAACGTAGATAAAATATTCCTTTAACACAATAGGACAATCCTAACTATTGTAATCCGAACGTAGCTCTACGCTCGGAGTCCTGATGTAATATTTTTCCTTTTATTCTAGATTCATCAATAGGTTTCTGATTTGGTAATTAAAGAAGAGGCTCCTATTTGATTTATTTCTGTATTATAATCTCATTTCTAGTAGCTCATCTTATTTGATTTATTTCTTTTTTATTTATATTAGAAACCTTAGTAAGCTGATTTTTATACTTACCATATAATCTTTTATAGTTTCTTACTAGGAAATAGCTATATTGTCTATACAACCTATTTTCTCTCCACTATGTGGAACATTGTTTAGAAAATAGTAATATTTTGTAATTTTAGTTATTCTTCTCTTGATCAACCATCATTAAATCTACTTCATGAAAAATACTAAAATTTTATTTTCATGCTTGTTGATTATTATAAGTCAAAAGCTCTTCTTTTAATATGTTATCAGACAAATTCGGGGCTGGACTGCCATCCTTCCACGTCCCAATTTTAATATTCAAATCAACAAAATAACAGTTTAAGTCTCTTAAATTTGAATCGCTTTTGAGTGCTTATTTTTATTTCAATTCATTTTAATTATATTTTTAGACTTTCTTAATGCTATATAAGTTGAAATAATTAAAGAAAAATTGTTTCATGATCAGGAATCCTTCTAACTCCTTAAAATTTTCGGATCTTTTGTCAAATTCTCAACAGTCGAAAGACTTGTTCATTAGTCATGATATGCCAATCTTTTAATGATTAAAAAATATTATTTTTAAATATTTTTTTATACCTTCCAAAAAAATTGTGGGGATAAGTTTCTAATAGTTGTAGCGCAACTACAGTTTATTGAATAATCTTCTGATAAGCTAGGTGCGGTGACTATTATAAATTTTTATGTCTTTTTGGAAAAGTCAGACCGTTGTCAGAAAGCTGCCACCGCACGGCATGAAAACACTGTTTTCAACGTTTTGAAAGCTTATAAGCTGTCAAAACGAAGTTTACACAAACAGATCAGGTGCGTTTTCAAAACGTCATCGCACCAAATAAACTGCCCCAAACAGCCCATAATCTCTTTTGAATTAAGAGAGTGTGGCCGTAGGTGAGATCTAAGTTAAATAGATTTTAGTGTTGAATTTCTCAAATTCAAATATTATTAAGATAAAATTCAATTAAATTCAATTGATTTATTTGACATAAATTTTTTTAAAATATCTTTTTCCCAAGTTATATCAGTTAAATCCGTTAAATTCCCAAGTTAAATCCGTTAAATTTAATCAAGTCAGATTTATGTGAAAAGAATAAATCGAACTGAAAAAATTGGATTTAACATGGCGCCGTATTTTTCTAGCCCAAAAATGGCATATGACTGGATTTATATTAAGCTATTGTGTAAATCCTATAAATTAATTAAGAGTTCTACATGCCAGCAAATTATTTGCAATTTTAAATTAATTAAAATTAAAATAAATATGAACTCTCAAGCATAATTATAAAACATTGCCATTGTACGCTTAAGTACTAAGCAACACTTAACAAAATAGATCCGAATTATGAAAAGCAAATGCTTCATAAATATATGATTACACAATGAGAGAGAGAGAGAGAGAGAGAGAGAGAGAGAGAGAGAGAGAGAGAGGAAAAGACTAACATTCAGTAGCCGCTCCAAGTTTTTGGATTTCAAGGATAGGCCACCTCTGAAGTGTAACACCCACACAAGCATAAGAGTTATCGCAGCCACGGCAAGCAGTTGCGCCACCACAATTGCCGGAGTTGCTGATATTCGAAAACTCGCTCCATTCTTTCTTACCGCCATGATTAGTTGCAAGCTAGAAGGAGAGAGAGGGAGAGAGAGCAGCAGAAGTTTCCTCCCCTTTCAAGTCTCCTTTGTGCTAAAATGTAAATAGCTTCATATTATCACTCCAATTGTCATTTTGTTTGCCCTGGAAATGATGGCATGCGTTTTTCTCAATTGACCAAAGCTTCTCAAGGCAGATGGAGACAAGGAGAGAGGAAGAGTGTTTGTTGCAGACATGGAAGTGGCAACAAATCGCCAGTTTTCCAAAGCAAGAAGTATACAGCTATTTAATTGACGCTTTATTTATGATATTTCCAAAGATGACGAGGCTTAATATATAGGAAATAAATTAAGATAAATATCTGTTCATGGTCGGCGCTTCTAACGGATCTATTTCGTAGATAGCATTTTCTTTTGTCCTGAATCTTAACATAGGCCCCGTCCTATCCAGTGCCCGCCCCTACATTTTTTTTCGTTTGGTTGACACATTTTTGGGGGGCTTTTTAAAAATTTTCGCAAAATGCGGGCTCCTATTATACTACCCTACCGTCTCCCTCCCCCTTCTTGCGACCGAGCCTCTCCCTCCTTTTTCTGGCACTGAGCTTCCCCCTACCCGTTCACATCCTTCTGTCCAGTCTGTGACCATGTCTCGAGTTTGCTAGAATTCTTTCCTTTTATTTGGCATCTTATACTCTCTTCCAACTTTTCTCTGGCATTATGATTTTGGGATTGGTTGTTCTATTGTTGGTTTTTGATTGATAATCCTATTTTGTTGGTTTTCATTTGGATATTTTCTTTGCATTTTTTAGTTGGTATTGGATTTCTTTATTGATGTGATGCCCTATACTGTGATTTGGTGGTGGTTATTTATTGGGGTGTTGGATTGCTATTGTTTTTGTTGGTGGATTGTGGGGGTGGTTGTGTGGTCATGATAATGGTATGGTGGTTATTTGATGTCATGGCTCTGGTTTGTGCTATGGTTTCTGTGCTTGTGGCGGTTGTTGTTGTTTGGGGTGTTGACTCGTGTTGGAGTGTACTATTGTTTGGGGGTGTGGTTATGTGGTTCTGTGGTTGGGGTGTTGGCTGTGGTTGGGGGTGTGCGTTTTTGTAATTGAGTTGGTGGTTGTTGTTTGGGTTGTTAGCTGTGGTTGGGATGTGGTTATGTGTTTGCGGGTTGTGTGGTTGTGTTGTTGTGTGATTAGGGTGGTGACTATTGTTGTGGGTGTGTGGATTTGTGATTAAGATGGTAGCTATTGTTTGTGTTGTTGACTGTGGTTGGGTTGTGGTTATGTGGTTGTGTTGTGGCTCTGGTTCGTGCTATAGGTTCTATAGTTGTGTTGTGGTTGTGGTTGGGGCGCTAGATGTGGTTTGGGTGTGGCTATTGTTTGGGTATGTGTGGTTCTATGGTTTTGTGGTTGGGGTGCTAGTTGTTGTTGGGGTGTGTGGTTTAATGATTGGGGTGGCGGCTAACCCGATCCGTAGTTATACAATTATTTAAATTCAGAAATATGGCCAAAAGCTTGACCTAATTTATATTTAGCGACTAGTATGCAAAATTAAACATTATATAAAGATGACAAAAATGATTTACACACTAGGGGTACTATGCAAGTATACGTATCATTTCAAGTAATATAGAATTTTCTTTAAGAACCCTAATATCGATTCAACGGGGAATAACCAAAACTCTTATAAACTTGACTTTAATAAAACCTACTTATAATTATAGAAAAACTTATATAGGAAATGATCATAAGTTATTAAGGAATATCTAATCCTATAGAATTAAAGAAATGCCAGTATGCTAAGTAAATTCAAAATGTAAATTCAAGATAATTTAAAAGGGTTTTAGAATGCAAAGTTATCTCTATTCTAAACTAATAATGTAAAAAGAGTTTAAATTTGTATAGAACATCCTTACCCTTGCAATGAGTTTATAATTAGTATAGGAAAAGAATTTTAAAATATAACTAAGGTATTGTGTAAAATAGGAGTAATTTTATTCTTTACTCTCTGTCAAGTGCATAAAGAATCTTAACTAAACAAGAGTTTGGCCCCTAAATTTGTTGTTAGATAGGGAATATATTAGCTCTCACTCTAGAGTTCCCACTTCCTTCCTCTGAGGGTAACACCTCACTTTAGTTTTCAGACATCTGGACCAAATTGGTGATTTTAGTCTGTCACCTTGAAATTTCTAATTATATGCTTATCAAAACTTATTTCTCTATTTATTTTCACTTAACCTCAAGGACTACATTCCCTTTCATGAGGCTAAATGTGAATCTTATTATGTTTGAACATAGCCCATTTCGGGTCACTATGTTTTACAATAAATTTTAACAAATTAATTGGTCAGATTGACAAGTAAATTACACAAATAGTTTGAATTATCAAATTAATAAAATTTTAAAAGAATTTATACTAAACTACATTCCTACACATAATTATTCCTCATTGCAGGGAGAAAGAAAAAGGAAAGCACATAGATCTCATGGGGAAGAAACAAAAACACATGAATTTATAGATAAATAAACGTTTACAAGAGAAGACAAAGTAAAATAAATAAAGTACACAACTTATCTTAAACTTTTTTCCAAGAAAATCTTCAATTTCCTTTAAATCACTCACTCTCCTTACAATTCATTCCAAAATTACTTAGAATCTATAGTGAAGAAGATACCTCTCACTTCTCCTCTTCTCCTCCAAGTCATAAGCAAGCCTTCAAGACATTCTCCTCTCTAGGAAGAATCCACTTCTGTACAAAAGACTCCCTTTTCCTCCTCCCAATAGTCTCTCATTTGAATCTCTAGAAGCCTCTTTAAATAGAGCTCTCAAAATCCCAAGATTCTCTTCAAACACCTCTTCAAAATTTGTCAAAATTCAATAAAATCTTCTAGATAAATGTCTTTGGTGCCTATGCAACTGACTCTATTGTCTGGCGCCTAGACACCATATCAACATTGCTCTTTTGGCTTCATTTGACTTCAATTTGTTCCATTTTCGCTTCATTTGCTCCATTTATTCCACTTAGTGTACCTACAACCAAAAACATAAAAAATACCTTTAAAGTGCAATTTCATTAAAAATAGGCATTAAATGTACAAATAAAAGTAATATATTTTAGGCATGTCAAAATCCCCCAAACTTAACTATTATTTGTTCTTAAGTAACTTATTTCTTCTGAAGAAAATGTTAACATGTTTAAAAATGTGGTAGTGGGTTTCATTAAAGAACTCCATAGATTTGTCCTGTAAATGTGGTAGTCAAGACTTTAGGAAAATTTTAATAATTCATGTTAAAAATAAGGCATAAGAATATTTTACAATCTAGTCTAGAAATTCTAATTCTTCTATTCATTTCAAAAATTAATTGTAGTTTGAAAATCATAGGAGTCTCAGAAAAATAATAGATAGAATTTGAGAGAACTCTACTAGTAAAGGTAAACTAATACTGTAGAAAATAAAAGCTAAAAAATGTAATTAAGTCTTTTTCTTTAAAATGATTCATTTGAAGCCAATTTTTAATTAGGCATCCCCTCAAACTTCTCCTCACTTTCACATATACTTTTCTTTTCTTTCTTTCTTTTTTTTATTTTTCTTTCTTTCTTTTTTTTCTTTTTCTTTTTCCTTTCCTTTTATTTTTACGATCATTTTCAATCCTTTCTTTTCTTTTTCTCAGTGAGGATTACTATATTTGTATCAGCTTTTAATGATTTTGAACATAATTATCCTACTCTTAAAGTTAAAAACTCTTCACATTTCCTTACTTTGATAATTTGCATTAGTTTTCAAAAATAATTTTTCATAAAGTATTAATTTTTTAAAGTATAGATCTAGGATCCCCAGTATTTCAAAAAACAATTTTTTTCGTACTTTAAATAGTAAAATTATATTCCTATTCTATTTTACTTAATATCTTAATTCTTATAAATAACCTTTATCACCAAAAATTTACTTAAGTCTTACCACAACATCTATATAATAAAAAAAATACAGTCTCTAAAAATAATACCACAGACCTCATATTACTTCAAGAAGTTATTTTATAGTTTCTTAAGGGCAAACAAAATTATATTTTTCAATAGTTTTTCTCCCTCCCCCAAACTTAAATTTATCTTAATAGATTAAAAAATTTATAACTAAAAACATAAAAGCAGAAAGAAAAATTTAAAAATGATTTTTATAAAAATGGGTTTAGCATGAAACTATGTAAGTACAAGAAGGAGATATACAATACTAGAAGAGCCTAATTGACATCTATATAACACAAGGAAATTGCTAAGTACAGGAGTTTTTCTAATATTACAACATGTACAACAACAACACTATTGTAAAACAATCAGTAGTGCAGCAACACAAACAACACGCAGTATAAGCAATACAGTAATATGTCCAAATTACAACAAGTTCACCACAAAAATTTCTACAGTAAAGAGTTCAAGACATCTAATAATATAAATAAAAACAAAAAAAAAAAACAAACAAACAACAAACAACACAAAGATACTAATCCTCATCATCATCTTCTTCTGTCTCCTCATCAGTCTCCTCCTCCTCTTCCATATAGTCCTCTAGGTGATAGTCCAGAAATGAAGGACGAGGTGGAAACTAAACATTATGATCTCCTTGCAGAAAACTCACAAGTGATGTATTAAAACTCATATCATAGTTATGTTTAAGTTGCAAGTATCTTTGTACATGATCAATATTATAATCAATATCAGTCACTTTGCTCTGGCGATATGCTATGTCCTGTGTCAAAGCCTGATAATTACTATGAAGATCTTCTAACGTGGTAGAAGATTGAGCAGTAGTACGAAAAGTAGATGGTATGGAGGTAAAGGATGAAGGAACATCTGAACCTCCTCCCCTAGACCTCATTCGAGCATGCAACTCATATACTTGAATGTTGGTTCTACTAATTGGCATAAGAGATTGCAACTGTTCTTTCCAACTCCCATATCTTACTCCTGATTGCTTACATAAAGTAATAATCTGGGTAGGGAAACCTAATCTTCCAGCAAAATCACATCAGAAAAAATATTATGATAAATTATAAATCCAATATTTATATTCTCCAACTGTTGAATGCAAAAATTCAAAGATGCTCTCTGATGCGATTCTTTGGTATAGATGCTTATTGTGATGTATGCGATTATATGCTTAATTTCCTTAATAACGATTCCTATTTTGTAACAAAGCCAAAACTTGATCCAAAGCAAAAACTAGGTAAATTTTTCACTATGAAGTAAAGAAAAATACAATTATAATATTTAAATATGGGATACTACAAAAGTATACGTATAGTTATTAAGCAATTTAAGACTTTTTGATTAAGTCCCGATTATTGAACCCATAGGGAAAACTGACAATATGCACTATTGGAAAATTAGAAAGTTTAGATAACAAAAATCCTACTTAGCAAAATATTCTTACTTAAACCTAAGATGCTATAATAGGACTGAAAATTCAATTCTTTTTGTAATTTTTGATAATTGAAAATAATGCAAGAAACTAATTAACTTAACTAAATATTTGCAAGATGAATGAAATATAAGTAAAATATCTTTTACCTTATTATGAATCAGAAATAAGTATAGAAATTATGTTGTAGAAGTATTCTAAATGTGTTATGCTAAATAAGAGCAATAATATTCTTTACCCATACTAAAGATGTTATAAAGAGTTTTGAAGTCCAGTTAGGTAGGGAAAACACTAGCTCTCACTCTAGAGTTCCCTCTTCTCTTTCCACCTGGGGGCTAAAATCTCATATCAAAACTTAAAACTACAAATCAAATTGGGGGACTTTATCCTGTCACTTTAGAGTCCTCTAATTCTACACCCATGAAAGTTTATTTCCTTATTTATTTGCACTCAACCCCATGAACTACATTCTCATCCATGAAATTAATATGTGATTCTTACCATTTGTTGACTAAGACAATACCATCTTAAGATCTTACATGTTCTCACAACATGTATTAACATCTTAATTGGCCAAATCAAGAAGTAAGTGGAGTACAAGATTTCAAATCAACATAACTTCTTCCAACATTGAAGTCTAATACTTAACACAAATTCCTTTCAACACTTAATCACTTATACTTTTAAGGAAAAATATGAAGAAAACTACTCAGAATCCATAGAGAATACACAACCACACATGAGTTAAAGGTAGAAATCATGCACACAAACAAGAATTCTAAATTAAAACCAAATGTAGTCACAAAGATAAACACTTATCTTAAATCCTCTCCACCAATTGTCTTGAAGTTCCTTTGAAATCTCTTCTTTCACTCGCAATACAAATTAAACTTAAAATAAAATAAAAGTGGCTGGTGGCAGCGGCGGCGGCGATGGGCGGCGGCGGCTATTACTTGGATGGATGATGGCTGTTGGATGTCGATTGTCTCTCTCTTTTAATGATCCAAGTTTTATTTAATAAAAATCCAAGTGGTGCCTTAGTGTCTCTTCAAAATGTGTCTCCATTCAATGAATCTTCTTGAAGTTGCCTCCTTTCTAAAACTAATTGAATGAATTTTCGTGTTAATGGGCTATTTCCCACGTTTTTACCAAGGGCTGCTTCAAACGACTCTTAAAAAATTTATCTAAATTCAGTGAATCATCAAATAACTACTTTTGGTGCTAAAGCGCGGGGTACTTGACACTTAGGCGCAACTCTCTCTGTATAACTGATGCGTAAACACCAGTTTTGGGCACTTAGGTGCCTCAGTTCAATTTTTTGCACCTTCTTCATTTTTGCTCTAAATTTGACCCTTTTTCAGTCATTTTACAATTTTTAATCCATTTGATTGTACCTGAAATAAATACACACAAATACCTTTCATTAAAGCACAATATCTAAAAATTAGGTATAAAAATGTATATAAAAAGTCTATATATTTTAGGTGTATCAAAATCCCTCAAACTTAAAATGTTACTTGTCCTCAAGTAACCCTTCAATCTTTAAAAACTAAATAATTAGATGATGTATATGAGTTTCTTTAGGAGTTACTAAAATTTTGATGTAGAAATATAGTATTCCAATTTAGAAAAAATATTAGTAAATGAGACCAACTTAGAGTTTAGAAACTTTTAATGTTAAGAAATATGAAAATATGAGTTTCTATCTAATTCAAAAATATGGTAGATTCTCTAAATATAGAGTTTAGGCATTCTGTCTTCACTACTTAAAAAAAATTTTATTAAGCATAATTTTACTAACCATATTATATCCTTAAGCTTAAGAGTTTCTCAAGTCATATACTTTTGAAAGATCAGATGTGGAACTAATTTTTGATTAGGCAATAATCCTCAAGCTTCTCCTCCCTTTTTCAAATTTTCTTTTTCTTTTCATTTTCAATTTTCCTTTTATTTTCTCTTTTTCTTTCCTTTTTTTTCATTTTCATTTTCTGACAAGGATTACTATATCTAGATTAGCCTTTAACTCCACCCTTCCTTTCCTAAAACAAAGAGTTGATATATTTCCTTTACTTAAAAACATAATAATAGTTTTTAAAAAATAGTTTCAGTAAAAAAAATTTAAGTTTTGAAAATAAAAGTCCAAGCTCTTCATAATTTTTCAAAAATACAATTTTTCCTACTAAAGAAAGTTACACTATACTAAGCATATTCCACACTAAAAAAATTTAACTTTAAGTTTTTATTCATTAATATAAATTTAAACTAAACTCTCTTACTTGTTTCTATATTTAAAATTTTACTTCCCTAATATAAGTTCATATATATGGTCATTTTTCTTTAAATCAAAATCAAATTTATTTGAAATATATTTTTAAATAAATAAATTTTAAGTTTTTAGAAAAATTTTCAACCCTCCCATAAACTTAAATTTTTAATAGAATAAAACATTTTAGTAGCACATATAAATATTGGCAAAAATAAAAACTAAAAATAACATGTTTGCAGAAATTTTTATATTCTAAATATGCAAGTACAAAAATGAAAAATAGGAGTAAAAATTAAATTGATCAAATTTTAGTTTACTTAATTTATAGAGATTCATTGGAATTCTATGCAGTGGAGTATAACATAAAAGTAAACAAACACACTAACAAACATACACATCTGCAACAAACAGAAAAATATCTAGTAGTAAATTGAAAATTTTAAACATGCAGCTTTTAAGTGCAAGTTAGCTATCATCTAAACCTTCTTAAAATCTAGAATTAAGTTTAGCATAGAATAACTAAATACACTAAAAACAAAATTAACACAATTACTATCACAAAAACATGAATACATCATAGTAGTGTCCAACGAAACCAAACACAACAAAAGTTAATAGTCTCAACAAATACAACTCTAAACACAACCAAAAAGTATAAAATAACTGCACTATCAAAAGTTCACAACAATACATAAACTACAAAATACACAAAACTATAAATCCAATCTAGTCATCCTCATCCTCTGCATCACTCCCATCACTATGCCAAATAGTTGCAGGTTAATATGGTGGAAATCTTGGATCTTGAGGAAAAACTATATCTTGGTTACCTCTCATGAGGTTCTCCATAGCTTAGTTGTATTCTTTCTCATAATCACTAGATATACTCATGTATCCATCCATATGTTATGCAAAACTTTCTAAATTTAATACATTTTCAGTGGTGTAGTTAACGTTATTCAAAATACTCTCCAATAGTTGTGACTGAGAATCAGATTCAGAAGTCTGACCCTGTGATGTAGAAGCACGTGAAGTGGAAGCTCGAGATGTAGAAGCCACAAAACTACTAGAAAATCCTCTTCTCCAACCAAAAATGGAATGATGTGAATAAGATTTCACATTCACACTAGTAATGGGTGACAACGACTTTATATATGCTTAAAAATACAAGTATTTAATACTGCTGCTAGAAGATTTAATTCCTCAGCAACGACACCAAAAACTTAACAATGGTTATAGATTCGATAAAGATGTATATATGTAATATTCAATAATGGTAAAGTCACACTTATCAACGTAAGTATACATATCGCTCAAGTAATGTAGTGCTATAATGGAGTCCTAGATATCAATCTCACAAGGAGTAACATTAGATCTACGAACTAAGATTTTAGAAAAGTAATACTTAATCACAACAATATAATTCAAATTGCTTATCTGCAACTAATAGGCCATTGAAATAAATATGTAATTTTAATAACTCTTAAATAACTAATTATACTAAATAAGTTTTTAATGTGATATTCAATATATAAGAAAGCATCCTTCTCCTCGTCAAGAAATTATAGTGAATGGATAAAGTGAATAAGTTCAAATTGTATTGTGCCAAATAGGAGCATACCTATTCGTTACCCTTTAGTCCAGGCATAAAGAACATTGATTAATCCCACGCTTGTGTACTGAATCTGCGGCTAGGCTGGGAGGATACTGGCTCTCACTTCGGAGCTCCCACGTTCCCCTCTCTTGAGGGCTAACATCTACACTTCAACACCCAAACAATAGGACCGAATTGAGGATTTTAGTCTGTCACTCTAAAATCTCCAACTCTACGCCTGATAATTTTATTTACCTATTTATTTGCACCCAATTTCCAAGGGCTTTAACCTCCCTGAATCTTGGATATAATCTTCACTTTAGTTGTAAAAATCAATATATTTTAACAAATTAATTAGCTAGATTGAAAGTAAATTAAGATCAAAGTGAAAAGATCATCACAACTTCTTTAACATTTTCATGGCTCAACAAATTCAAATCACCATTTCATAAATCTCATGACAAGGAGAAAGACAGAGAAAACTACTCAGAACCCATGGAGAAGATACAACAAAACTCGGAATTCATATATAAAAGCAAAGTCATACAAACTACAACAAGTAAATAACACTTATCTCTAACTTCTCCCCACGCAAACTCCTCAAAGTTC
>NEWO01000453.1:601736-631755 GCA_003013225.1 Phalaenopsis aphrodite | reverse complement strand
AAAAAATAGTTAACTAAATATGAAAATAAGTTGCAATTCCAATAAAAATTTTCTAATAGTCCTAATTTGTCCGTTACTCTAATTATGATTCTTGTTTACTCCCCGGCAACGGCGGTAAAAACTTGACAATGACTTTATATATGCTTAAAAATACAAGTATTTAATATTGCTGCTAGAAGATTTAATTCCTCAGCAATGACACCAAAAACTTAACAACGGTTATAGATTTGATAAAGATGTATATATATAATATTCAATAATGGTAAAGTTACACTTATCAACGCAAGTGTACGTATCACTCAAGTAATATAGGGCTCTAATAGAGTCCTAGATATCGATCCCACAGGGAGTAATATTAGAACTACGAACTAATATTTTAGAGAAGCAATACTTAATCACAACAATATAATTTAAATTGCTTATTTGTCACTAATAGCAATTGAATAAAATATGTAATTTTAATAACTCTTAAATAACTAATTATACTAAATAAGTTTTTAATGTGATATTCAATATATAAGAAAGCATCCTTCTCTTTGTCAAGAAATTATAGTGAATGGATAAAGTGAATCAGTTTAAATTGTATTGTGCCAAATAGGAGCATACCTATTATTTACCCTTTGGTCTAGGCATAAAGAACATTGACTAACCCTATGTTTGTTTACTGAATCTGTGGCTAGGCTGGGAGGATCTCAGCTCTCACTTTGGAGCTCCCATGTTCCCCTCACCTGAGGGCTAACATCTACACTTCAACACCCAAACGATAGGACCAAATTGAGGATTTTAGTCAGCCACTCCAAAATCTCATATTCTACGCCCGATAATTTTATTTCTCTATTGATTTGCAACCAATTTTCAAGGGCTTTGACCTCCCTGAATCTTGGATGTAATCTTCACTTTAGTTGTAAAACTCAACATATTTTAACAAATCAATTGGCCAGATTGATAGTAAATTAAGATCGAAGTGAAAAGATCATCACAACTTCTTTAACATTTTCATGGCTCAACCAATTCAAATCACTATTTCAAAAATCTCAAGACAAGAAGAAAGACAGAGAAACCTACTCAGAACTCCTGGGGAAGACACAAAAAAACTCGGAATTCATGTATAAAAGAAAAGTCATACAAACTACAACAAGTAAATAACACTTATCTCTAACTTCTCCCCAAGAAAACTCCTCTAAGTTCCTCTGAATCTGTTCCTTTCTTTATAACACACAGAATTCATCTTTGAAGCGGCAAGGAGGAAAAAATCTCACTTTCCCTCCACTCTTACAATCTCTCGAAGAATTCATCACAATTAGACTCTCTACACACTATTAGAACTCTTGGATGCTCTTCTAACTTTCCAACTCCTCAAACTCCTCCTCCATTTTCGGCCAAAATCTTCTTTTAAAAATGTAGAAGAGTTTTCCCAAGAGTTGCCTAAGCATCCCTCCAAAATTCGTCCACATCCAAAACACCTGGACATAACTGCTGATCTCACCGTCGGCGGCCTTGAGGGCGCCGTTAACAGGCCTTCTAAATAATTTAATCTGGAGTCTCGGGAAATTCTCACCGTCAGCGCCGTTGGGCTCGCCGTTGGAGCCCTAGTTCAAATCTTCAAATTTTTGTCCTTTTCGTTTGAAATTTGCTTCTTTTTGTTTCTTTTTAGTCCAATGACCCTAAATAATCATTCCCGCAACAAAACATCAAAAATACCTTACTTTAAAGCACAATATCATCAAAAATAGTGTAAAATAGGTATGAAAATCTCAACATATTTTCCTTTGGTGAATGGGCTTAAGAGATTGCAGGGTCTCTTCCGAGCTATCATATCTAACTCCAGCCTGCTCACACAAAGAAAAGATCAAGGATGCAAATCCCAAACCTGTAGTAGTAGTGGCGATGGTAGAACTTGTAATAACATTATAAATCAAAGCTCCAATGACGATGGGTTTGAACTGCTGGATACAAGAGTTCAAAGTTTCTCGATCATGGGTCACTTCATTAAGATGATTAGTAGGCAGTAGATGAGTAGAAATGAAATAATGCCATGCCTTTACAATGGCATCCAACTTCAAAGTAGAAAAGTTAACTCTCCTTTCATTTGTAATTTTCCAAAGCTCTCTCCCAGCAGTCAATGATGAAATGATTTCGTCTAGCTTCTCTTCAATAAGGCTATAACTTGAATAAAAACATAAAGTTCTTAGGGGCATATGATAAAACAGGTTTATTACCTCAGGTGAAAAAGGTACTGACTTTCCCCTCACCCTGACTCCTTCAATTTCGGGGAGATTCACATAGATATTCCGCACTATAGAAATCATTGCTTCAGCAGAACAAAAATAGAACCGCTCCCACTGGCGGCGAACAATCAGATCTTCTACAGCACCTCCCAAACTTTTAAAACAATGCTCAGGAATCAACTTCCTTGATTTCACCGCATCACTGTATCAATCCTGATCTCTAGCACTAAAAAACTTGCTTGAATTGAATTGGGACTTTTTCCTTGCTCCTCTTCATTCTTGGTGCCATTTCTAAAAAAAATTATAAAACTCACAATAAATTCCAAATTCAACTCTAAATCATTAAACTTAACTCCTACAAGCTTAAACTACAAAATCCATGTATTTTCCATAGATTTTCTCAAAATTTCACCATGAATAGTGATTTTCAAGTAGCTTAAGAATGTGCTCAAAATACATGGTAAAAATCAAAAAAATGTTTTACATTGAATTGAAGCTCTTACTTCAAGGATATCAAATCTAGTAATTTTTGCTCCAAACCACCAAGAAATCTTCACAGTATGTGTTTCCTAACTTTAAAATTGCAAAAACCTGAGGAAAAAGATGAAGACGAGTTGTGAAAATTGTGATTTCATACCAAATCTTCACTTAAAACTATATACAAACTAGTTTATGTGAAACAATGCTTAAGTGCGAAGTCTTGGCGCTTAGGCGTTAGTACCAAAATTTTAATTTTTTTTATTTAAGTGAAATGCACTCTTAGCCTAAGTCAAATAATGCCACATGGTCTAATAACTCTTTAATAACTATTTTCTTCCCTTACAACTCTCCTCTTACTCAAGATTCACAAATCTTAACTAATTCGATTCAATGTGAAATAACACGAAATTTCACACAAACAAACACTTATATTCATTTACAAATGAATACAAACATTTTGAATACATGGATTCTCCATCCTAATAGTCTTGGATGAGAAAATTGCTAAACACAATCACTAGATAATCATCACATTGATAACATACTAAACACACTTAACATTAACAATCAAACACTAAACAAAAACACTAAACCACAAAATTAATTCCATTCTACATTTGGTGGAACAAATTCTGTTCTATCGTTAGTCTCTCCTTCAGCATTTGGAATGTTAATCTGAAAGAACAAATGATGGTTAATAACTCTAATTGAATCTTCTTCAATATATTTATTATTCAAATACATAGCTTTGTCCGCTTCTTCTATAAAACTGGTATGACTAAACTGCATCTTAAGTTTCCATCCCATATGATCCAAATGTGCGTTAACTTCCATCACTTTTGCTTCAATTTAAACCACGTCAGCCTCAGTTTTAGTGATTTTCTCCGCTATCTCTCCGATACTAACGTCTAGGAAACCATTATATAACTCTTGTGCACTCTAACTAATAAACTTCTTTCCCATTGCCTCCTCCTTCTTCTTCAAATCACTCTCCTAAGAAGACATCTTTCCAAAACTCTCGCTTTTAACTTAGGATTTAGGGTTAGAATTGAATTGTGACAAAAACCCTTACATAACCCTTCTATTTGAAGGCTTTAAACTCTCCTATAACTCTTAGGCACGTCTTAAACTGCTATCTCATGTTAAAGCCAACCAAATCATGGTGAAAACTTCTAGAAACCAAAATTTGCACATGTTTTTTATATGCCAGGCTAAAACGTAGGATATTGGTGCTTAAGCGCTGGTGCTCAATTTAGCACATGTTAACTTAACATCTAAATACTCATTCTAACATGTCTTTATCATCTTTTATGGTCTTAGAATAATAACTAACTCATTATATAGTCAAAATACTACCAAAACTTTCTAAATCAAACACATAACATAATAATAAAATCAAACACACAGATAACTATGGGTTGTCTCCCATAGAGTGCTAGGTTTAACATTGTCAGCCCGACGTAACCAGTGCTTATTCTAGTTGACCCAGTATCATAAAATCATTTAATTTAAGTTAGTCACCTAAAAAGTAAGATTTCAGCCTGTGACCATTCACTTTAAATATTTTGTCAGTTTTAAGATATTTGATATCCACAGCTCTATACAGAAAAACTTTCATCACAACAAATGGGCCCATCCACCTGGACTTAAGTTCACCTGGAAATAATCTTAACCTTGCATTATAAAGCAAAACTTGTTGCCCTGGCTAAAAATTTTTAGTCAGAATCCTTCGATCATGCCACATCTTCATCTTTTCTTTGTAAATCTTATCACTTTCATAAGATTCATTTCTTATCTCTTCAAGCTCATTCAATTACAATAGCCTTTTCTCACTAGCATCCTTTAGATTGAAATTAAATTTCTTAATAGCCCAATATGCTTTATGGTCAAGTTCAACTGGTAAGAGACACGCTTTGTCAAATATTAGCCTGTGTGGCGACATTCCTATTGGAGTTCTGTATGCAATCATATAAGCCCACAAAGCATAATCAAGTTTGACTGACCAATCCATCTTGGTTGGATTTATAGATTTTTCCAATATTCTTTTAAATTCAAGATTGGATAATTCAACCAAATCATTTGTCTTAGGATGATAAGCAGTAGCAATTCTATGGTTAATATGATATTTCCTTAATAACTTCTCTATTATTGCATTTCTGAAATGACTTCTGTCATCAATTATAATTACTCTCGGCATCCCAAATCTATAAAATATGTTTGTTCTTAAAAACTTTACAACACTTTGAGCATCACATCAAGATAAAACAATAGCCTCTATCCATTTGTATACAAAATCTAATGCTAACACTTTATATAAATTTTTGAAAGATGGTATAAATGGTCCCTTGAATCTAATCCTCAAACATCAAATATGTCAAATTCTAACACATAATTGAGGGGCATCTCATTCCTCCTAAAAATATTGCCTACTTGTTGACATTGATCACAAGTTTTAATATAAACGTTAATATCTCTAAAGATTGTAGGCCAATAAAATCTTGACTGTAAAATTTTGTATGTTGTTTTATCAACACCAAAATGTCCCCCAAAATCAGAATTATGACATTTTTGGATAATTTCATAAGTTTATTTTAAAGGCACACATCTTCAAATAATAAGATCCTTTCTATGTTTAAATAAATATGGGTCATCCTAAAAATAAGTATTAGCTTCAGATAAAAATTTTTACTTCTGTTGGTATGTCATTCCATAGGGTATAATATCATTAACAATGAAATTCACGATGTCGGCATACCACGGAACACACCACTCATTAAAATTGAGCAATTCTTCATCTGAAAAATGTTCATTAATCTATTTTTTCAAAATAGAGTGGTTTCTCTAATTCAAGCTTGAACAGATGATCAAAAATTTGATTGTCAGCTCCTCTCCTATCTACTATTTCGAAGTTAAATTCTTGCAAAAGAAGAATCCATCTTATCTGTCTAGGTTTTGCATCCTTCTTTTTCATTCAATACTTAATAGCAGATGATCTGTATGCACAATACATTTAGTTCCAATTAAGTATGATCTAAATTTATCAAAAGAATATACTACAACTAATAACTCTTTCTCAGTTGTGGAATAATTAATTTGAGCTCATTAAGAGTTTTACTAGTATAGTAGATAAACTTGAAAATCTTATCATGCTTCTGTCCTAAGACAACTCAATAGCATAATTACTAGCATCACACATTAATTCAATTGTGTTTTCCCAATCTGGTGAAACTATAATTGGTGTAGTGACTAATTTTCCTTTTAATAATTCAAAAGCTTTTAGGCACTCTCTATCAAATTAAAAATCACATCTTTTTCAAGTAAATGACATAGATGCTTAGCAATTTTTTAAAAATCTTTAATATACCTTTTGTAGAATCTAGCATGTCCTAAAAAATTCCTAATTTCCTTCACACTTGTTGGGTAACATAAATTAGTGATCACTTAAAATTTTTGCAGGGTTTACTTCCATTCCATTTTATGAAATTTGATGTCCCAAAAGTTTTCCTCCTGCTACCATAAATTAGTATTTTTCTTAGTTAAGGATTAAATTTGTTTCTTCACAGCACTTAAGAACTTTTAATAAATGTTCTAAACATGATTCAAATGAAGTTCAAACATTGAAAAATCATCCATAAAAACATCAATTACTTTTTCAATTAAATCACAAAAAATAACCATCATACATCTTTGAAATGTAGCTGGTGCATTACATAAACCAAATGACATTCTTCTAAAAGCAAAAGTACCATAAGGGCTGGTAAAAGTTGTTTTCTCTTGATCCTCAGGAGCTATTTTTATTTGGTGATAACCAATATATCCATATAGAAAACAAAAGCATTTATGCTTAGCTAGTCTATCCAACATTTGATTTAGAAAGGGTAGGGGAAAATGATCTTTTTTAGTGGCGATATTGTACTTTAAAAATTTTTTCTAGCTTCATTCAAAGTCTTACTTGCGTAATATTTAAATTTAAAAATTATGTCATATCTTTACCCTAAAATAGCTCTAATTGCATAATCACTAGCATCACATATTAGCTCAAATGGTTTCTCCCAATCAAGTGAAAGTATTATAGGAGCAGTGATTAATTTTTCTTTTAATAATTCAAAGACATTAATGTTGTCTTGGTTAAAATCAAATGTTGCATCTTTTTTTAATAGCTGGAATAGGGGCTTAGTAATTTTTGAAAAATCTTTAATGTATCACATGTAGAAAGCAACATGTTCTAAATAACTTCTAACCCCTCTCATTGTAGTAAGAGGAGGTAGTTTAGCTATAATTTGATCCATTTTTCGGATCTATTTCCATGCCTTTTTAGAAATTTTATGTCGTAGTACAATTCCTCTTGCAACCATAAATTAGCATTTCTTCCAATTAAATACTAAATTTGTCTTTTCATATCATTCTAAAACTTTTTCTAAATGATTTAAACATGATTCAAATGAAGTTCTGAATACTAAAATGTCATCCATAAAAACTTTTATTCCTTTTTCATTTAAGTCTCAGAATATAGACAACATACATCTTTGAAATGTTGCAGGTGCATTACATAAACCAAAGGGCATCAGTCTAAAAGGAAAAGTACCATAAAATATTATATATGTTGTCCTTTCTTGATCCTTAGGAGCATAGGAATTTGATGATAACCAATATATCCATACAAAAAGAAAAAAAATTTGTGCCCAGCTAGCCTATTCAACATTTGGTCTAGAATAAACAAAGAAAAGTGATCAATCCTACTGATGGAATTTAATTTTCTATAGTCAATACAAATTCACTAACCAATGAATTATCATGTTGGTATTATTTCTTCTTTCTCATTGATAGGAACAGTCACACCCCTTTCTTTAGAATGTAGTGAATTGCACTTACCCAAAAACTATCTGGGATAAGATATATAATTACGACATCTAACCATTTTAAAATTTATTTCTTAACTATGTCTTTCATTATAGCGTTTAATCTCCTTTGAGGATCAGCTTTAGGTTCATGATGTTCTTTTAATAAAATTCTATGCATAAAAATTGAAGGACTAATTTCTTTGAGATCAGCTAAAGTCCATCCAAAGACTTTCTTATATTTTATTAAAATCACTAAAAATTTTTATTCTTGTAGTTTAGTTAACTCTGAGGATACTATTACAGGTAATGTTAATAAATCTCCTAAAAAGGCATATTTTAAATGTGTAGGGAGTAATTTCATATCAACTTCAGGAGGGGTTTCAATTGAAGGAATAAGATTTTTATAATTTCCAGTAGTGTCTAACAGGTTAAATCTTTCCAGAACATAATCTAAATCTTTATTACATATTTCAATGAACTTATCTTGCATTTTATCCTCATATTCATGTTTCAGATATTCTTATTTCAATTTTTTCTTCAATACATTTTTACAAAATTATCGTTACTCAAATAATCACTAATTTTCATCCTGAAGCATTCATCATCCTTTCCTTTTTCGGAGTATTTCATAGATTTTGATATATTAAATGTAACTTCTTCATCATTGAATCTCATGGTTAACTCACCTTTTTTGAAATTCTATCATAACTCTTCCAGTTGTAAGAAAATGTCTCCCTAAAATGATTGGAATTTCTTTATCTTAATCTATATCTAAAATAATGAAGTCCAGAAGAAATATAAATTTATCAACCTTTACAAATACATCTTCTACAACAACTTTAGCATAGGTGATCAAACGATCAACTAACTGAAGGGTTACAGTAGTAAGAAAAATCTCTCATAAGCCTAGCCTTCTGAAAATAGATGGAGACACAAGACTAATATTGACTCCCAAATCACGAAAAGCATTTCTAAAAAAATCTCTCGCCTATAACATAAGGAATGGTAAAACTACCAGAATCTTTAAATTTTTCAGGAAGCTTTTTCTGAATTATAGCGCTACACTCTTCACTAAGAGCAATAGTCTGATTATCTATAAACTTCTTTTTTCTATTAAGCATATCCTTCATAAAATTTACATAGCTTAGCATTTGTTCCAAGGCTTCAACAAATGAAATGTTTATGGATAGTTTTTTAAATATTTCCAAAAATTTGGAAAATTGTTCGGCCGATTTCTGCTGTCACAATCTTTGAAGAAATGTAGGTAGTGGTTTTTTGACTGTAATTTCATTGGTTTAGTAGGATATTCTGAATCATGAGGAATTTCTTCCTTATACCTTTCAATTTCCACCCCTTCTTTCTCAACTTCAATCTCTTTTTGAACTTTTGTCTCCACTACTCTTCTATTTCTTAGTTGTATAGCTTTAATTTTCTCTTTATTCTGGTCTTTAAGATTAATCTCAACTTTACTAGGAAGGCTTCCTTGAGGCCTATTGCTAAGTGTAGTAGCAATATGTCCCAATTGATTCTCATTGTTCTAATTGCCTCTCCTTGACTTTATAATTGATTACTCGTTTGTAATATCAATTCTTTCATAGACAAATTCTTCTCCTTAAATTGTGAATTGCTATTAAAGACATGAGGATAATAAGTTCTATAGTTAGTATTTCCTTGATTGTTTACATTTCCCAAAGGGTTTGCTTGATTGTTCCCCCATTGCAGATTTACACCATTAGAGTTATTATTATTCCAACTTAAATTAGGGTGATATTTCGAACCAGTATTGTAATAATTAGAATAATTATTATTATATCAATTATTTATTGCATTCAAAGTCTCATGTGATGATTTAGAATATGTCATTTTTTCGAATGAATTTTCTTCAACCATATAAGGTGTTTGAGGTACATTCATTTCAAATTGATCCAACTTGTTTGATATTGCAATAATATGGGAAGCCAAAATAGAAATTGCATGAGAGTCATGAACACTAGCTACTCTTTTTTGATTTACTATTTTAGAGGGCTATTGAAAATTGTTAGTAGCCATCTCTTCAATTAATGATTATGCTTCATCAAAATGTTTTGACATTAATGGTCCACTAGTAGCAACATCTATAATAGAACTAAGAGATCCCACTAATTGATTTTAAAACATTTGAATTATTAACCAATATGGTAAAGCATGTTGTGGACACTTCCTAAGAAGATCTTTAAATCATTCTCAAGCTTTATATATTGATTCCCCTTCAAACTGACAAAAAGAAGTAATATCGTTTCTAAGCATAGCAGTTTTTAATGGTGGGAAATATTTTGCCAAACATTTCAGAGATAAGTCTCTCCAAGTTTTTTTTATCCAGGTGCTAAAGAGTATAACCACATCTTAGCTTTGTCCCTTAATGAAAAAGTAAAAAGTCTAAGTTGGACGGTGGCAATTGACACTTCGTTATATTTAAATGCAACACACAATTCCAGGATATTAGTAAGATGTAAATTAGGATCTTCAGATGACGTTCCTCCAAACTGATTATTTTGTACCATTTGGATAGTAACATGTTTAAGCTCAAATGAATTAGTAGCTATAGCAGAAGTTTATATAGTCAAGTGAATTTCATTTACTGTAGAATTAGCATAGTCTTTAATGGTTTCTGTTGATGTTCATTTTCAATACATTGATTATTTAAGTTCTTTGCCATTTGGTTTAGTTCTTTCTTTTTTTTCAAAATTTTCTTATAGTTTATTCTAATTCCAAATCGTAAGGTACTAATCCTTTGGATTCTAATCTTTGCATACACAAAAAATATTAACAACTATAAAAATAAGCACTCACACAAGAATATATATATATATATTATATTTTTTTAAATAAGTTTTATAGGTTGAAAAAAGTCTTTTAAGTAATTTACGTTAGCCTCCCCTACAACGGGACGACATCGGCACTAAAAACTAAATGCGAAATTTTTATATGCCTTATAAATATTTTTCAACACCACGACACACACGACAGCTATACTAGAAAATATACAGACCAATCACAATAAAATTTACTTTAGTATAATTAGTTTTATCTTTTAAAATTTATAAAGCTGCCGCTACTAGTGAATTATGGTGTTCTTTCAATTTCAAATCGTCACTAGGTTGCAAACGCAAGTATACGTATCACTAAAGTAATAAAAGGCTCTAATAGAGTCCCAAGTATCAATCCAACAGGGAGGTGAAAATTCTTATGGTAAAAACACCAAAACACAATATTTAAGCTATAGAAAACTTAAGCAAGTAAGTTGGTCAAAATTTGTTTAATTTCGCAAAAGAAACTATGTTTATCATACTAATCTGTATATTTCAAAGTAAAATTTACTAAAACTAAACTAAATTTTGTGACGAAGAGTTCAAATTTAAGAAAGTATCATCCTCCTTACATTGAGGTTATGGTCAGTGAACTACCAAATTGTAGAAAATTATATTGTGCCAAATAGGAGCAATTATATTCTCTATCCCTTTTACAAGCGATAAAGAACATTGTCTAATCCAGTGTTTAGTCCCTATATCCTCACTTAGGCTGGGAAGATACTAACTCTCACTCCAGAGTTCCCACATTCCCCTTACTTGAGGGCAAACATCTCACTTTAGTTTCCAAATGCCTGAACTAAATTGGGGATTTTAGTATGTCACCCTAAAATCTCCAATTCAATGACCCATCAATGAATTTTTTCTTATTTATTTTTACTCAACCCCATGGACTACATTCTCATCCATGAAATCAAATGTGATTATTACTTTATTGTAGAAAGCATAGCCCTCTCGGATCGTATGTTTTACAATAAATTTTAACAATTCAATTGGCCAGATTGAAAAGTAAATGAAGTTCAAAGTTTGAATCATCATAATTATGAAATTAAAATATTGCACAACAAACTTGATTCTTCACATGAACATATCACTTTGTAGAATGAAGGAAAAAAAAAATCTACTCAGAATTAATGAGGAAGATACAACAAAGCATGGATTATATATATGTAAAAATTAGTTTACAAAAAAAGAAAAATAAAGTAAAAGAACTTAACTCGAGCTCCTCCTCAAGCAAATCTCTTGAAGTTCATTTGAATCACTTTCTCTCTTTACAACAACACTCAATTATGACTTAGAAATGTAAATAGTAGAAATCTCTCACATTCTTTCTCCTCTTACAACTCTTAGAGAACACTCTTCAATCTCTCCCACACACTTGATACTCTTAACCCCCATTTTCTGACATAAAATAACTCTTTCATAATGTAAAAATTAATTTACCAAGAGTCTCCCTTCGCACTCCCTTCAAAAGCCATCCAAATTCAATGCTTTTGTGAAAATAACCGTCTTTGGTGCCAGGCACCAAAATATGGCATCTAGGTGCCATCTTCTCTGGACTCT
Organism: Phalaenopsis aphrodite; assembly: GCA_003013225.1. Lineage (NCBI taxonomy): Eukaryota > Viridiplantae > Streptophyta > Magnoliopsida > Asparagales > Orchidaceae > Phalaenopsis > Phalaenopsis aphrodite. The sequence continues at coordinate 619,797 of NEWO01000453.1, read as the reverse complement.
ACGGTGTATGCACCAATTCTGGTGCCTACGTGCCATTTCATTTTTTTAAATAACCACCATTTGACTCCAAGTTTTGTACGTTTTGCTTCCTTTAAGCTCTAAATGCCTAGACTTAGTATACCTGCAATAAAATAAGAAAAAAACCTTTCTATAAAATGCAAAATCACCAAATATTTATATATATATATATACCTCTGTGATGGTTTTCTCTGTTAGGGCTGGGAATTTCGGGCGACTTCCAGGCGACAATGGAGGCCTCTTCTTCTCAGTTGCGCTCCTTTTGTAAGATCCTTCTAATTTCGCTTCTTGTTGGTGTTTTGCTCAAGTTTTCTTTGCCATATGCCCTATTTTTCGTTTTTTGTGCTTGGTGTTTCTGATTTACAAGGTATGGTGCCTACCTTTGCTGAGGCAGTCTCGGTGTCCTCTAAGGGTTTGGGGGAAAATAAGGTTTTTCCTCCTGCTTTTTATGAATCACTTGCCCTTGGTGGCTATTATACTTCATCCAAAAATCTAGTAAGAAAGAGGGAAAATTGGCCGTCTTTCTATCAGAATCTAATAACAACATTCTTGCATCTTCTTGTTGTTTTAATTTAGTTGGCAAATTTCTATATGGGCTTCCTAAGCTTGATTTTCTCCTGAAGCATTTCGAACTTATGAATCTTGTTGGAGGTTGGAAAATTGGGCCTTTGGATGGTCGTCATATCGTGATACAACTCATGAGTGAAGAGGATTATGCTAAAATTTTTGGGATGTGCATTTTGCATTTTGATGATTGATTTATGAAGGTTCTTATGTGGTCCGTTGATTTTGATCCAAAAGCCGAACTCCCTATCATTCCGGTTTGGCTGCGGTTACTGGGTTTAAAAGTGCATTTATTTAATCACGAGATCCTTTTTTCTCTCGCGGTGATGTTTGGTAAGCCTTTAAAGTTGGATGCTCCCACCTATAATCTAACTAGGCCTTCTATGGCTAGAATTTTTATTGAGAGGGATGTTACTTTGCCACCTCTTGACAAGGTGTGGATTGGATCTACTCATAATGGGTACTGGCAACAGGTCTTTTTGGAACAACACCCGTACTAATGTAGTCATTGTAAAATATTTGGACATGATTCTACATGTTTTTTTCATCTTCATCCGGAATTACGGATGAGGAATGTGGGGCAAATTCAACACAAAAATGTGTTAGGCTGCCTCTAGTTCTGACTCCGGTAGTTCATGAGGAGGAAGATACTTTGCCTAATATGGGTAATCTAGGGGTTGATACTAAAAATGCTACAAATGTTATTGATATGGGGATACTGTCTTTACATGAAAATTGGGATATTATACTCCTCTTGCTTGTACTTCTAATTCTAGGTCCATGGGGATTGTTTTGCTTAAAAATGCTATGAATTTTATTGATGCAGGGATACAATCCTTACAAGAAAATTTGGATATTAAAACTCCTGCTGTTTCTATTTTCGTGGGGAATGATTTGCCTGGTCAGATTAATCAGGTTGTCCTTAGACCTGCCTCTTCTTTACCTGTGGGAGATGTTTCTAACCTCCTTGGGGAGGAGTGGCAAATACAGAAATCACGTCGGAGGAGGAAAAAAAGTAGTTATGAATTTACTAACCTAGGGGTTGATATTAATAATGATCATTTGAATCACTCTTATTCGGATGGGGAGCTTAGACAAACTCGAATTAGAACTTCTAGTAAGGGTGTTTTGTCTAGAAATGTTTAACGTTCTAATTTGGAATATCAGAGGAGTTGTGGATCCTAACTCTCTTGGTAAGCTTAAATTACTAACTAGGATCCATAAGATTGATATTTTCTCTATTCTGGAGCCTTTGGTTGCATATCCTCATGAATGCATTATTTGTAAATTCAAGCATTTATTTTTCTTTCATAACTGTTCTAATAAGATTTGGCTATTTTGGAGGAAACACATCACCTTGGATATTCTTGTTGACGATGGACAATTCATACATACTTATTTCTCTATGGATGAGTTCTCGGGTTGGCTTACCTTTGTATATGCATGTACAAAGATTCCGACCAGGTATGAGCTTTGGAACAAAATTAGTAGTATGACTAATCTCATTTCTGATCGATGGATGGTGGGAGGTGATTTTAATATGATACTTCATCAAAGTGAAAAATTGGGTGGTCATCGGCCTGACTCATCTTTGATGAATAGCTTCGGTAAAACTATGGTGGATGCTATTCTGTCGGATATGGGTTATGTTGGCTCTAAATTCACCTAGAATAGAGGTAGAGTTTTTGAACACATTGATATAAGTTTTGCGAATCAAGCTTGGTTTTCTTCTTTTGGCTTTTCATGGGTTCAACACCTTGCTAGCTCGGGTTCAGACCATAAACCTCTACTTATCTCGTTTTAATTTTTTCAAAAAGCTTCTAAATACCATTTTCATTATTTAAATGTTTGGTCTAAGCATGATGACTTTATTAGACTTATTGCTGATAATTGGAAGGTTTCTGAGGTTGGAAATGCTTGGTTCCGTCTTTGGAAACTCCATAAGAAGGTGGCCTCTGCTTTAAGCTCTTGGAATTGGGATGTCTTTTGTGATGTCCATGTCAGGCTCTCTGAAGCGGAACAAAAAGTTCTTTCTTTACAGGCCCTTGATGAATCTTCTAATGCTTCTACTTCTCAGTGACAGGATGCTCACATTGAATTGTTAGCTACCTCACTTCAGGAGGAATAGCTTTTTCAACAAAAGGTGGGAGAGGTGCATTTCTCTCAGGGGGGTAGAAATACAAAATATTTCCATGCCTGTATCAAACAGCGTCGGGCTAGCAATTATACTCTTTGGATCAAAGATGAATGTGGTAATTGGATTACGGGCAATAAGGCATTGGGTGATAGTGTTGTCTGGTATTTTCAAGATTTATTTCTCCCTCGACAAAATGAGGGTCTCATCAATAATGCTCTTTTCAATGATGTTCGCGATTACACTGAAATGCTTGAACTTTCTGGGATTCCTTCTACAGAGGATATTTTCGAGGCCTTTTTTGATATCAACTGCAACAAAGCCCCGAGGCCGGATGGATTTACCTCTAATTTCTATCTGAAGACTTTGAAAATTGTCCAAGACGATGTTGTTCAAGCCATTCAAAGATTTTTTAAAGGTGAGCTCCCGGGCAAATATTTCTCCTCTGCTACTATGGTCCTCATCCCCAAATATACGCAAAAGACTAATTGGGAACAATTCCGACCTATATCCCTTACCTTTTTGATCTCAAAGGTCATTAGCAAAATTCTGGTTAAGCTCCTTCAATCTCATCTAAATCTGTTAATTTCCCCTAACTAATCCGCTTTCATTAAAGGTCTTACTATCACGGATAATATATTGCTTGCTCAAGAATTACTCCTTGACATTGATAAGAAGTGTTGTGGTGGCAACATGATCACTAAACTTGATATTCGTAAGGCTTACGATTCCATAAGTTGAGATTTCCTTTTAGCTGTGCTTAAATCAAGGGGATTTCCTACCATGTTTTGTCGAATTATACTTAATTGGCTGAATTCCAACCACTATAACATTCTGATTAATGGTGAACTGCATGATTTTTTTAATGCTGGTTGTGGGATAAAGCAAGGAGACCCACTTTCGCCTACCATATTTATATTAGTATTTGATTATTTCTCCTGGTTAATTAGTCACAAGTTCAATCAAATGCCCAATCTTTATTTTGATAACAAATCCAGGGTGATTATTTCACATTTGGCTTATGCAGATGATGTGGTTTTATTCTCCAATGCTAGCAAGAACTCTATTAAGAAAATTTCTCAAATATTAGAGGACTTTCAATCTCTCTCGGGCCTCTAATTTAGTGTTAATAAATGTCATCTTTGTTTTGGTAAATTTGTGAATCATCGTAATGCCACGTGGGATACCACTTACACTGGTTTCTCTATTTCTCATCTTAGAATTAAATATTTGGGAGTGAACTTAATTAAGGGGAGGACTAGACAGTCCCAAATGGATGATATTGTAGATAAGATTAGAAAGCGGATCCTGGATTGGAAGAATAGCCTTCTTTCTTTTGGTGGTCGTATTACGGTTCTTAGAAGCACTGTGCATGCTATGCGTTTGTATGCTTTACATGTTTTACACATAAAAAGAAGCACTCAAAAGACTCTTGAACGGTGTTTTAATCATTTTTTGTGGGCCAGTACCCATTCGGGGAAGAAATGGTGCTCTTGGAAGAAAGTTTGTAAACCCACTTATGCTGGTGGATTGGTGTTTAAACAACTCCAGCACATCACCGATATCAATCTATTTAAACAGTGGCTCAATTTTTGCAGAGGTGAGTCTTTGTGGGCCTCTTATCTACATGATAAGTATTTTAAGAATTCTCATCCCTCTTCTGTTATGTGGAGGAAAGGCGACTCGAGAATGTAGAAAAGGCTCCTTCAGATTAGAGAATGGGCTAAGGACCTTATTTATTGGGATTTAGGATGGTAAAGTTTCTTTTTGGCATGATACTTGGTCTCAGGTTCCTATTTGTTCGGGGGCTGATGCGTATGATGAACTTCTTGTCTCAGATACATGGTTGGATGAGTCATGGACTAGTTTGGTGGGGGTTGACGCTGCAAATTTTATTTCCACTATTCCTTTTGAATCTAGGAAGCCGGATTCACCAATGGTTAAGTTGAAAACTAAGGGCTCTATTTCTAAAACTATATATCATCTCTCGCATCAGTTTCAGGCTACTTATTGGGGGGATAACATATGGAACCGAGTTCTTACTCCGTCTATGTCTTTCTTAGCATGGAGGATTTTTCATCATTTACTTCCTTGTGATGATATTCTCAAACTCAAGGGGTTGAGGATGGCTTCTAGGTGTTGCTTGTGTAAAGATGCTGAGGAAACTATGGAGCACATTTTTTTCACCTGTCCTTTTTCTTTAAAAATTTGGAAGCTGGAGGGACTGTGGTTTGGCACTACTTTTTCTCCGGCTAGGGATTTAATCTCTTCTACTCATTTGTGTAATCTGTATCAAAGGCGTAATCGTTTTTTTCAAATTTATCCTTATATCATGTGTTGGTTCTTATGGATGGCCCGGAATGACATTAAACATGGAAATAAAAGCATTGGTTGTACCAATGTTTTCTCTAAAATTCTCTCCTTTAGCGTCCATATATATAACTTTAGCGGTATTAAGGAGAGTTTTTATTCTAGGTTATCACATTGCTGGATATTTAAATTGGCACCACATTGAGATTGAAACTGATTATAAAACTATTTTCGATATGTTAACCTATGCTACCATGGTGACGTGGGACATTGCTTATTACATTAACAGAATTAAATGCATATCCTCTAATATTATGATTGCTTGGAAGTTCATTCATCGTGAAGGAAATAGGCTGGCAAATTGGGTTGCCAATGTTGCTGCTCAAAATTTACATTTTTTTGTTGGTACTCTTCCACCTTAGCTTTTACAGGTCTTACTTAATGGGGATTCTATAGATGCACCTTTTATTAGGTTTGTTAATGAGTAATTTTTGGAGCCATTTTAACAATTTTCTTTCCACCATTTTGCCACAATTTTCGATACAGGTCTTGTGGATTTTGGGAGGTTTTGAATCTTCCAATTTTCGGTACAGGTAATTTAAATTTTTGGAACGGAGGTTATTTGGGGCTGGACTGCTTAGTTTTTTTATTATTGTTGTAGTTTGGATTGCTATTAATACTTGCAATGATTGCCTTATGATGTCCTTTGGTTGGAATGTCTGGATTTGGCTTTATGCAGGTGATGGAGCCCGATTTTGCTTGTTTTGTGCTGCAGGTCTCTTCTCCACGCTATCGTGGGACAATATTGGAGGCTTGGCTTATTGGACTGAAATTCTTTTCAGATTTCACTCCTCCTGGCATAGGATATTTGCTTTCCTACATGTTTTGTTTTATAGTTTGAGGGTATTTTGTTTTGAGATACATGTATCTTTGCCTTGGCTATACCTTTATCTCGTAGTCCTCTATTTTCTAGGTTCGGGTGTTTTGTTTGGGAATGTAGTCGGGCTAAGGAACCCCCTAACGAGTGCGTTATGTATGGTTTTTTGCTATTTTAGTGGGGGATCCTTTCCCAACCCAATTTTGTACCCATCTTTTGTAATTAACACGTAAGGAGCCATAAGCCACTCTTTCCTCAAAAAAAAAAAAGAAAATAAATAAATAAATATATATATATATATATATATATATATATATATATATATATATATATATATATATATATAATGGAAGGAGCACTGCTCCAACTATATTAGACGAAAAGCCATAAAAAGTTACAAGCAAGGGGACCTCTAAAAAGTAGCAGGGTGAGCCCCTCAAAAAACCTAAGGAAATTTTGATCTAACAAAAGGTAGGGGTAACAGATCCCCTTCCGAAAGTAGCTGTAATGGAGAGTTAACAAATTTACTAATCAGAGTGTGGTCAGTGTGGAGCCCCATTCTAGAAAGCTAATTTGCAGGCCTATTACCTTCCATGTGGATATGCGAAACAAAAAACTGAATACCTCCCACCATATGCTGAATTTCCTTAATTAAGTATATCAGGTGCCAAGAGCTATCTTTGGCCCCATTCATAATGTTCACTACGATAATAGAATTAGATTCAGCTTCTAAAGGATCTCTGGCAAAGGTAGGAGATTGAAAGAAGAGCAAACAATCACCTCTACAATCCCTAAAAATACCTCCCATACTAGCATGGGGGTAAAAGAAACTGCCATCAATATTAACCTTGACCCATCCTTGCTGTGGAGGTAACCACTTCAGCAGAATAGGCATAACAGAAGTGAAGGTATCCTGAGCACCACGAGAAAAAATTTGAGAGAATTTCTTAAACTTATTGAGTTTCTGTACATAAGCAATACTGTGATTAGCCACTTTTCTCACCCCAACTTCAGCTTCCTAAAACTTCATTTTGTTTTTTGCCAACCATACAAAACAAGCCACAATGCAAGGCACCACAAAACGTTTGCTATTCATCCAATCATGCCAGCACTGAAAAAAATCCCCCCAGACAGGTTTAGAACTGATAACATAGCCTGACTTAAGAAAGTCTCCCAAATCAGCTGCATGGTGGAGCATTTGAAGAAAAGATAATTCACAGATTCCTCCTCCTTTTTACACAAAACACACCATGAAGGACCCCTTAGACCTTTCAATTTTAGAATATCATCAGTAGAGAGGAGTTTATGGAATAGTCTCCAGCAGAAAAAAGACATAGATGGTGATAAACATTTGCTCCACACTCTAGTACCCCATTCCACCTCCTGTTGAGGGAAACAAAACTCTCTAATGAAAGCAGAAATAGTTGTGATTCTCCCTTTTTTACCATAACTCTATCCTTTCTTGAGGGGTCAATGGAGATTCTCTGAATACTAGAAATCTGAGATGGTTCACCAAAAACTTGGAGTGCATCAAGATTCCACCTCCCATTCACCCAAAAATCAGCCACTTGAGTAGAATTATTAGACATATATGAGGATCCCGTATGAATATACCCATCCACAAGCTAATTATCTAGCCAGAAGTTAACTTTACCCTCCCTCACATCCCATATGAAAAGTCTTTCAGCCTCAGCCCTTACTTTTAACATCTTGGCCCACATAATGGAATCACCCAATTTCCTTTGAGCTTGATTGGGGTGGATGTGTTTGCAATATTTGCCCATCATAAATCTATCCTAGAGACAGTCTTGAGATCTAAATTTTATCCAAAGTTTACAAAGATTTACATGTATAAGATGAGAAAAGCTTTTGAATCCGAGGCCCCTAGATTTAGTAGCATTACAAGCCTTACTCCAGCTAGTCCAATGCAATTGCTTCCTTTGTCCAGACCACAAGAAGCGATTAAAAATTTGATCCAAACCCTTTTGTGTAGAATTCTTCATTACTGTCATTTGTAACAAATAACCAGGAAGAGAAGATAAAACAGTTTTTAGTAGAGTGACTTTTTCCCCATTAGACAAATAAGAATTGACCAAACATTGGACTTTGCCTTGGATTCTCTCCACAATATGATCAAATTAAATTTATTTTGTTTTGCCTTTAATAAGAAAAGCACCTTGATATTTGATTGGAAGTTGACTGACACTAAAGCTAGTGAAGTCATAAATTCAGTTTTTCATAGCAGGCTTAACATTATGACTGAGTACAACCACACATTTCTGGGTATTCAAAACCATGCCAGAGCTTCTTTAGAACTGTTCTAAGAATTTAAGAATAGATATAACAATAGGCTTAGTAGCTTTAGAAAACACAATAATATCATTAGCAAAAGCAAGATGGGTAATAAACATATTAGATCTGTGACTATATAGGAAGTGTGGTTCTTCAATAACAATTTTATTCAACAATCTAGGAAGATAATCAATAGCAAGAATAAAGATTGAAGGAGAGAGAGGATCACCTTACCTAATGCCTGTGAAAGAACTCAAAAACCCATGGGAACACCATTAACAAATACTGATTGATGATTATTAGACAGCCATATACCAACAATAGAGATGAAGGAAGGAGAAAAGCCTCTGGTAGTGAGAACCTCCACAATAAAGTCCCAGTTAATAGTGTTATAAGCCTTTTTGATGTCCAATTTGAAAATTACGTTTCCTCCTCTGCACTGTCTATCCAGATCCAAAACCAGTTCCTGAGCTAAAAGAAAATTGTCCAATATGCTTCTTCCTTGTACAAAAACAGTTTGGTTTTCAATGATAATCTAGCTAAGATGTAGTTGTAATCTGCTTGCAATGATTTTGCTAATAACCTTGGAGATGATAGAGGTCAAGCTGATAGGTATGAAATGTTCCCATTTAAACTTTTCTTTATCATTAGGTATCAAGGTTATAGTAGGGAAGTGAAATACTTTGGTAGGTCACAACCCCAAAAGAAACTTTGTATAGCCACTATGATATCCTTCTTAATAATAGTCCAAGCTTTCTTATAAAAATCAGCTCTGAAACCATCAGGCCCAGCCACTATTGAACTTTCAATTGAAGATAAAGCCACCCAAATTTTCTTCTCATCAGAGATAGCAATAAGTTCCAATGTTTTAGTAAAATCCACCTCCTTCCCAAAAACCTCGTGCTGGATAGATTTGTGTGTGTGTGTGTATTTCTTTATTTATATATAAAATATATTAAGGAACAGAGGGGGTTACAAATCTGAGATATGGAGCCTCTAGGAGGTCACCACAAAGTAGGAAAAAAAGTGGGGGGAGGGGGAATAGAGGAAACAAAAGCATCATCAGAATTACATGCCAATATAGCAACCTAGTTGGCTGGTCTGTTACCTTCCCTTAAATTAAACACAAAAGAGAAATGACATGAGTTCCTGAAAGATTGAATTTTTTTTAGCCATTGCCGTATATGTCAAGGGGGAGGGATAACGCCATCTAACATCTGGATAAGCAACAAAGAACCAGTTCCAAAAAGAAGGAAGTTCCACTTCAAAGTGACAACCATCTGGATTGCCTAGCAGGCAGCAGCTGCTTCAGTTTCAAGAACATCCTGGACTATCATAGGGTAGTAGAAAAATAGTTTATAAGCTCCACTGAAATATCTAAGTACACAATCAAAACCTGTTGAAGAGTTATTGAAACTGCCATTAGTGTTCACCTTGATATAAGGAAATGGGTGTTTTTTCCAGAAGACCTTAGAGACAGCAAAAGAGGTTGGGAGGGCGGAGTGTTGAGTGTTGTAGACTGCAGGAAATCTCTTGAAAATAATCATCTTACTGATGAAAGCTTTGCAATGGACAACAATTTTAACCACCGACGGAAGGAGTCCGACAAATTTGGCCTTGTTCTTGACCAACCAAATGAACCAAGAAAATGTAAAAGGAATAGTTCCGAGTTTAATTAGATGCCAACTATTACAGCAATTCTCAGGAGAAGACCAGTTCAGAGAGATCATATTAACATCCAAGTGCCGTGTTAGCTCCTTCCATACTAGTTGAGCAAAGTTACACTCAAATAAGAGGTGGTGAAGAGATCTTCAACTCTAAAACATAAGTGGCATCTTGATGGACCTCTCAGCCCCTTGAGTTTGAGGAGATCATCTATAGGTAACAGTTTGTGACATATTCTCCAACAGAAAAATGACATAGATCCAAATCAGTTTCTTCCAAGGAACATACTCCTAGTTAAAAAGGTTGAAGTAGAAAGTTTTAGACAAGGTCTGCAGCTTCTTGATCCTGATTTTTTTATATGTAAGGATTTATGAATTTGACATCACAACAACGCCAAAAACTTGATCCTTGTATGAAAAGTAAGTTGTGTAATATATATATAATTATAGGAAATTAATAATGGGATTCTACGCAAGTATACATATCATTATCAAATAATAAAAAACTTTCTATTTAAGCCCCAAATATCGATCCAACAGGGAATGTGTAAATTGGTAATGATAAGTTTTACTAGGAAATTTATAGAAAATCAAACAAAATCACTGTCACTAATTTCGAACATTGAGATGTTATCAATACTCAAGTATCTAACTATTAGCAAAACAGAAATGTAAAGTTTAAAAAGTAAATATTAATCTACTAACTATGTTTATGTAATGAAGATTTCTTATGTGAAAAAGCATCCTTCCCACTACAATGAGGTTCTGGCGAAATGAGATGAGATAAATGTTTATAATATGTATTGTGCCAAATAGGAGCAATTATAATTCTTTACCCTGATACAACGCATAGAAAATCATTGGCTAATCCTAGGTTTAGTCCCTAAATCTGTGGCTAGGCTAAGAGGATACCGACTCCCACTCCAGAGCTCCCACTTCCCTTCACCTAAAGGCTAACTCTCATTTTAGTTTTTAAACACTAAGACCAAATTGGGGATTTTAGTCTGTCACCCTAAAGATTCTCCAATTCTACACCCAACAAAGAATATTTTCCTATTTATTTGCACTTAATTCCATGAACAAATTTCTTCTCCATGAAATCAAATGTGATCCTCACTTTGTTATAGAACTCATACTTCATTTCCCGAATCATATGTTTCATAACATATTTTAATAATTCAATTGGCCAGATCGAAATGTAAATTAAGTTCGGAGTTGAAAAATCATCATAATTTATTTTATATTTTTCATTTCACCATTTCTCAGAGTAGGGAGAAAGATAGAGGGAACTACTCATATTTCATGAGAAAGACACAACAAAACACAAATTTTATATATAAAAGAAAGTTTATAAAAAACTAATAAACAAACAAAACTTATCTGAAACTCTTTCTCAAAGCAAATCCCTTGTAGCCTTTCCTTAGAAATGCAGGAAGAAGATATCTCTCATTTTTCTCATTCTCCAACACTCTTACAAAAAGTTTCACACTAAATCTCACCACAAAAACTCTAAAGTATATAAAAAAAAAATCACTATTGGACTCCAATATGGTGGTGGAATGAAAATGGATTATGAAGAATGGCAAAAATGGAGCGTGGTGGAACATCTTGGAGCAAAAAGGAGTCACTTTTATGTTGAATTTCAGCCCCAAATAAAGCCCAAGGTCGATTCTCCAAGATGTGCCTATAAAAACTCTTTAAAAATCATCCAAATACATCAAAATCTCTAGAAACAGGGGTTGAACCACCTAGTCTGGCGCTGTTGCCGCTGAGTAAAAATTTCAGCTGTTCTGTTATTCTACGCCATCAGCGCTGCCCTTGGCGCGTTTGGCACTGCCCTTGGCAGGGTCGGCGCAGAGTACTTCTTCAAAAATGTCATTTTGACTTCAAATTCCATTCTTTTTGTTTCCTTTTTTGCTGTAAGTACTAAAAATCAACAACCTACAAGAAAACCTCAAAATACCTTCCATTAAGGTGCAATATCACAAAAAAATAAGTATAAAATATGGGTCTTCGGTGTATCACTTCCCAAAATTCAGCACTAGCTTGTCTTGCATATCTCTATTGAAGTGTATTTTGGAAATATAGGCAGCAGCAGTAGGATTCACCAAGGAGTGAAGAGTTTCCACACACCAAGAGTTAACAATCCAGCAGTCACAATCCAACAGTCAGCCACCAGAAGATTATGATCAATGACAGATGGTCAAGGCAGAAGATCTTATGGGCACTAATTATCCAACTAAAAATGAATTTTGCCCATACCCAGGTCCTACAAAAATAAATTTTTAGCTTGTTGTCTGACTTTTAGCATTTGAACCGAGGTTCTGGAATCCCCTAATTTTTGAGAAATCAAACATGGGTGGGAGTGTTTACAGTATTTGCCTTTCATATATTTATCCCAAAGAGAAGCTTTCTGTCTGTATTTGATCCATAATTTCCACATATTTACTTGTTGGAGCTGTTACAAGCCCTTAAACCCAAGCCCCCTGACCAAAGTAGGTTTAGTAACCTTTTTCCAACTTGCCCAGTGCAGTTGTTTCCTTTGACCAAACCAAAGGATCCTGTTAAAAATTCTTTCTAATAGTAGTTGAGTGGATTTCTTCATTGCAGAAACTTGAAGGATGTAGGATGGACAGAAACTTAAGATACTTGTAAGTAGAGTAATCTTGCAACCATTGGACATTTGAGTTGAGCATCAATTTTAGAGAGAACATCATCAATTTGGACAAATTTGGCTCTTCCTTTGAGAATTGGTACCTCAAGTTAATTGAATGGAGGAGAAGAGTTTGAGAAGCCAATGATTTGGTAATCCAATGTTTAACTGCAGTATTAGCTCTTTTACTGAAAAATAGATAACATTTAGATGACGTGAAGGACACCAGTGACAGATTGGAAATGTTGAAGGCACTGCTAGATCAGTTTGACAACATTCTTGTTAGCTTTAGAAAATAATATTATGTTATCAACATAAATAAGGTGTGTGACGTCTGATCCTTTGATACTTAATGCTTATGCACAATATAACAATAATTCTGATGGTTTTTTTTACTTATGTTTTCTCATTTTGCAACAAAACCAAAAACTTGATTATGAAGAAACATAAGAATTTAACTTTTAATTTATATATATTTACATTGGGATACTATGCAAGTATACGTATCGTTATCAAGTAATATAGGGCTTTTTGATTAAGACCGGAATATCAAACCCACAGGGAAGATTATGCAATAAGCAATTTTTGGAAAGTTTTTCTATTTTTAAAAAGATAATTACTTAAACTAAAAATGATTTTTGTTGGAATTTTAAAACTAAAACATTTTTTTGGTATTTTTGATATTTTAACTAAACAGTAAGAACTAAAAAGATAACTAAAGTTTTGTAGAAGAAAAGTATTTAATATGAAACTATCTTTTTTCTTATCATGAATCGGTAATAAGTATAAGAATTCTTTTGTGGAAGTATGTAAATTGTGTTGTGCTAAATAGGAGTAATAATATTTTTTACCCTTACTAGAGATGCTATAAAGAACATTGGCTAATTTAAAGTTTGAATAGTTCTGAAGACCAGCTAGGCAGGGAAGATACTAGCTCTCATTCTAGAGTCCCCTTTATTCCCTCTACCTGGGGGCTAACATTCTCATATCAAAACCTAAAACAATAAACCAAGTTGGGGGCTTTAACCTGTCACATTAAAGTCCTCTAGCTCTACACCCTTCAATGAATATTTCTCTATTTATTTGCATTCAATCATATGAACTACATTCTCATTCATACAACCTCATATGATTCTTTCCAATTGTTGATTGTGACAATACCAGCCCGGTTCTTACATGTTCTCACAACAAATTTTAACATTTGGATTAGCCAAATCAAGAAGTAAATGAAGTGCATCGATTTAAATCATCACAACTTCTTCCAACATCAAAGATCAAAACTCTCCACAACTTCCATCCAAAACTTAATTACTTATCATTTTAAGATGTAAGATAAAGAAAACTACTCAAAATCCAAGGAGAAAACAAAACCAAAATTTAGTTTAAAAGAAGAAATCATTGTCAAACCAATAACATGTCTCAATTAAAACCAAAAGTAGTCTAAAACAAAAAAATAAAAACTTATCTCAAGTCCTCCACCAAACTCTTGAAGTTCCTTTGAATTTCTGTTATTTTACAATCACTCAAAATAAAATAACAAAAAGGATAGAGTAAATAAAAAGTGGTTCCTAAAAATCTCTCCGAACTAACTCCCCAGAAAACAACTTTCAAAACTTGCCAATATTTTCAGGACTCTTTTCTAAGTCCTCTCTTCTTTCTTTTATAGTTTTCCAAGAGGTGCATTGGGATCTCTTCAAAATGTGTCTAGATTTGATGTATTTTCCCAAGAGATGCATCCTTTCATGATAATTTTTGTCCATGGTGGTTACAACCACCTATTAAGCCAATGTGTGTCTCAAAAAACTCTTCAAAATTTGTGAAAATCGATTTTACTCATCTAGAACTACCACTGGTGCTTAAGCGCGAGGTCTCGGCATTTAGGTGCCAAAACTCTTTTGTGTAATATTTCACCCTTTTGCTCCAAATTTGATCCTTTTTCACTTCTTTAAGCATTTTTTTCATTTTTACTTGTATCTGCAAGAAAAATACAAACATACCTTCCATTAAAGCGCAATATCTAAAAAATAGGTATAAAAATATATCTAAAAACACTATATATTTTAGGTGTATCAACCTCCAAATCAGATTTATGGTGAAACCTGGCATAAGCCTTCTGCAACAATGCCTTGTCAATGAGTCTTGAGAAGTAATCCATTACTAGGATGAAAATAGAGGGAGAAAGGGGACCACCTTGTTGAACTCCTTTGGTAGCAGAGAAAATGCAATGTGACTTACCATTGAGAAGGATAGAGTGAATATTGTATTGAAGCCACCTGGAGATGAGAGTGCAGAAATCTTGTGGGAATCCTTTAGCTTTAAGAACATGTAGGATGAATTGCTAACTGATGGTGTTATAAGCCTTTTTGAGATCCAACTTGTAAATCATATTGCATCCTCTACAAGGCTGATCAATATCTAAATACAACTCTTGGGCAAGCAAGACATTATCAACTATTGACCTACCTTTCACAAATGCAGCTTGATTAGGCTTGATGAGATGGGTTAAGTGGGGTTTGAGCTTGGTAACAATAATTTTACTGATCAACTTGCTTAAGACATTGGTGAGGCTGATGGGCATATAGTGGTTCTAGCTACTGCAATCAGTGGCTTTAGGGATAAGAACATAAGTAGAAGAGCTAAAATAATTATAAAGAGGGGTCTCCAAGAAGAAACTTTGAATAGCTGCTATCACATACCCTTTAATGATTGACCAAGATTTTTTGTAAAAGGCTGAAGTGAACCCATCAGGGCCAGCAACTCTAGAGCTATCAATACTATTTAAGGCTTCCTAAATTTTAGTTTCTGAAGAGGAAACATAAGTTGGAGGTCCCTAGTGTAGTGCAGTTCCTCTTGGAACAACTACAGATCCAAGGGAAAAGATACAGAATGAGGGGCTATCAGGATCTCCTTGAACTAGTTAACAACGTTACTAGCAATTCCCTCATAATCAGTGATCCATATTCCTTCAATATTTTTGGTTATATTGATTGTGTTTCACTTTTTTCTATACTTGATACAAACATGATAATATTTTGTATTTCTATCACCCCCCAAGAAATCAGCTCCCAACGGTCTTTTGCCTTGGGAATTGTTCTAACCAATCTGTTGCAAGTAAGACTTTCTCAATTCCTACTTGACTAACCTCCAAAGTAGTTTCCAGGGAGGCTAAATTCTTTTTAGCCAGATCAACATCATCAAAAACATTTCCAAAGGAATTCCAGTTCCAATGCTTAAGAGCTTTAGCTACAGTTTTTTGGAGATGCAAAAGTTTAATAAGAGAATTTAGATGTTTAGAACCCTTCCATTGATCTTTAATGAAGTTCAAAAAATTAGGATGATCAATCCACATATTTTGGAATCTAAAAGGGGTAGGACCAAAGGGAGGGCTGATAGTGATAGTGATCAATAAAGGCTTGTGGTCAGAACCTGCTATGCTGAGATGAGAAACATATGTATGAAGAAAATTATGAAACAAATAGTTATCAGATAAGAAGCTGTCCAACCTCTCCCAGATCCGCCCCCTTCTACAAGTAAAAAGAGGCCCCTGAAAGCCAAGATCAAACAAATTGGCAGAATGAATGTTATCACAAAATTTAGAAATTCTATGGAGATTAGGAGGTCTACCACCTCTTTTTTCCGAGATATCAACTACAGAGTTGAAATCTCCCCCACTAGCCAAGAGAAAGACATGGAAGTTCCTACAGCAAAAAATCTGTTCCAGAGATCAATTCTAGCAGGTTTTGAACAACCAGCATATACAATTGTAGCAAATCCAGTATTGCCATCAATATCAAACTGAAAATGAACATATTGGGGATCATGAATGATAACAGACCAAGATACTTCATGTTTGCACAAAATCCAAATCTTATTATTAATATTAGCAAAATGAGAAAAAGCCAAAAACTGGGAAATGATTTTATGAGGGTGTTTATGAACCATAGGTTCAAGGAGAGCAAGACACCAACGTTTATGTTTTCTGATAAGATGGAGAAGCCTTTTTAATGAAAGGGGATGGGTCACTCCTCTAATATTCTAGCATAGGAAATTAATCATGGTGAGAAGGTTTGGATCTCTCCATAGTAAGCCTAGTGAGGGAATCTCTTCTTATGGAGTAAGAACAACCAGCTTCAAGGACAAATGTCTCCCCTGGAGGTCTACCATAAAATTCTTCTTTTTCTTTCTTATTTTTTTCAATTGACACCCTTCATCAAATGCTTGTTGCAATTCTTCTAATTGAGGAGCGGCCAAAAAGGTGTTGGAAGCATCAATAGGAAGAGGATCAGAAGGGGCCCTAATCAATTGAGGGAAGTTGGTAAGATGCTCAACAACTTCTTCCACCAAAGTGATATTATTATAATCGGGGAAGTTGAGAGAGGGCTCCAGCAGTGGGGGTTCAAGATCTAGTGGCACTATGGGAGGTACAATTTCCTGTTCTAGTGGATTCAAGGCAGGGAGGTGAACTTGAGGATCTTCAGAAATTCCTTCATGGTTAGAAGGATGAGGGGCTGAGTTAGTACCAATAAGAGGGGGATTTTCAAAGGGAGGCTCAAGAACAACATCTAGTGGAACAGGTTCCACAGGGGGTTGATGCTGTCTTTATTTTAGATTGGGGTGAAGCCTAAAGCATCTAAAGTTAGTATGAAAAAATATTTTGCAGTGAGTACAATAATAAGGTCTTTGCTCCATCATAATTTTCTTCCAAAATCCATTATGGGCAAGGCCCAACCAAATTTCATCCACCTCAGGCAGTGTTATATCCTTTTCCACCAAAATCCTGGCAGCTGAAGGTCTAGAAAGATAATAGGTAGGGACATTCTTTACTTGGGTCAAAGTTTGGGAACCATTTTAAAAGCTTCAAAGAAATACCCTCTATCAGTAGAACTTGTTTGGAGAAGAGTTGAGCATAGTCGTCTTCCCTGAATAGATGGATAAACATATGCCTACCGTCAACAATCCCCACTTTCCAATCACTAAGCAGCCTTAGGTCTTCAAAGTATTTTCTAACAGCTTTCATCTTTGGATGCCCAAATTGGAACTTCTTTACTAGAGTGAACTTGAAGGATGCTAAAAGGTAAGTAATATCAGCTTCAGAGAAAATAGCTGTAGGCTTCCCTGATTTCCTCCCCAACTATTTGATGAAAGCGAACTCATTGGAACCTACACCCTCATGAAAGGAGTTGGGGAAAACCATGTGCTCAGTTGATGATTGAAAACTAGAGCTTTTTCCTACTACATCAGCAAATTTGTCTTTAGAAAACTGGATGTTGATGTCTAGATCAATGGGAATAGAGTTATACATGAGGAAGAAGTGATAGGAACTGAAGAGCCCAACAAACCACTAGTCGCTAAACATAACAGAGAAAAAACTATTGGAACAGTAACACCAAAAATTTGAAAAGAAAGAGCCCAGGAAAAGGAACAATGAAGAGAAGTTCTTCCAGGAAGCTTTAGACCAGCTCCAAAAGCACACCACAACAATCTAACCTAGGGAAAGAGTCACCAGCCAAGTTGATGCAGCCAATAACACTCATGATCACAGAAACCCT
>NEWO01000453.1:590413-601636 GCA_003013225.1 Phalaenopsis aphrodite | reverse complement strand
TAATTATAATTGAATAAGTTTTTGGCGTATCAGTGCCTCCCACAAAGTGCTTGGTTTAAAGTCATCAGCATGACATATCCACATCTTACACAGCTTGACCTAGCATTAGGATTTCATTAGACATAGAACTATTTCCATCAAAATAAGGTTTCGGCCTATGTCCATTCACTTTGAAAATTTTATCATTTCTTAGATCCTTGATATTCATAGCACCGTAAGGATAAACTTTTGTCACAATGAATGACCCTAACCACCTAGAATTTAGTTCCCAAAAAATAATTTCAATCTTGAATTGTATAGTAAAAATTCTTGTGAAGGTTCAAGATTCTTTACTAAAATCTTTTGATCATGCCATAATTTTAAATTTTCCTTATAAATTTTTACATTATCATAAGATTCAATAGTCATCTCTCACCAATATTTTTCATGTTATAATTAATTTTTTTGATATCCCAATAAGCTTTATGCTCCAATTCTACTGGCAAGTGACAAGCCTTCCCAATCATGAGTTTATATGGGGTCATTCCTATAGGTGTTTTATATGCAATCTTATAAGCCCATAATGCTCCATCCAGTCTATCAAACCAATCCATCTTTTTAGGATGTATAGTTTTCTTTTTCTCGATTGGATAATTCTACTAGACCGCTGGTCTGAGGATGATAAGCAGTGACAATACTATGTTTAATACCATATTTTTTAACTAATGTTTCATTTTTCTTATTCCTAAAATGAATCCCCCACCTGTAATTATTACTCTCGATATCCCAAATCTACTACTAATATTTCACTTTAAAAGTTTTGCAACACTTCATGCATCACAACGAGGTAAAACTATAGCTTCTATTCACCTTGAAACATAGTCCACAACAACTAATATGTATATATTTCAAAAAGATGTTATAAATGATCCCATAAAACCTAAACCCCAAACATAAAAAATTTCAAACTCTAAAGTAACATTGAGGGGCATTTCATTCTTCTAGAAATATTGTCTACCCACTGACATCGATCAAAAGTATTAACATCTCTATATATTGTAGGCTAATAAAATCCAGATTATAAAATTTTATGTGCAGTTTTATAAATCCCAAGGTGTCCCCCAAAATCAAAATCATGACATTTCTAAATAATTTGTTGAGTTTCTTCCATAGGTACACATATTTTAATAATTTGATCCTTACATTATTTATATAGATATGACTCATCTCAGAAGTAAGATCTTGCATCATGTTAAATTTCCTTTGTTGTAGGTATGTCAACCATAGGGAAAATTGTGACTAAATATGTAATGAACTATGTCGACATACCATCGAACACATCCTTCAGTTATAGTATATAATTTTTCATTAGGAAAATATTCATTAATTTCATTTTCAATGTAATCCAAGTTTTCATGTTCAAGCTTAGATAGATGATTAGCAATCTAATTATCAGTTCCCTTCCTATCTACTACCTCAAAATCAAATTCTTGCATCAGAAGGTCCCATGTGATTAACCATGGTTTTGCATTATTCTTTAACATTGGATATTTAATAGTAGAGTGATCTATACGCTCTAGACATTTATTTCTAATAAGATAAGACCTAAATTTATCAAAGGCATATACTATTGCTAATAACTCTTTTTCTGTAGTAGTATAATTAATATGAGCTTCATTAAGAGTTTTACTATCATAATATAGTACTTTAAAAATTTTATCATATTGTTGTCCTAGAAAATCCCCAATAGCATAATCACTCGCATCACACGTCAACTCAAATGCTTTCTCCCAATCGGGTGGAACAATAATAAGAACAATGATTAATTTTTTTTAATAAATTGAATTCATTTAGTTACTCCTAATTAAATTCAAATAAGGCATCTTTTTCTAAAATTTGGCATAAAAATTTAGTAATTTTTGAAAAATCTTTGATGTATCGCCTGTAGAAACCAACATGTTCTAAGAAACTCCTAACTGCTTTCACTGTTATAGGAGAAGGTAGTTTAACAATAAATTGAATTTTCACTGCAATTACTTCCATACTTTTTAGAAATTTTATGTCCAAGTACAATTCCCCATGTAACCATAAATTGACATTTCTCCCAATTGAGAACTAAATTTATCTCTTTGCAACATGTTAGTACTTTTTATAAATTATTTAAAAATGATTCAAATAATGTACTAAACACCAAAAAGTCATCCATAAACACTTCTATTCCTTCATAAATAAAATAATAGAAAATGGAAATCATACATTTTTGAAAAGTTGCAGGTGCACTGCACAATCTAAAAGGCATATGTCTAAAAGCAAAAGTCCCATAAGGACTCATGATTGTGGTCTTTTCTTGATCCTCAAGAGCTATAAGAATTTGGTGTTAACCAGTACATCCATCCAAAAAGCTAAAATATCTGTACCCCACCAACTTGTCAAACATTTGATCCAGAAAAGTTAAGGAAAAGTGATCTTTCCTAGTGTCAAGATTTTTTTTTCTATAATCAATGCAGATTCACCACCCAGTGGCTTGTCTAGTAGAAATTAATTCATTCTTTATTTTAACAGATACAGTCACCCCCCTTTCTTAAGAAAATAGTAGATAGGACTAACCCATGCACTATTTGAAACAGGATAAATAGTTCTAATATCTTACCACTTTATAATTTCTTGCTTAACAACTTCTTTCATTATAGGGTTCAGTCTCCTTTGAGGATTAGCTCTCAGCATATAATTCCCTTCCATTAAAATTTAGTGCCTACAAATTGAAGGACTGATTTCTTTAAGATCAGTTATCGTCCAACAAAAAGCTTTCTAATAATTCCTTAAAATTTTCATTTATTTATGTTCTTGATCTTCAGTCAAGTTTGAGGATATTATAATAGGTAATGTAGATGATTTTCCTAGAAAAAACATACTTTAAATGCATTGGTAGAACCTTTATCTCTAGTTCAAATGGTTTTTCCATTAAAGGAATAAAAGATTTGTTTCTTTCACTCATGTCCAACAACTTAAACTTTTCCTGAGCATAATTTGTATCATCATTAATCTTTTTTATCTTTCAAATCAATATCTTCTGCAATCTCAACATCTTATTTTTCCAATTTATCTTCATAATGTTCCTTAAAATGGCTGCTATTAAGTTGATTGATAAATTCCATTCTAAAACATTTATACTCTCTTCCCTACACTGAATTTTTCATTACTTTTAATATATTAAATGTCACTTCCTGATCATTGACTCTCTTGGTTAACTCACCTATTTGCACATATACAATTACTATTCAAGTAGCAATAAAATGACTCCTTAAAATGAGTGGGATTTCTTTATCTTCCTCCATATCTAATATAATGAAATCAATAGGAAAGATAAATTTATCCACTTTTTCTAACACATCTTCTATAATTTGAATTGGATAAGTAATTAATCGATCAACTAACTGAATAGTTACAAAAATGGGAGAATACTCCCCTAAGCCTAACCTTCAAAAAAATAGAGAGAGGCATAAGCTTAATGCTAGCCCCTAGGTCACATAAAGCTTTGCCACGTGGAATAGTAAAGCTAAAAAGATCATTTAGTTTCAAAAGAAGTTTCTTTTGAATTATTGTGCTACACTCTTCACAGAGGGCAAGAGTCTCATTATCTATAAACTTCATCTTCTTATTAAGAATATCATTCATTAACTTTACATAGCTGGGCATCTGTTCCAAAGCTTTAGTAAATGGAATATTAATAATTAACTTCTTAAATATTTCCAAAGACTCAAAAACTTGTTTATCCAACTTCTGTTGTTGATGTATTTGAGGAAATGTAGGTGGTGGTCATTCTAAATTGATCTTCATTGGAGAAATAGGTTTTTCTAGGTCTTGAGAAATATCTTCATCAGACTTTTCAGTTTCTTTTCCCTTTCTCAACTTGAATCTTTTTATGAAATCTCATCTCCAATTCTCTTTCACTTCTTAATTGGACAGCTTTAACTTGTTCTTAGTTTTGGTCTTTAAGATTAACTTTAGTATTAGTATGTGGACTTCCCTGAAGCCTATTGCTAAGGGTGTTAGCAATTTGTCCCAGTTTATTTTTCATATTTCTAATTGTTGCTTCTTGATTCTGTAATTGATTAGCTATATGTAACACTAGTTCATCTATAGGAAACTTCTTCTTTTTAATTTGTTTATTACTATTAAATCTTGGAGGATAAGTTGGTCTATAGTTTGTACTACCTTAATTGTTCTAGTTTCTTAATGGGTTCGCTTGATTGTTTCCCCATTGCTGGTTTGTTCCACTAGAATTGTTGTTACAGTTAAAGTTGGGTGGTTTTCCAACCTGGTTTGTAATAATTAGAATTGGGGTTATTAGGTTTATTTTAATTGCATTCAAGAACTTAAATGTAGGAATCTTGTAATCAATCATTTGTCCAAATGAATTTTCCTCAATAACTTAAGGTGTTTGAGATAAATTCATTCAAAATTGATCTAACTTTCTTGATATTGTAGCAACTTGAGATGTTATCATTGAATTAGTGTCAAAATCATGAGCAATGGCTATTATGTTGGGATTTACCTATTCAAAAGACTATTGAAAATTATTTCTTCAATTAAAGAATATGCTTCATCAAAAGGTTTTGTCACTAATGATCCACCAATAGTAGCATCAATTAAAAATCTAAGAGGTCCTACTAATCCATTATAAAATGTTTGAATTTTTATGAAGCAAAAAATGGTGTGGCCACTTCTTAAGAAGTTCTTTAAAGTGCTCCAAAGTCTTGTATATTGATTCCCCTTCAAATTAACGAAAAGATGTAATATCATTTCTAAGCTTTCCAGTCTTTAATAGTGGAAAATGCTTAGCCAAAATTTGTTGTGCTAGGTTATTCCAGGATCTAATAGATTCAGGTCCTAATGAGTTTAACCACATTTTAGCTTTATCACTTAAGTAAAAAGGGAAAATCCAAATTCTAGCAACATCATTAGAGACACCATTATACTGAAATGTAGCACAAAGTTCTAAGAAACTTGCAAGATGTAAGTTAGGATCTTCAGATGGAGTTCCCCCAAATTGGTTATTTTGTACCATCTGAATGATATCAACTTTTAATTCAAATGTATTAGCTTCTATGACTACCATAGGGTTAGCATAATCTCTTAATGGTTTTAGTACATTCTCATCAACTTGACTTTCTAAATTATTATTTATAGTATTTTCCATTTCATGAAAATTATGAATTTTTTTTTATTTTCTAATTTTTCTAATATTTCACTCTAACTCAAAATCTTAAGGTACTAAACCTTTAGATCCTGCACTACACATGCGCCTTTTAAAGATAAATATTAAAGAAACAAAACACATTAACTAAAATAGTAAATATATCTCTTTTCTTACATTTGTAAATACAAACACGTATATAAAAACAACACTATAAATTTTATAAATTAAAAATTAAGATTTTACTAAGTCAAAAAGGTTTCGTTGTATCGATCCCCGTCAATGACATCAAAAACTTGACCCACCCGTAGTTACACAATTTTTTAAATTCAGAAATATGGCCAAAAGCTTGACCCAATTTATATTTAGCGGCTAGTGTGCAAATACAAAAATTATATAAAGATGATAAAGAGGAGTTACACAGTAAGGGTACTATGCAAGTATATATATCGTTTCAAGTAATATAAGATTTTCTTTAAAAACCCCACTATCATTCCTACGTAGAATACCCAAAACTCTTATTTTATTTATAGAAAAATTTATATACGAAATGATAGCAAGTTTTTGATGAATATCTAATCCTATAAAATTAAAATAATGTTAGTATGCTGAGAAAATTCAAAATGTAAATGCAAGATAATTTAAAAAGTTTTTAAAATACAAAGTTACCTCTACTCTAAACTAATAATGTATGAAGAGTTCAAATTTTTATAAAACATCATCCCCTTGCAATGAGTTTATAATTAGTGTAGGAAAATACTTTTAAAATATATCTAAGGTATTGTGCAAAATAGGAGCAATTCTATTCTTTACCCTCTATCATATACATAAAGAACTTTGGCTAATCTAGAGTTTGGTCCCTAAACCCGTGATTAGGCTGGAAAGATATTTAATCTTGCTCTAGAGTTCTCACTTCCCCTCCCTTGAGGGCTAACATCTCACTTTAGTTTCCAAATATCTAGACCAAATTGGGGATTTTAGTTTGTCACCCTGAAATCTCTAATTCTACGCCTATCAAAATTTATTTTCCTATTTATTTGCACTTAACCTCAAGGACTAAATTTTCATCCATGAGTTTAGATTTGATTTTTACTTTCAGGTCACTACGTTTTATAACAAATTTTAACAAATTAATTGCTCAGATTGACAAGTAAATTAAGCATAGAGTTTGAATCTTTGATATTTATGGAATTTTAAAAGCACTTCTACTAAACTACATTCCTACAAATAATTATTCCTTATTGCAGGGGGAATAAAAAGTAAACTACTCAGCTCTCATGAAGAAGAAACAACAACGCATGGATTTTTAGATAAATAAAAGTTACAAGATAAGACAAAGTAGAAAAAAATAAAGTACAGAACTTATCTTAAACTCTTTCCCAAGTAATCCTTCAAGTTCCTTTGAATCACTCAATATCCTTATAAGTCATTCCAAATTTACTTAGAATCTACGGTGAGGAAGATATCTCTCACTTCTTCTCTTCTCCTCTAAGTCCTAAGCATACCTTCATGACTTTCTCCTCTCTAGGAAGAATCCACTTCTCTACAGAATACTACTTTTCCTCCTCCTAAAAGTATCTCTTTTGAATCTCCAAAAGTCCCTTTTAATAGATCTCTCAAAATCCCCAAGAGTCTCTTCAAGCACCACTTCAAAATTCATCCAAATTCAATGGATCTTCTATATAACTATCTTTAGCGCCTAGTCAATGATTGGGGTGTGTGTGGTTTTGTGATTAAACTAGTGGCTGTTATTTGGGTTGCTGACTATGGTTAGCGTGTGGTTATGTGGTTGTTGGTTCTGTGGTTGTGTTGTTGTGTTATTGGGGTGGTGGCTATTGTTAGGGTATGTGGTTCAATGATTGGGGTGGTGGCTGTTGTTTAGGTTGTTTCTTGTGGTTGTTGTTTGGTCATGTGGTTTTGTAGTGGCTTTGTCTTGTATTATGGGTTCTGTGGTTATGTTTTGGTTGTTGTTTGGTGTGTTGGCTATGTTTGGGGTGCTGGTTGTGGTTGGTGTGTGACTGTTGTTTGGGGGTGCGTGGTTATATGGTTCTATGGTTCTATGGGTGTTCGCTGTAGTTAGTGGTGTGTGGTTCTATGATTGGGTTGGTGGTTGTTGTTTGGGATGCTATCTATGTTTGGGGTGAGGTTGGTGGTTTTGGGTTGTGTGATTGTGTCTTTGTATGATTGAGAGGTAGTTGTTGTTGGGGGTGTGTGGTTCTGTGATTGGGGTGTTGGCTGTTGTTTGGGTTTCTGACTATAGCTTGGGTGCGATTATGTGGTTGTGTGGTGGCTCTTGTATGTGCTATAGGTTCTGTGGTTGTGTGGTGGCTGTTGTTTAAGGTGCTAGCTATGGCTAGGGTGTTGGTTGTGGTTTTGGTGTGGTTGTTGTTTACGGGGTAAGTGGTTCTGTGGTAGGGGCGCTGACTGTGGTTGGAGGTGTGGGGTCAAGTGATTAGGGTGTTGGTTGTTGTTTGGGTTGCTGGCTGTGGTTAAGGTGTGGTTATTTGGTTTTGGGTTGTGTGGTTGTTTGATTGTGGTGGTGGCTATTGTTTGAGGTGTGTGATTCTAAGATTAGGGTGATGGTTGTTGTTTGGGTTGTTAGTTGTGGTTGGGGTGCAGTTATATAGTTCTGTGGTAGCTCTGGCTTGTGTTGTGGATTTTATGGTTGTGTGGTGGATGTGGGTTGGGATGGTGGCTGTGGTTGGGGTCATGGTTGTGGCTTGTGGGCTGTGGTGGAATATGTGGCTATGATGTAGTAAATTTGGAACCTATTTTACTAACTTTAAGATAGTAGAGATAATGGTTTGGCAGCTATGGTTTATGGTGGTTGTAATGTTGGTGCTAATCTCTTCTATATGCATAATATGTCACCTAATTTTTGATATGTTAATTGAGCTCAAAAGTTAGAATGACAGTTGAGGCTTGGGGTGGTGGCTATGCTTCTGTTGGCTAAATGAATTCAGAGCATAATTTCTTAACTTTGAGATGTCTACATGGCTCTGGGTTTTGGTGCTTGATTGTTTTATGGTAGTTATGTGGTTGTGCTTTGATGTTAGTTGGTGTGTTTTGGTTGTGTGGTGGCTCTCGCTTGTGCTGTGGGTTGTGTGGTTGGGTGTGGGTTGAGGTGATGATAGTTGTTGACACACATAAATATTACCTAGTTTTTTATATATTTTTTGTGATGATTTTTAATTAGATTTAATGATATTAAAATTTAAAGGACAACATTTTGCATGTTTTTGGTTTCAGGTACAAGAAATGGACCTTTGGAGAAAATGAAGCAAAAAAAGTGTTATTTGGAGCCAAATCGAGCGAGGAAGAAATTCTGATATGGCGCATTTTTATATATTTTTTATGCATAATCTACTTCACATTTATTACATATTTTTTTAATGAAATTGTACTTTAAAGAAAGGTTATATTCATGTTTATCTTATATGTATAACACTTGGAGCAGACTTGAGCTAAAACAGGGCAAAACCGAGCGAAACAAAGATGCTGCTAACAGGGTGCTGCCTAGTTGCCTATCTCATCCAGAAACCAGCGTTAGGGCACCGAAATGGTTAAGGGTAGTTTGGGGCAATTCCAGGATATTCTGCGATGTTTTAGAAGATTCCAGGCTGTTTTGCACGCCCAAAAGAGAAATACAATGAATCTCGACATTTAGACTGTGAAGAGGGGTGTCTTTTAGAGTGAGACGGTGTGTCTCTTGGAGTGAGATGGTGTGTCTCTTAGAAAAATAGAAGAGTTTGGTTTCCCTTTAAAAAGGGGGCTGGCGTCCCTCATGAGGGATGACTAGGAGGAGTTCTTAGAGAGTTTTATAGAGAGTTTAGGTGTGCCTCTTCTAAGAGGCATGTGTGTGTGTGTGAGGAGATGTAGAATTCTACCTTTCATGGAGAGATTGGTGAGGAACTTTAAGAGATTTGAGTATGGAAGTGTAAGAGCGGCTCATGGATCTGTAGGGGACTTTGTTGGAGTGATTTTCATGTTTCTTTTAGAGAGAAAAAGCTAAGTATTGTGTCCTTCATTATCTGGTAATTATTATAAACACTTTATAGTAGATTTTCTTTGATTTAATAAATTTTTCTATTGTGTTTTATCCATGCTTCATGAGTAGTTTTTCTTACTCTTTCTTTTGATAGGAAGTAGTGGCATGTGTAAGATGATTTATTTTATGATAGAATAATTTTTATTTCCATGTGACGAGTAATATCTCCTTTGCTTCAATGACATAACTTAAGTGGTAATAAGTTAATCTATTATATATGAAACTAAGACTCGGGAGAGTAGTGAACTCATAACTTGAGTTCACTCACTTTGACCGGTTGGCTATGTTGAAGTAGTTTAAGCGGCAATGCAACTTTTAATGAAATATAATTCATGATCTATTTCTATTAGGAGCTTCTAAGGGATAGATAATAACATAAAACTAATAGAATACTAAGCATACCTATACACTCGAAAGAGGGTACTTAGACTTGTGTTCCTTGTTAGCACATAAATTATTACATAATTTTATCAATTCTTTTACTATTTATGCCATTATTTTCATTTTACTTTTCTTTTGAAATGAAATAGATGCATGTTTAGGAATTTAGAATTGCTTAGATTTTCAGCGATTCTTAATTTACTTATCAAACTGATCACTTGTTATGTTGAAATCCTTTATGAAATATAATGCCATGGGAGGGCTATGATTTCCCTAACTAGTGAGTACCACACTAAACCATGGATTGAGCCATTGCAACTTTCAAGGGGGAGTGCAAATAGATAGAGGGATAAGTTTTGATCGGCATAGAATTGGTGTTTCTAGGGTGACAGGCTAGGTCCTTTACCAATTTGGTCAAGGTTGGAACTAAGGGTCTCTGGTAGGTCCTATAGAGAGGGAACGATGGCTAATCTGGAAGTGAGAGGCTATAATCAACTCTGCATTACCACACAAGCTGGAACTAACTTTAGATTAACCAATGTTCTTTATTCTCGTAAGAGATAAATAATATGTATTTTCCTATTTGTCACTGGCCACATTAAATTCTAAGCATTTCATTTCTACACTTTATTTAGGATGTTGCCTAAGAAAGGTAGTTTTTAACTTCTCAAAATTCTCCAAACTAATTTCTCTAGTTAGCTTCATCTTTAGTTTTACGTTTATATTTATGAGTCATTTTTGAAAAACACCCTTAATCGGCATTCAAAACCTAGGACCAGACAATAGTTGGCTAGAATTAGCCTAAGAGTTTCTTACCTCTCTTCTCTGTGGAATCGACACTTTAGTCTTAAAAAAAACCCTATACTACTAGTAATAATACGTAAACTTGCATAGAAACTCTAATGTGTAAAATAAAAATCATTTCAAAATTCTATAAGATATCCATTTTGCTCATTAGCTGCCTAAGTATACTGGGTCAATTTTTTGGCCATGGAATTAAATATTTGTGTAATTGCAAGTTAAATCATGTATTTAGTTCCACCGCAGGAAATTGAAATTGAAATAATTAGACCTATATTTACACACACATTCTAGGGGGCATCAAATTTTCGGCACCGTTGTTGAGAAAGCTACGGTAAGAACTTTAGGATAATTTTAGTTGAACCTTTAAGACTTAGATTTAGAAATTGTAGTATTATTATCTAGTCTATTTGTGTGTATTTATCTTAAAAAAATCCAAAAAATTCAAAAATATATCTGTTATATTAGCTAAGTCTTTAGATTTGTATGCATAGTTCAGGAGGTGCAGACCTTGAATTATATGATTTAGATTTACAAAGAACTATTAGGTGGATTGTGAATAAGAAAAATGTCCATGAATTTATTTTAGGATGGTGGATCAATAAAATAATAAATATTCAGTTTTTGGATTATAATGCTAGTAGCTAAGGGAAGAATTTGAAGATAACTCGAGTGTTGACCTCACTTTTGGTTGAGGTCTAAAAGCTTCTTTAATAGCCTAGGTCTAGCCATAGGACTTTCCTATTGACTAGTCTTAGAAAACTAGAAAAGGTACCCCCATCATTAGAAATTCAAAACTCTTCTTTTTACTCAACTT
>NEWO01000453.1:534278-567923 GCA_003013225.1 Phalaenopsis aphrodite | reverse complement strand
GCTTTTCCCGAACCCAGCATAATATAAACCCTATTTAATTCCTTATATTAAATAGGGGAATTTGTCGGCCAATACATTGGTATCACAGATCAAACGGATGTCATAACTTTCTTTAGTTTATTTGATCGAGCCTCACCCTCAATTCTTGTGTTTATCCTTCGAGATAGATACAAAATTTGAGGTAAAGCGCTCTTTCATCTAAACTATGAAAATTATGAGGTTAATTTGACTTCATCTTTTTCAAAACTAAAATTTTTAAACGTCCTTCAGAAGCGGGCAACGGGATTTTAATTCCGGGCAAACCCCACACCAAAAATAGTGCCGACATCGAGACAAAAGAGTAACGTAGTAGGAATTGTTCAAAAATCTGAATCATTTCAAAAGAATCCGATCTAAAATTTGGGAGATCTTGAACTATTATAGAGATTCATTTCTTATAAATTTGATAGAAGACATTACTATGCAAATTGAAAAAATCATTAGGAGAATATTAGATCTAGAATGAAATTTAAGGTACAATAATTTGAATTAACCTAAAAAGAAAATGCTAAAACAAAAACAAAAAATTGAGGATTGTTTAAGATTTTCAGGATCTGAAAAAGATTGGGTGAAAAATCAAGGTTTTCTTAAATGAAAATTTTATTTAGGAGGAATTTTAATTGTCAGGTTAATGACGTTAAACCATACACTTTGTGGGAGGCAACCCATATTTATTAGTGTGGTTTGGTTTAGTTGATTATGAGTCGTGATTATTAGTGGATGTTGACCTCACTTTTGGTTAAGGTCTAGTTTCCTCTTTAGTAGCCTAGGGCCTAGCCATAAGACTTTCCTGTTGACTATTCCTAGAGGGATAGAAAGGGACCCTCACCATTAGAAATTCTATCCTCTTCTTTGCTCAACTTGAAGTTCCACATATTGGTCTTGACCTCTAACACTTGGTAGGTGGGGTCAATATGGGGGAGCTCAAGGGGCATCCCCATAGAACTGCTTAGCCTTAAGGTTGACCTTGGGTGTTGTTCTAGAGCTAGTTCACTCACTTGAACACCACATGCCACTCATAACCCTAAACCCAAACTTGCTGACCTTGATCTCTTAATCTTTTGGGAGAGTCATGTAGATGGTCCCATATACCCACTAATCCTAGAATAAGGTCTAGCCAAGTTCAGTACATGAAGGACCCAAAGTAGAGGATTCCATTGGTCCATAGCTTAAATAGGGTGGTTGGCACCTCACTTTCACAAAAATACCAAACTTAGCATTTTGCCCCCAAATTTACCCAATTTACCCAAAACACCCCAAAACCTTAAATTTGACCAAAATTCCTAAAATTACCCAAACTACCCAAATTTGTCCAAAAATTATCTCAAACCATTTGAAACTACCCAAATTGCCTAAATTCTCCCAAAAGTTTCAAAATTAACAAAACACCCCCAAATTTGCAAAGATTGCACAAATACCCTTGATGGATCAAACTTTCCCAAAACCCTCAAAATCATCCCAAATGTCCCCAAAACTAATTTTGACCCTTCAGATGAACCCAATTTGACCACTTTGACAAACTTTGATCTAAAGCCTAAAATTGCCTTTAAAGGCCTAACTACCTCAATTCACCCCAACTGTCCACCAATTTGATCCCAATATTCTCCAATTTTAATTCTATATTCAAATTCCTTATGATAAAACTCAATTCAATCCAAATCCAAGTCCAATTGAACCACATTTCAGTCCAATTTTAGCCCAAATCAAAAGCCCCAATTTAGCCTAAAACCAAAATCCCACATAATTGAACCCCCAAATCCTTCCAATTGCCCCAATTATGCAACAAAAACTCTTTGAAATAACTTCATACACCAAATTAAACCCTCATTTAGCCTTAGTTAGGCTTCAATTTCAACCTAAATCTAAAATCCCTAAATTTACACCAATTTAGCTATATGTCTAAGTTCCACCAAATTGAATGCTCTAACCCCAAAATTGGCACCCAATTAATGCTGAAAATTCTTCATCACATCCCCATAGACTATTTTAAACCATCAATTTGAACTTAACCCAGCTCTAGCCTAACCTATGCCCAAGTCCAACCCAACATCTCCAAATTGACCAAATGCCCAAAATTTCTTCAAATTGACCCACAAAATCAACTCAAAATCACTACAAATCTTTTCTAAACTCTTTGTGACAATCATCCACACCAAATTTCTTAATTAATTGAGATGAATTTTATGGTTAGCTCAATCTAAACCCAAATTAAAGCCAATTTAACCCAAATTGAACCATGCACCAAAATTGACTAAGCCATGCCTAAGTGACGAAATTAATGATACCACAGCCACCAAATGGGTCCTAGTGACCAGGCTAGACCCGCCTAGCCCACCCTAAATGAGCTATGGACCAATGGTCTTTTGATTTAGGGGATTTTAAACATTTTTGGCCTAAACTTGAAATATCTTCTCCATCATGCCATACCATTAGGGGCCAACCATCATTAGACCTCCTTCAACCAAGAAGTGACTAAACCCTAGCCAGCCACCACCTCAGCCGCCAGAAATAGCCATCCCAAAGGAGCCCAAAATGGCCAAAACTCAAAATTAAACCTCCCTGACTTGGCTCAGTCCAATTGGATGATTAAGTTTTTCTTCCCTCTACCTCAACTTGACTTTAAATTGACCCCTGAATGGCCAAAGACGAGAGAGCTTGAAACCATGGGGAAACTCTGCCAAAATCTCATCAGAGCTTCTTCAAACCTTCCTAAGTGTAATCCCCCTACTCTTAGCCACCCATAGCCGCTTTAAAGAGCTAATTTATTCTCTGAAATTTTCTCCAAAACGAGGATAGATTTCTACACAGCTCCACAGTGAACCAAACTTTAATTAATTGTGCACACACCATCCCCTGAGTGAGAGAAGCTGATTCCCCATAAAAGCCCCATCAGAGAAGTCTCTAAAGTAGCTCTAGACCAACACCTGAAATCTAGCTTGATTGAAATCATACCTAAACAATTCACCAAGACCTGGGACTTCATGTGGAGGTTTGTTGGACCCAATCAAGGCTGCCACAACCAATTGATTGAGGCCTCCCCTCTCAGATAAAGATATTGAACTTCAACCTTAAACTGAGCTTAAATCAACTATACATATATATTTACTATATTGCATACCACATAAGCCATATAAATATGACAGTCTTAAGTAGATGAAGGTTTAGGAACAAACCCCATGCAATTTGGTTGAGTTTAGACAAAGATCTTAAAGTTTTAGTGTGAACAGTTCTCGAGCTAGGTCACTTGGGGATGATGAACGGATGTCGTCCCATCATGCGTGTATTGGAGGGATGGAGGAGATCAAACCGGACGAACCCTTGGAGCGAAAAGGTGGGCCACGTGACAACTGAGGTGGCTGGCAGTGTCGAATGGCGGAGCGCTACGTGGTCTTTCTAAGTTGTCTATGATCCAGTCAGCACCATACCTTTAAATAGAAAAATCTAAATTTATTTTAGCTATTTAATCACGAGAACTTTAAAAATCCATATCTTTTTCAAGAAAAATCATAAAAATAAAATAAAAAGACCCTCTTGCTTAGTGAACAGAGGAGAATATTGTGGAATAAAAATAAAAATTATTTGATGACTCTATGATCTTTACTGAATTAAATACTCTCTGGAGTATTTTAGTTCATTACGATCAAGAATTGCTCACCATGGCTTGAAATTTTTAGGCTTCATTTCTGTCCTCTGATTTTTCTAAGGTCAGAGGACTTCTTTGTTTCTCTAACCCTAATTTTCAAGCTAAGATGACTCTTTTGACTTATTTTAATTATATAAATTAAAATATCATTTGGAAAATTATGAGAAAAAATTTAGTAGGTTTTCTACGGTCACAGAAGCTTACAAAAATTATCATGATGGCTTGAATAATTTTGTAAATTTCTATATTTGCTTAAGTGTATATATCTTGTAATAATTTATGTAAATTAAATACTAATAAGAATTTAACAAAATTAATTCCACATTATGTATAAAAATCATGTTTACCAACTATAAAAATTTAAAAATTATTTGACTAAGTTGGAGCACTAAAGTTGATTTTCTAAGAAATCTTATATTTTTGTACATAAATAATTATATTAAATTAAATACACTTGAAAAAATTATGAAAGTGATGTTCTGAGTTCCTTGTAATCAAAAGCACTTAGGAAAAATAAAATTTATTTTTGATAAAATACTTGATTTTTGAGCTATATTTCAAATTAAAAATAGTCAAAAATCCCAAAAATACCAAAGTATTTTAAAATGTGCCTAATTGTTCTCTGTTCACTTAGAAATCATTAGGATATTTTTCCTAATTTTTCTAAGTTAAAAATAAATTTCTAAAAGCTTAAAATTAATTTTTCTTATTTTCTCACAAAAATAATTATGATAAATTAATAATCATAAAAATGCAATATTTGTTACTTTGAGTTCCCTGGGCTTAGAGAGGTTTAATAGAAATATAAAAAAATACTTTTTGTTAATAAAACATCTTTTCAATTCAAATTAAATCATAAAACTAATAATAATTACAAAACTAAGTTAAAGATTTTTTTCAAAAAAATCATGAAATTTTACTTAAGTGTTTCTCTGACCTAAGGAGACCTCTAATAATTTTCTCATAAATAAAAACTTTATTTTGGATGGTTAAATAAATTAACTTTGAAAATACTACCTTTTAAATTTAAATAATTATTTAAATGAAATTAAATTTTGAAATTCACATTTTCTCCTCTAATGTTTTAATTGACCCATGGATGGGACACTCTAAAAATTTTCAAAGTCATTTGAATTTTGATTAATGAGTTATGAGGTGGAGAGCCCCAAAGGCAAAGGGGTAACTTCAGGTTTTGGTGCCTCAATCAAGATTTAGGGTTATTCAAAGGGAGGATGGGCAATTTTGATCCTAATGGACATGTTTGGATGATTGAAATACAATGGAATTAAAAGGTAGGAACTCACTTACCACCTTTTCTATAATAAGAACAGAATTGCAATTTTCTTAATTATCATGACTTGGATGTCAATAAAAATTAAACGATTCTCAAGTGATGGGTTTGAGTCAGAAAGATAATATTTCATTAATTTTAAGCCTATAATTGATGACAATGTGATCTTTTAATAATAATATATGTCATTTAAATCAAAATTCTCCTAGGTTACCATTTCACCTGTTGTGATTATTCAAGGCTTGGTAGTGACCTAGACTTGACATTTAAACTCATTTGATTGAATTTAAAAAATAACATGATTGATGATCAACACCTTTTTACACTACAAGCTCAATTTCAACTTTGGAAACCAAAACCTTTACTTACTTAAATTTGCCTTAGAGGCATCCACCCACATAACTCTTAAATGAAGTATCGATTGATTAATTGAGTGTTCTAGTTTTGAGATAAATAAAACATCAAGTTTCCTTGAGAAATGGGATAAACTTAGCTTAACCTTGTATGATTAATAAAATGATATGATAAGTTCAAAATGAACTTGAAATATTTCAAGAAATCTTCAAAGTGATTCAGGGTCATGCTTCGAGCACTTTGAAATCTCTTGAATATTTTGTAGGGCAAATTGAACTTACTATATTTTGTTCTAAAATCACCCACTAAGATCTTTTGAAACTCAATAAAGTCATAACTTAGGGTTTGGTAGCTTTACCTTCATCTATTTCTGCAATTTGAATTCCTTGCAAAAATTTATATACATGTTGCAAAAGCTAACCTTTCAGGTGAAGGAGCGGAAAGAATCGATAGGTATGCTTTTAAGTTGTTCCATTGCAATTCACTTTTATTTATCTACACCTCTTATTCTCTGCTTATAAACTTGCATGCTAAATAACAAAGTCACCCTGTATGTTAAAACCAAAACTAAAAAAAAATTGTTAAACAACATAAAAATCACTGCCACAATAGTAAAAAATATAAGACAACTCAAAACTTAATCACAAATAAAACAAAACAAAAATTGCAACTAAATTAAAATGTCTCTATCGGACAATTGAAAATCCCTTGGAGGAGGTAACCTACGGTTGCTAAATAGATTTTCCATGGTCTAAATGAAATAATGGAACTCATTTAGTTGAGTTTATTAAATTCATTTAGACTAAGTGAATCCAAAAGAAAATAGTGGTGCCAGAATGAGGGAACCGTAGGATCCTAACCGGCGTCACTCTAATCAACTTTAATATCCCCAATAATATTTAAATAACCATTAACTTAGGAAACATTTGATTTGACATCATGACTTGACACATTAAAAAACTTAAACTCGTCACGATGAGAATCTTGGGGTTAGCATTGTGGGCAGTACGACCATCTTCAACAACAAATCATGTCTACATTAGTTAAACCATTCTTTAGAATTAAACAACAAGCCATAGGATTTTAAAGTTGTCTGCCTAGTGTGACATAAATCCTCAACCTTATATTTAGGCCTTTGTATAACCCTACTATGCAATTTAAACCTTAACCTGTGTTAGGATTCCGAGGTTGTCATCCGTAACGACATAAATCCTCATATCTTCCAGGTTATTTATGTGATCGTTCCACACAAATGTAAGCCCTAATTAATAAAATTGACAGGATGAAACATTTAAATATTTCTCCTTTAAATTGAAACCAAACCATATGATAGCTTGGGAAGTCACTGAGGTTCTCCTCAGGATCTGTGAAATCCCCTAATTTTTCTTCCTTTGGATTCCAAAATAAATGTTTCAAATTTGAGACATTCCCCTTTCACATCTCTTTGTCAATCTCATTGAAAAGTCTTATTTATTTGACCTCTTTGAAGATAATATCCCCTGATTTTTATCGAGAGTTTTCTTAGATAACTTCAATTATCTAAGGTGTAATTAACTATAAGGGCTTACCTTTATAAGAAACTTTCAAGAACCCAACTTAATATAAACGCTATTTAATTTTTCATATTAAATAGAGGAACTTGTGAGCTTATAATAAAATGGTTTCACAGACTAAATGAATGTCATATATTTCTTAGTTTATTTGATTGAGCCTCACCCTCAAATCTTGTATTTATCTTTTGGGATAGATATATAGCTTGAGGTGTAGTGCTCTTTCATTTGAATTATGAAAGATATGGGATTAGTTTGATTTAATATTTATCTAACAACTATATATATATGTAAATTAAAATGCCTTTCTAAAGCGAGCGATGAGATTCTAATTCTGGCGACCGACAGCTTCCAACGATCAACTCCTTAACTTTTATGTGTCGATAGTAGATTTATTTGATCTTTATGTGCAATTGTGGATTGATTTGTTTAATTGATGTTGGTGGATGTTTGGATTATTTTTGGATTAATTTGATCTCTATTTGTCGTGAGGGAGGTGATTCCTTACCTTCTTATTATGACTAGACTTGTATATGTTCTCTTGCATTTGTTAGATTGACGGGTCCACTTCACTCGGGTCTCAACCAGACTTAAGTTTTATAGGAGACATCTTGAGTATGGGCAGTGGCAATTCCATCTCAATTCTATTACTTCCTTTATCATATATGGTTTTCTTCAATATGGTTTAATAAACTAGTTGAAGAATAAATTAAGGTTGATCTTACACTTTCTTTATAACTTTTAGAGGAGCATATTTAAAGGTATAAGGTGATGCCTGAGGTTGGTTCTTGTGAGCCAATATATCAGAGATAATCATATCCATAGGCTTATGCCATATAAAAGCATTTAAAAGTACCAATTTATCATTGTAGTGATTTAGTTAGAAATTTGAAGTAAGATAAAAAGAGGCGATGAGTTAAAGAAAGAATTAACCTCATTCATCTAGTGTGCTTGTTTTTGTGTGACAAAAAAATAGAGGACTTGGGGAAGACTTAAATATATATTCTTATGCTGATACATACTATGCTAGTTAGAGTTTTATTTAGTTCAATTTTATTCAGGCATGTTTAGTTTAGATTTACTTTATGTTGCAAATTGTTCCGTCTTGAAGAATACTTGTAAATGTTTCTGATAGACATTTGTTGTATATAGAATTTCTAAACTGCCTTTCTTCATGCTTATATTTTCTGTACTAAATGCTATACATGTTAAAAATTAAGTTTGGGAGAGGAAAAAAATAAATTTCAAAGATAGTATACTTCCTTTTAGTTTAATATTGTTGCAAGTATGTTTTAAACTAGATTTACTTTCTCCTGCAGTCATTCTATTCTGATTATGCATTTATATGAATTTTATAAGTTGTTGTAGTAGCTAGTAGATTGAACTTTTAATTTTTCTTTTTGTCACATTTATCTCTATTTATTGTAAAATGTTTAATAATTCATGTTTGGGGGAGGAAGAAAAAAAAAATTCAAAGTTAAACTTCACTTGTCCTTAAAGAAACTATAAATAAAATTTATTTGAAAAATGATTTTTTTTATATAGAGTTATCTTAAGTTTACTAAATTTTTAATTATAAAAATGCAATAGGAAAACTTAGTAGAAAATTTAAGTAAAAAGGATCAGACTAAACTTAAGATGTTTATTAGAAAATTTTAGGAAAATGATTTTATTATTTATAATATGAAAAATAGAAAATTTGAAAAATTATGGAGTTTTAGAATAATAATTTTTGAAGAATTTAAACTCTATTAAAAGTTCTTTTTCTAATACTACATTTTAAGTTATTAAGGAAAGAAAATAAGTTTTTAACTTTAGAAAAGAGATAGTGAAATTTAGTCATTAAAAGGATTATTCAGATATAGTAATCCTCAAATAGAAAAAAAGTAATGATTAAAAAGATTGTGAAAGAAAACGAAAAAAAAAGTTAAAAGAAAATATGTGAGGAGAAGCTTGAGGATTAAGATATAATTAAAAATTAATTTCACTTGAATCTTTCTAAGAAAGAAAATTTAGGATCAATCCTAAGCTTAATTGAAGAAAGCATTAGCAAAATTAATATTTTTAGAAGTCATAAATTTTGAACTTAATATTTTTCTATGAATCTAAAGTTTGGAAAAATTTCAATTATTTCTGAACAACTAGAAGATCAAGATTCCTAAGTTTAATATTATATATTCTGATACCTTAAATATCTTCTAACTTATTGGAAATTCTTTTAAGTTGGACTATAATATTTCTAGAAAAAAATTCTAGATCATCTTAAATAAACCCGCTACAAAAATTAACATATTTTTAAAGTTTTAGCGTTAGTTGAGGACAAGCAACATTTAAGTTTAGGGGAATTGATACGCCCAAAAATTGCCTACTTTTTTATATATATTTCATGTTAATTTTTTAATGATATCTAATTTTGCATGTTTTTATTTTAAGGTACATGAAATAAACTTTTGGAGAGAATAAAGCAAAAACCGCGCAATTTAGAGCCAAATTGAGCAAGAAAGAAAATTTTGATCTCGCGTATTTTGATATGCCTTTCTATGCCTAATCTCCTTCAAATTTATTGCACATTTCTGAATGAAATTGCACTTTAAAGTAATGTTATTTTCATGTTTATCTTGTATGTATAACACTTGGAAAAAACTGGAAATGGGGCCAAAATGGAGCGAAACAGAGATGCTATCAATAGGGTGGCGCCTAGGCACCAATATCATCCACAAACCAATACCTAGGGGGTACATTCTGGCGCTTAGGAATCAGAAAGGTTAAGGGGTAGTTTTGGGTGATTCTGTACTATTCTGGGATGTTTTGGAAGATTCTGGGCGATTATGCACAACCTAAAGAGAGATACAATGAATCCAGACATTTAGAATGAGAATATGTGTGTCTCTTGGAAAAAAAAGAGGTTATTGGTTTCTCCTTTAAAAAGGCGGCCGATGTCTCTCATGAGGGATGATTATGAGGAGTATTTAGAGAGTTATATAGAGATTTAGGGTGGGCCTCTTCTATGAGGCATGTGTGTGTGTGTGTGTGTGTGTGTGTGTGTGTGAGTTGAAGAATTCTACCTTTCTAGGAATGATTGGTGAGGGATTTTGAGAAATATGAGTATGAAAGTGCATGAACAACACATGGATTGATAAGAGACTTTGTTGGAGAGATTTTCTACATTCTTTTAGAGGGAAAATTCTAAGTATTGTATTCTTCATTATCTTGTAATTGTTGTAAAAACTTTCTAGTGAATTTTCTTTGATTTAACAAAGTTTTCTATTATATTTTATCCATGCTTCATGGGAAGTTTTTCTTTACCCTTTTATTTTGATATGGAGTAGTGGCATGTACATGAAAAATTATTTTATGATAGAATAATTTTATCTCAATGTCATGAGTAATATCTCCTTTGCTTCTTTGACATAATTTAAGTGACAATAGGTTATGTTAAATGTTGTAAGTGAAATTATGACTTGGAAGAGAAGTGGTCTCACAACTTGAGTGCCTCACATTGACCGATTGGCTATGTTGACATAGTTTTGGTGGCAATGCAACTTTTAAGGAAATATAATTCACGAGTTGTTTTTATTAGGAGCTTTTAGGTGATAGACAGTTGCATAATACTAATAGACTACTGAGCATAGTTATACACTCGAGTGAGGGTAGTTAGACATATGTTCCTTGTTGACACATATATTATTACATAATTCTATCAATGCTTTTACTGCATATGCCATAATCTTCATTTTACTTTTCATTTGCAATGAAATAATTGCATGTTTAAGAGTTTAGAATTGCTTAGATTTATTATTATTTCATTAATGTGATGGAATGTTTCACCGGCTCTTAATTTACTTTGCAAACTGATCACTTGTGAGTTAATATCCATTGTGAAACATAATGACCCGAGAGAGCTATGATTTTCCCCAACTAATGAGTACCATACTAAATCTTGGACGGAGTACTTGTAACTTTCTAGGGGGAGTACAAATAGATTGCAAGATAAGTTTTGATGGGCATAAAATTTGTGTTTCTAGGGTGAAAGGCTAGATCCTTTTCCAATTTGGTCTAAAGTTGGAACTAAGGGTCCCTAGTAGGTCCTATAGAGAGGGTGCAATGGGTAATTTGGAAGTGAGAGGCTAGAGTCTACTTAGTCTACTCAGCACTTCCATACTAGCTGGAAATAACTTTAGATTAGCCAATGTTCTTTATGCTCAGAATGGGTAAAGAATAGGAATGCTGCTTTTTGTCATTGGCCACACTAAAGTCTAAGCATTTTATTCCTGCACTTTATCTAGGACATCGCCTGAGCAAGGTAGTTTTTAACTTCTAAAAATTCTTCAAACCAATTTCTCTAGTTACGTTTATTTTTAGATTTAGTTTTGTATTTAGAAGTCATTATTAGAAAAACACCCTTAATCATCATTCCAAACCTAAGGCATGAAAGTAGTAGACTAGAATTAGTCTAAGGGAATCTTACCTCGCTTCTGCGTTGGATCAACACTCTAGACTTAAAAGAAAACCCTATGCTACTTGTAATGATATGTTTACTTGCGTATAACCCCTATTGTGTAAAATAAAAATCAATTTTAAATTCTATAAAATAATCATTTTGTACATTGGCCGCCTAAGTATATTGGGTGAAGTTATTGGCTATAAAATTAAATATTTGCATAATTGCGGGTAGGATTAAGTATTTAGTGTCGTCGCAGAAGATTGAAATTAAAATAATTATAAATGTATATTTACACACACATTATAGGGGGCATTAATTGGTTGTGGGTTGAGTTATGGGGTGTTGTGATTCTTTAGCTTTATGGTTGTGTGTTAGGGCGGTCATAGTTTGCTATGGGTTGAGGTGGTGGGGTGCTGTGGTGATGGTGTGGGTTGGGGTGCTGATAGTTAGTGGAGGCTCTAACTTTTTTGTTGCATTGCGGTGGCTAATTATTATGTTACTGTGCTATCAAATATTAATTGTTTTTTGTTAGTGAAGCAATGGTCAAGAAAAAGCAATCAGTTCTTTAACAATGTAGGATAGGGAAGTAAAACTAATATTTTGCAACCTCTGTGTTAAGGAGCTTAAGCTTGAAAATAGATCCACCACCTATTTTAATAAGGAAGGGTGGAAAAATATCATGTCTAAGTTTAAGGAAATGATAGAAAGGGAGTACAATAGGTTGTAACTTAAGAACAAGTGGGATCAACTGAAGAAGGGCTCAAAATTATGGAAGGAATTAAAATGGGGATTTAATGTCTTGGGTTTTGATCCAATCAAATGGACTATTGATGCTTCAGAGGAATGGTGGGCTAATAAATGGGAGGTAACAACTTCACCATTGAAGACTTATTTTTCATTACTTTATCCTCCTAAACTATTTGAAGTAATAAATTTTCTCATATGTTGCAGGTAGTGCTAGCCACCAAGAAACTCAAATTAAATGGAAATGACCCTGATCTAGAAGAGAAGTTGGATTGTATGTTTGGTGGGGTTGTGGTAAGGGGGGTCATGCTTGGACCCCTAGTGAGCAGGGGTTTCGAGGTAGGCCAGAGGATTTAGATGTTGGGTAGGAAACTGACTCCAATGGAGGCCCAAGCCAAAACAAAAATGAACTGGAGTCCACATGTAGGTCAAACCATCCTAGGGTAGAGAAAAGAAAATAAAGGTGTTGCTTTCATTAAAAGCCAAATATCAAAATTGGTGGTTTCATGCACTGGTGAGCCTGAGCCTTCAAATGAGAACTCAGTAGATGACTTAGTCCAAGTTTTGGAGACAACTCCCAAGATCTATGAGGACATGTCATAATATATGAACTCATTGAAGTTACAGGAGGACCCACTCGTAGACAAATCTTCATGAAGAAAGCCCCGACCGTAGGGTCAATTATTTACATTTCTTTTTTGTCAGCAAGGACATTTGAATTTATGCAGTTATTATTTTCTTAGATTTATTTTCATGTAGTTTTATCAAATTTCTGATTTGGTTGTTGCTTTTATTTTTTGAGAGACTAAACTCTTTTTTATTCTATATTTGTTTCTTCTCATTGTATGCTTTGTGATTTGATTTTTGATGTTTTTTAATGGGGTGATATTGACGTGTGTTACCTGTATAGTGCAGTTCTTTAACATGGACTACAAAGAGAAAGGCACAAAAATAAAATTGCGACATCAGTTTGTATGTTATATGAGTACCACAACTCATATATTGATCAAACTCCCTGCATGACATCTACTTACATTGACGATAAATGGGTTGGGGAGCTACTACAAGGCACCTAAAAGATTCAACAACATGTTTTATATGACACAACCTATATTTATGGATCTGCTCGATGAACTAAATTGGAACCATGAACATCATGGGTCCATGAGAATGACAACCAGAGAGGTGTTAGCAATAACCTTGTGCATTTTATCATAGAATTAATAAATGAGAGGAGCGATGGAGCGACTTTAATATTCATCAAAGACAATCTACAAACACTTCATAGTTGAGTTGAAGGCTCTTGTTAGTTTGTTAGAAAAGATTATTAAGCCCGAGGATCCAACATTTGAGAGAACTCCAACAAAGATTCT
The DNA here is from genome assembly GCA_003013225.1 of Phalaenopsis aphrodite. NCBI lineage: Eukaryota > Viridiplantae > Streptophyta > Magnoliopsida > Asparagales > Orchidaceae > Phalaenopsis > Phalaenopsis aphrodite. Next base: position 554,485 of record NEWO01000453.1, on the reverse strand, counting down.
AAATGACCAGCATTTTAAGGTATATATTCTATACTCTCTATATTCATAAGCGAAACTGATTTGTGTGATTATCATAATTTTTTTTTAATTTTCAGAACTGTTTTGGAGCAATCGATGAAACACAAGTGGATACACGTGTGTCCAATAATAAAAAGGTTGCATAAATGGAAAAATGTGGATCGCTGACACTGAATGTGATGACATATGTGATTTCAATATGTTATTTACTTTTGTAATGGATTGTTAAGAAGACAGTGCTCATGACAGTCATATTTTTTCTTTTACGACTTGAAATAGAAAGCCCAACTTCTCTCACCCACCTCAAGGTTTGCTCAGATATGAATCATATTCATTTTTTGTAATTTCATCACTAACTATTATTTAGCAAGATAAATAAATTTTATTTGATTGAAGTTGAATATCTCTTATAAAGGTGGTATATGAAGCCATATCTTACAAAGTATCACATTCTTGATTTGAATAAATCCATCAATTTTGCTCAGAGCGGGAAGAAAATGCTTAATTAGAGACACTCCTCCTTACGTGTCAAAATTGAAAAAACATTTGGAGTGCGGGAAAAAAAGAAGGTTCATACTGCGTGACATGCTGACATATCCATTTTTAAAGCAAGTGCAGATTCTAGTGGCTACAATGACTCTCTATAACTACATTCAATGGCGTAATTCCCGAGCAGATGTAAATTTCAGCATGGTTGACGGGGACAATTTACAGGTACCATCGGAAGCTTTTGAATGTGACGCAAGACAATATATACAATAGCCAAAAGTGGAATCATATGAAGGTTACACCTAGGATGCGAAGGTACCATGAAGATGCTTGAATAGAGAGAGCTGATTACAGATGCCATGGATGACCCTTATTTATTTTATAAAGTCTATATTTATTTTATGTTAGTTTTATTATTAATATTTTTTATTTTGTAATTTTCATGGTGTTTGTTTTTTTATTTCATTTCATGAATTTTTTGTGGGTTTGTGAGGACCATGATGTGATGTTTAACTTTGTGGGTTCTTCTGGATGGCTTATTAGTCACTCTATTATTTATATCACATGTGAAATCTTGATGAGGAAAACCAAGTATCTCTTTTCTTTTCGATGCAGTAGTTTTTAAGATACTTCTAGATGAGCCTTTTTGGTGATATGCATCTGTAACACACATGAGCTTGACATTACGTGGGTTAAAGGCAACCAATAACCCATGTTTTATAAGTTCTGTTGTTTTCTTGTAGTGACAGATTCATTGTTTGGTGTACTGAGTTCTTCAAGACCTCATGCTAGCACAGAATTGTAATTAATTATTGCTTTTACCAATTTATACATTTGTTATGACTAATGGATTGTCTTTTAAAGCATTTAGAAAAGATAAGCTTCAGGATTTTAGGGACCTACCGATGACTACTCAACTAATGCAGACTTCAGACTTCGTTGTTGATGTCAAATCAGTTATATAACTATGGGAGACAATTCTACATGTGCTCGAGGAGAACTGTAACCTCACACTAACACAAAATCATGGAGAACTGTGTCTTCATCTGGAGGGCAAATAGGCTTAAAGAATCAACCGCCAAGAGTTAATAGGGGTACAAACAATCTTTTTAGGACAACATAGTTACTGACATACACAGTCTCCACTTTAAAATTAATATTATCATATTTTTAAATATTATTTTAATAGTTTTTTTCCTTACTGCAATAATTATGATATTCACTGTTAAGTGAGGTGTATATTTTATTTTTTGTACAGTTTTGAAGTGATTTTTTTCGTCTCAAGTATCAAATTATTGCTATGATAATTTTGTTGTAAGCAATGTTACTGCATAGGCGCAGAATGGGCATTTATCCATAAATAGCTACAAAATAGATGTTTTACAATAGCACAAACCAAACAACCAGCCAGCTTATTCGGATCAGCTGTTGCGCACTAGTTTTTCTACTTCAGCTTGTTATTAGTAGCATATTAATAAGTTGCAGCTGCCCCAAACAAACCCTATTACTATAAAAGAAAAATTAGTCACTGCTCCTATTATTGTTTCACCTGATTGGGGAATCCATTAAAGTTATTGTGTAATGCGAGTGATAACAACACGATAAAATATTTAGAGCTATATACTATGCCAATAAAACCATTAAGGAAACTCAAATTTATTTCACCACTACTGATAAATAGCTATTGGATATAGTGTATGCTTTTGGTAAATTTAGATCGTCTTTAATTGGAACAAAATGTATTGTTCACACTTGTATTGTTCACACTAACCGTTCTGCTATTAGTTATCTGTTGTCAAAAAAGGATGTCAAACCGAGATTGATTAGATCGGTCCTTTTGATGCATGACGTTGATATCAAAGTTGTTGATAAAATTGATACTGATAATCAAATAACAGACCATCTATCAAGACTAGGTTAGGGAAATTTATGTGATTATGAAAATGAGATTAATGAAAATTTTCTTGATGAGCAATTGTTTAGCATTTCTAAATGACATATTGTAGTATGTTGACAAAGTAAATTCTTTTTGTAGTGATATTATGCCTCGTGACATGACATACCATCTTTGGAAGAAATTCATTCATGACACCATATCTTACTTCTATGTTATTAAAAATGTAAGGATTAGATGATTAAAAGATGTGTACCTATAGAAGAAACCTTATAAATTACTAAGAAATGTTATGATTATGATTTAAGGGGACATTTGCTTTTAAGATTTTTCAAATAGGCTTTTAATGGCCTACTTTATCTAGAGATGTGAATATTTCAATAAAAATTTGTGATAGGTGTCAGAGAGTAGGTAATATCTCTAAGAATGATGAAATTCCAACAAATTTTAGTTTGAAGATTGAGATTTTTACATTTGGGGTTTCAACATTGTGGGTCCCTCTGTACCATCATTAAGGAATTTATATATCTTGATAGCTATGGACTTTGTTTCAAAATAGATTGATGCAACGGCTATTCCAAATTGTGATGCTCAAAGTGTAGCTAAATTATATATTTTTAGCTCATTTGGTATGCTAAGAGTAATTACTAGAGATGGGGGAAGCCACTTTAGAAATAAAAAAATTAAGACAATATAGAATTAAACATAAGTTTGACATAGCATATCATCTCTAAACAAGTGGTTTAGAAGAAATCTAATCGAGAAATCAAAAGCTTTTAGAGAATCTGGCAATCCTAAAAGGAAGGATTAGTCTTTGAGATTAGATGATGCATTTTGGGCATATAGGACTGCTTATAAAACACCTATAGCATTTTGGGCTATTGACTCATATTTGTCAAAGGTTATCACTTACCAATAAAATTAGAACATAAAGCTTATTAGACTTTTAAGGAATTCAAATACACTATAAAGGAAGTCGTTGAGAAAATATTACTACTATTAAATGAACTTAGACAAGATTCTTATGAAAATGTGATAATTTGTAAAGAGAAAATGAAGAAGTGGCATGATTACAAGATTCTTAATAAAGATTTTGAACCTACATAGGAGGTTTTACTGTATATTACACAATTGAAATTATTTCCCGAAAAACTTAAGTCTAGGTGGGCAGGACCATATATTATGGTTCAAGTTTATCCTTGTGGTGCAATTGATATTAAAGATAATAAAAGTGATAGGATATTTAAAGTGAATGGACAGAGACTTAAACCCTACTTAGGAGGAGAAAAACTATTATGAAATGAGATTTTAATGTTGGCTCAACTTGAGTAACTATCTGAATTTTTCAGGATGAGAACGTTAAGCTAAGCTCTTATTGGGAGGCAACCTAAGCTTATGTTTTTGTTTGTTAGTGATTGTTGTTTGTTGTGATGTGGATTGTTTGAATTTGTGAGTTTGTGTTTAGGTTTGTGATTATTTTGCTTTGATTAAGATTGTGTGAATTAAGGGAGGTGAATCCTTATTATTCTCGTTGATGACTAAACTTTAATGTATCGTTTGATGGTAGAATGATCAACTTAGTCCTCTACACCTTAGTTCTCAATTTGACTTGAAGGACATATAAGGAACATATTGAGTTTGGACAAAAGATTGGTCCATCTCAATTCTTTATCTCTAATTTATGACCCCATGCTCCTATAATGTTGGTTCAATAATAGTGGAGATCTTTTCATTGAACTAAAAGAGGTGTATACTTTAATGAACATTATAGTATTTACAGGTTGGAAACACATATGTTAAAAGTAAGGGTGCTATCTAGACCTGAATATCTTTACAAAAATGTGTAAAGCACTTGACAATCTGTAGAAGGAGATTCCGCTAGAGATGAAGAATTGGAGAATGGAGATGTGATGAGAAAGGGGGAAGAGTGATCATCAATATATCTTTGCCATAAAATTGTGATTGTGTATTTAATATGTGTGTTTAAGGACTTGAGAAGGATCAAAGATTACACATTCTGACCAGGACCCAAACTGGACCTGGTACTTAGGCACTAATAAAAACTGGCACCCAGCCGCCACACCTAAGTTAGAGTAGCACCTTAGGACTGGCATCGCGGTGGCTAGGTGCATCCCTAACTACTTGTTAAACAGCCTAATTTAGCCTGTTTTAGGTCCTTTTTGTAAGACCTCCTCCCTAACTCTTCTTCTATGATTAAGAGGTGATACGTAGAGCTTCCCTTCACCATCAATATTTCCTTGATCCTTGAAGCTTTAGAGAGTGGAATTCACCTCCATAAGTTGTTATCCACTTCATAAGCTTGTGTTCCAATCTTCATCTAGGAATTTCATGACTTTTTTTTGGAGAAGATGAAAGCTTGGGATTTTTGAGGAGAATGTTATTTAGCCCAAAACTACCATATTGTATGCATCCACATCAAATCTTAGTTTATATTCCTTAAATTTTTAATTATTTTTATATGTTTATGGCTCCCAAAACTGAAGAATGCAAATTCTAATACTTTTTTAACAAAAAGAAATTTGTAAGCTCTAAAGCTCAGAAGCGTTACAATGACTTATTAGTGTGAAAGAAGTTGATTGTGGAGAGGGGATATGTTAACCCTCGAGGACTGTTGGAAAAAGTAATTATGATAAAAAAATCGGAAACATTATGTTATAACACTTCTATTGTTGTGGTACCAATAATAAGAGAATTTTATTCTAATCTACCTAAAGCTTTAGATGTACTTATTCTTGTGGTAGGAACTTATATGGATATTTTTCCTTCCTGCATCAATGCATTATTATTTTTGTGTGATCTCCATTATTGATCCTATGCCAAATCTACTTTTACTGATGCTTATCTTGATGAAGCTATGAAATTCTTAATTGGTGGTAGAGGAGAGTGGAAATTAAGTGAGGGAGTTCTGATCAGATTTCCTACTTCCAAATTAAATGAAATATCTACGGCTTGACACTTCTTCATTTTAGCTAAAATTATTCCATCTACCTATACTAGTGAAGTGACTATGGACAGAGCCTTATAGAATTATTGTATCTAGAATGATAATTCCATTGATATAGGTTCCATCATTCATTATTCTATAGTAAATTTCATAAAAGGGGGAACGACACTTGGTTTAGGGCATCCATCTGTTATCTTTTACTTATGACAACATGTTTGAGTTGTTGTTAGTAGTATAAAGGAGTTTCTTCATCCATTAAAAACTATCTCTAGTGCTAAAATTGAACTATAAAGAAGGCATGTAAACTTTGGAAAAGGATCAGCTATAGTGCAACCTTGTTCTTCTATTTCTTACCAACCACGTCCTATTAGTCTTAAAGGTACATTTGAACAAAAATTTAAAAAAGCAGCAACTGAAACTACAATTTTACATGGCATGGTGTATAAATTAGTAGATCATTGCACACACTTGGATAGGAAGTATAAAAAAATAGTTTGATCGTTGTGCCAAGCTCCAAGCTGTTAAAATTGAGATGTACAAGAAAAATCAATGAATTGGTGGAGATAATTTGATAGAGTTTCCTATATATTCACCTTATCAGATTCACTAGCATATCAGCTGATCTATAGAGGAAGAAGAAAAAGAGGAAGAAGGTAATGGTGATGATGGTGATGATGATGAGGAGGAGGAGAAATTTCGATTCAATTGTTTGTGGATGTCTTTGGTTGTATTTTTATTTACTATTATGTTGTTGTACTGATAGTGATTTAAATTTCTTGCTGCTACTATTTTTGGACACTCTTTATTAATTTGTATTTGTGATTGTGGACTTAGTTTATTTTTAGTACTTGTTGCATTTTAAACTTTCTCTTTTGTAGTTTCTTTTTTATCCTTATTTACTTGTTATACTTGCTACTACTTGTATATCTGTCCTTCATATACCTCTTATTCTTGTTGATAGATACATGTGGTATAAGGTATTTCTGTGCTATTTTTTGCCTACTTATATACAGGTTTTACATTGCTTAATATGATAAAAATTAATTTTTTGGGGTAAGGGGAGAAAATCATTTTAAATGATTAAATAGATTTGACCTCAATAACATGCACTTAAATTGTTACGTTTTTTAAAAAAAATTGAAGTATGGGGTAGTAATTTTAAATTACTAAAATTGTAAAATACAAAAAACATAGTATTCTTTAATTTTAAATTCTACGTAAATGGGACTGGACTTTTATTTTGTTAAGTTGTAGTTCAATCTTTAAAAAATTCTTTTTGATTTTTCTTTTGGAAAAGAGTTATATATTTGTAAAAGTAGGTATTCTTAGTAGAAGGAACAGATGGAGCATAAGAAGTGTAAGGCTGAGAAGAGGCAGAAGGCTGAGAAGAACTTGCTCCTCTCCCCAAAATAGTATACTTGATAAATAAATTTTTATTAGCCTTGCTAATGGGCTTTAAAGGATGGTAGCTCTTCCCAACCCTCAAAAGTAACTCGAAAATGCTGGCAAAGGGAAAAAATAGTAGAAGGATGTCCTAACCCTAGAGTTGATCCTCCCTTTGTAGCATTGAAGATAAATGATAAATCAGGGATCCAATGTCTATTGATTTCATCATTTGAATGCAAAATTGGGAGTAGCTCCCTCCACCTCTCATTACCTCACTCAAATTAGTGGAAGGAAAGAGCTTGGCTGAGATGATGTAGTGTTAAGCTTTGGAAGATGCATCCAATTTAGATGAAGAAAAATTTACGTTATGATAAATTCTCACCTTCCAAACCTCTTCTCCATTAGTCAGGAATCTAATGATATAATTTAAGTAAAAATTTTTTTTATGTTTATTTCTCACCTTTCAAACCCCTTCTTAATAAGTCAAGAATCTGTTGATTTCATCTAAGTTAGAGTCAGAAGGAACGAAGCTGGAGTAGTAACTCCCAGGGACATCTCACAAGGAAAAAACACATTGATGCCCGAAATGGAAATATCCACCTACTTCTTCCTCATGAATACTGAATCAACCAAGGCTAGAGGGAGATTAACATAGAACTTTTGAACCACATAAATCACTGCTACAGTCGCAGTGTAACAAAAAGTTTTTTAGTTCTTCCTAACTATCACACCTTCCACATTACCCCCGAGGCTAATGAATCCCCTCTCTATGATCAACTTCTTTGATACTAAGAAGTCATTGTAACTCTCCTAAGCTTTTGATCTTACAAAATTCTTTTTGTCAAAAGAAGATTTGGATTTTTTTCCTTAATTTAGGATCCAAAGACACATAACAATGATAAAAAAAGCAAAAGAATGAAACTAAGAATTGATGTGTATGTGTACAATATGCTAGTTATGGGCTAAATCACATCCTCCCCAAAATTCCCCAATTTTCACTTTCTCCTCCAAAAATCAAAAAATTTCTAGATGAAGATTATGAAAAAAAAACTTAGGAAGTAGATTTTATCTTATGGAAGTAAATTCCACTCTCCAAAAATTTTAGGATCAACAAAAATTGATGGTGAAGGGAAGCCGTAAGTATCACCTCTTAGTCGCAGAAGAAGAGACGGGGAGGAGGTCTTGCAAAAATGACATAAATTGGGCTCGTTCAAGAATTTTTGTCAAACTCGAAGGAGCGGTGCCTATGATAGTGATAATGGTGCCAACAAACTGCCCTTGTCTTTGGTGTGGAGCCTTGGTACAAATTTATATTGGCGCGTATGTGCCAGTTCAACTCCTAACACTTTAGTACCAAGGCACTGAGGCCTGCTTGTACTACCTAGATTTGGTCCTGATCATTTAATTTTATTTTTTGATCCTCTCCAAGATTTTCATCGCACCAATAAACAAATAAATACTAATAATAAATTATGATCGCTCATCCTCTTTCTCGTCACATCTCCCTTCTCCAATTCCTCATATCTAATAAAATTTTGTTGTATTGATAGTGAGTTGTTTTACTCATCTTTGTTAGGGTATTCAGATCCAGTCAGCGCTCTTAATATTGCCTTTTTTTTCCAACCTCTATGTTCTATACTATCAATTAACATATACACCTTCACTAGTTCAATGAAAAGATCATCCACAAGCCCCTATTATAACAAGTTTATTGAAACAACATGATAGAAGCACAGGGTCAGAAATACGAAGTAGAGAATTGAGATGGACTTGTCCTATATCAAAACTAAATATGCATCCTTTATGTCCTTAAGTTTGATTGAAAACTTTGGTGTAGAGGAATAAGTTGATCCTTATATCATCGGAAGACGTACTAAAGTCTAGTCATCAATGAGAATACTAAGGATTCTCCTCGATCATATCACATTGAGATCAAAGCAATCCACTTATTAACCAAACACAAATCACAATTCAAACATTCTAAATCACAAAAAAACAACACTCTCAAACAAACAAAAACAAAAACTTGGGTTGCGTCCCAATAAGAGCTTAGTTTAACATGCTTAGCCAGATGAATACAGATAGTGACTTAGGTTGACCGAACATTAAAATCTCATTTTCCAATAATATTTCTCCTTTTATTTAGGGTATAAGTCTCTGTTCATTCAATTAAATACCTTACTATTTTTTGGATCATATTAACTGCAACAAAAGGGTAGATCTTTACCACTGTAAATGGTCCTGCCTACTTGGACTTATGTTTTCAAGGAACTAATTTCAATCATGTATTATACAGTAAAACCACATGTCCAGGTTAAAAATCTTTCCTAAGAATCTTTTGATCATGCCACTTTTTCATTTTCTCTGTATAAAATCTCACATTTTCGTAAGATTCTTGTCCAAGTTCATCAAGTTCATTTAACTATAGTAATGTTTTCTCACCAGCGTCATTTATATTGTAGTAAAATATCTCAACAACCTAATAAGCTTTATGTTCTAATTCCACTGGTAAATGATAAGCTTTGCCAAATATGAGCTTACATGAAGACAATCTTATAGGTGTTTTATAAGCAGTCCTACAATCTCACAATACATCATATAATCTCAAAGACAATATTATAGGATTGACAATTTTCTTTAGAATCCATTTAATTTTTTTGTTTGATACTTTTGCTAAATCACTTGTTTGAGGATGATATGTAGTGACAATCATATGTTTAATTACATATTTAATAACTAAATTCTCAATTTTTTTATTCTTAAAGTGGCTTCCCCCATCACTAATAATCACTCATGGCATACCAAATCTGATAAAGATATTCTTCCTTAGAAATTTAGCTACAGTTTGAGCATCACATTTTGGAAGATTCACAACCTCAATCCATTTTAAAACATAGTCGAGAACCAGCAAAATATATAAATTCCCTAATGATGGTCCAAGGGGACCCATAAAATTTTAAACCCCAAACATCAAAAATCTTAATCTCCAAGTTAAAACTAAGGGTCATTTCATCACGCCTAGAATAATTGCCTGCTCTCTGGAACCTAATAATATCCTAATTGTGAAATATTAAAAGCAGTTCCATCAACTCCAAAATGTCCTCTAAATTCAAAATCATGACATTTCTAAATAATTTCTAGTGTTTCTTCTATAGGTACACATCTCCTAATCTTCTAATTCTCATATTTTTATAAAGGTATGGGTTATTTTAGAAGTATTATCAAGGTCATGGACGAATTTCATCCGTAGATGGAATGTCATGCCATTGAACATAATATCACTAACAATAAGTTTACTTTGTTAGCATACCACATAATATTCTCTTCTATAACACCCAACAATTGCTCATCAGGAAAATTTTTATTGATCACATTTTCATAATCACAAAAATTCCCCAGATCTATCTTTAATAAATGGTCAACTATTTGATTTTAAACTCACTCCATATTTACTACCTTCATTTCAAATTCTTACAACCAAAACACCCATATAATCAATCTCAGTTTGGCATCCTTTTTTGACATCAGATATCTAATAGCAGATGATTAGTGTGAACAGTACAATTTGTCCATCAAATAGGTTCTAAATTTATCAAAAGTATATATTTTATCCAATAGCTCCTTCTTAGTAGTGGTGTAATTAATTTGAGCTTCACTAAGGGTTTCATTGACATAATATATAGCTCTAAACATTTTACCGTGTCATCAACCTAATACTTCTCGATAGCACAGCCACTTGAATCACACATTAACATAAATGTTTTCCCCAATTAGATGAAATAATAATAGGAGCAATGACTAAGTTCTTTTTCAGAGTATTCAAGGTATTTAGGCATTCAAGGTCAAAATTAAATATTCTCTAAAAGATGGCATAAGGGTTTGTTGAGCTCATTTTTGTTGAGGTATAGTTTTTCCTATTTAGTAGTGTAGGTTCTAGCCATAGGACTTTCCTAATTACTATTCCTAGAGGACTTGAAAGAAACCCTCACCTTTGGAAATTCTAAACTCTTCTCTGCTTAACTTAAAGTTCCACATATTGGTCCTAACCTCTAGCACTTAGTAGATGTGGTCAATATGGGGGAGCTCAAGGAGAGTTCCCATAGAATTGCCCGACCTTAGGGTTAGCCCTTTGATGTTGTGGTATTGGTTGCATTCACACACACACACTTGCACATTACACTCCCACTCACTACCTTAAGCCCAAGCCTACCTGATTTTGTTCCTTTTACCATTTGGGAGACTCATGTAGATGGTCCCTTAGACCTACTAGCCTTAGGCTAGGATTTTTCTAGGATCAGTACATGAAGGACCCACAGTAAGGAATTCTATTGGTCCATGGCTCATGTAGGGTGATTGACACCCCAATTTTGCCAAAATACCAAACCTTTTCCCCCAAATCCACCCAATTTATCAAATTGCCCTTAAAATCCAAAATTGGCCAAAATTCCTAAAATCACCCAAAGCACCCAAATTTGCCCAAAAAACATCTCAAACCATTTCAAACCAACCAAATTGCCCAAAACTTCTTAAAATTTCAAAATTTAGTAAAATATCCCTCATTATGCCAAAATTACCAAAATTCCCTTGGTGACTCAAATTGTCTCAAAGCCTTCCAAATCACTTCAAATGTCCCTAAAATCAATTTGAACCACTCCATTGAGCTCGATGTAACCAATTTGACCAAAATCCCCAAATTGCTTTAAGAGGCACAAGTGCCCCAATTCATCCCCAATGTCCACTAGTTTGATCCAATTTCGCCCAATCCCAACTCTAAACTCAAATTCATGATGTACAAGCTTGATTGAAACCAAATCCATGACCAATTGCCCCACATTTAAATCCAATTTCAACCCAAATCAAAAAGTCCCAATTTGACCCAAAACCAAAATCTCACTCAATTGAACCCCCAAATCCATACAATTGCCAAAATTTCGAATCATAAACTCTTCAAAACACTCCCCCATATGAAATTGAGCTTTCAATTGGCCTTGGTCAACCCCCAAATTTACTCAAGGTCAAATTGGACCAAACTTCCAATTTTGCTCCAAATTGGCCATGTCCCCAAATTCAACCAAATTGAACCCCATAGCCCCAAAATTTCCATTCAATTTTTCTAAAACTCTTCATGAAAATCTTTAGGACCAATTTGAATCATCAATTGGGATTTAGCCAAACCCTAGCCTAACTCAAACCCAAGTCTAACCCAACGCCCCCAAAATTGACCAAATGACAAAAATCCTTCAAATTGACCCTTCAATTTGATTTAAAATCAATCCAAATCTTTTCCAAACTCTTTTTGACAATAATCTATATCATCTTGATAAATCCATTGAGATCAATGTTATGGCTATCCCAATCCAAACCCAACTTCAAGCCAATTTGACCTAAATTGAACCCATGCACCAAAATTGATTAAGCCATGCAATATTGATTAAACCAAAGCCTCTACAACCATCTTTTGGACTCTAGTGACTAGAGTAGACCCACCTAGCCCACCCTACATGGCATATGGACCAATGGTCCCTTGATTTAATGGATCTTATCTCATTTTTTGCCTAACTTAAAATATATTTGCCATCATGCCTTAACGTTAGTGTTTAACCTTTATTAAACACCCCCTGGCCTCCCTGAGCTAAGAAGTCCCTGTAATCTGGCGAGCCACCACCTTAACCACCAAAAATAGCCCACCCAAGGGAGTCCCAAATGGACAAAACCCAAAATTAAACCTCCATGAGTAGGCTAAATCCCATTAGCCATTAGAGCCTTTCTGCGCCCCACTTCCGCAATGAAGCACCCAATTCCCAGCCCTGAGCTCCACCAGGTAGCCATGGCTATAAATGGAGCTCTCCACAGCCAAATCGGAGAGTTCTTGAAACCTTGGGGAAACTTGGCTGAAATCTCACCAAAGCCTCTCCACTCCTTCCTAAGTTCAACCTCCTTGCTCTCGGCCATTCACAGCCACTCCACATAGCCAATTTCTTCACTGAAATTTGCCACAAAATCAGGACAGATTTCTCCACAGCTCCATAGTGAACCAAACTCCAATTAACTATGCAGACACCATAACTTTAGTGAGAGGAGTTGATTCCCCACAAAAGCCCCATCACAGAGAGCCTCTAACATAGCCCTAGACCAACACTTAAAATCGGCCTTGGTTGAAATCATACCTAGGCAATTCACCATAGCCCAGGACTTCATCTGGTGGTTCCTTAGAATCATTCAAAGATACTACAACCATCTGATTGAGGCCTCCACTCTCAAATAAAGGTATTGAGCCTCAACGCTAAACTAAACTTAAATTGATTCTTCATACGTATTTACTATATTTTATATCATATAAACCATATGGATGTGTTCGTCATGAGTAGATGAAGGTGTATGAACAAATCCAAAGTAATTTGATTGAGTCTATCCCAAGATTTAAGGTTTTAGTGTGGACGGACTACTATTTAGGTCAATTGGGGATGATGAAGGAATGTCGTCCGATCACGCATTTATTCAATGGACAGTCTTGATGGAGCTGAACGAGTGGATGGTACGCGAACTGCAGGATGATTGGCGCTGAGGTGGCTGGAGGCGTCAATTAGCAAACCACCATTTGGAAATCTTGGAGAGGACAAGGATGAGGTGGCCCCGCATTGTTAAGTCGAAAAATATGGATTTTTTGAATTAATTTAAATACTAGAACTTTGAAAATCCATATATTTTCATAGAAAAATCATAAAAATAAATTAAAAAATATCCTCTTGCTCAGTGAATAGAGGATAATAATGTGGACGAAAAATTAAAATTATTTTTTTTGATTTTTTGATTTTTAATTAATTAAATACTCTCTATGGTATTTCAATTCATTATGGCTATGCATTGCTCCCAATAGTTTGAAATTTTTAGGGTTTGCTCCTCATGATAGAGGCTATTCCTCTGAATTTTCGAAGGTCAGAGGACATCTCTGTTCTTTTAACCCTAATTTTCAAGCTAAGATGACTATTTTGGCTTAAATTAATTATATATAATAAAATATCAATTAGAAAATTATGGGATAAATTTTATTAGGTTTCTTGTGGTCAGAGAAGCTTAGGAAAAATGTCATGATGTTTTGAATAATTTTGTACATTTTTGTATTTAATTAAGTGTGTATATCTTGTATTAATATATGTAAATTAAATATTGATAAAAATTTGACAAAATCAACCCTACATTGTGCATAAAAATAATGTTAATCCACTGTGAAAATTTGGAAATTATTTGATTAAGTTTAAGCACTAAAGTTGATATTTTAAGAAACATTGTATTTTTGTACAAAAATAATTATATTAAATTAAATACACTTAGGAAAATTATGAAAAGTGGTTTTCTGAGTTCCTTGTGATTAGCAAAAATAAAAGTTATTTTTGATAAAATACTTGATTTTTTACTACATTTTAAATTAAAAATAGTTAAAAATTTCAAAAATACTAAAATATTTTAAAATATGCCTGATTGCTTCCTGTTCACTTAGGACTCATTAAATTATTTTTCCTAATTTTTCTAAGTTAAAAATAAAATTTTTATAGGCTTGAAATGTATTTTCCTTATTTTCTCATTAAAAATAATTAAAATATAAAAAAAAATTATTTTCCTAAGTTCTTTGAGCTTAGAAAGGTTTGATAAAAATATATAATTTTTTTATGTAATTAAGTTTTTTTTTTTTTTGAATAATTAAAACATTCTTTTGAAGTTAATAAATTTTTAAATAATAATTAAAATTTGATTTGGAAATTCATGGTATTTTGCTTAAGTGTTTTCTCTGACCTAGGGGAACCTCTAATAATTTTTTTCCCACGAACACAAATAAATTTACTTTGATTGATTAAATAAATCAATATTGAAAATCCTATTTTTCTAGGTTTAAATAATTATTTAAGTTAAATAAAAAATTGAGAAAACCACATTTTCTCCTTTGGTGATTCAATTGTCCCATGGGCAGGGTACTCTAAAACCTTTAAAGTCACTAGAATTATGCTTAATGAGTTATGAGGTGAGAGCCCCAAGGGCAAAGTGGTAATTTTAGATTTTGATGCCTTAATCAAAATTTAGGATTAACCAAAGGGAATAATGGGTAATTTGATCCTAATGAATATGTTCGGATGATTGAAACATAATGGGTAAAAAGTAGAAACCAACATGCGACTTTTCCATGATACGAATGAAATTGAAATTTGTTAAATTATAAGTTAATAAAAATTAGATGATTCTCAAGTGATGGGCTTAAGTTAGGGAGAAGATATGTAACTTATTTTAAGTCCATAATTAATGATGGTATGATCTTTTAATCAAAATCCATATCAACTTAATTAAAATTCTAACATTTGCTAATCTTTTTTCCATTAAGATTGTTAATGGCTTGGAAGTGATCTAGGCTTGAAATTTGAATTCATATAACGAGATTTAGAAGGATAACATTATTGATGATAAACACTTCTAAGAACTACAAGCCTAACCTTAGTGGTGGGTACAAAATCTTTAATAACCTAAGCTTGCCTTAGGGGCATTCACCCATTTAAATTTTAAGAGAAATATCAACTGATTAATTGAGTATCCTGTCCTCAGGATGATTAAAAAGTCAAGATTCACCAAGTAGAAGGGTAATTTTAATTTTACCTGGGATAATTAATAGAACAATATGATAAGTTCAAAATGAACTCAAATATTTCAAGAAATCTTTAAAGCAGTTCAGGGTCATTCCGAGAACACTTTGAAATCTCTTGAACATTTTGAAGGATAAATTGAACTTACTATATTTTATTCTAAAATCATCAACTAAGATCTTACGAGACTCAATAAGTCAAAAGTTTGGGGTTTGTTAAATACACCTTCATCTACTCTTGTAATTTAAATTTATTGTAAAATTATATACATATTGCAAAAGCTAATGTTTCAGGTGGAGGAACGGGAAGAATCGACATGTAAGATTTTAGTTATTGCACTGAAATTTACTTTTATTTACCTTTCTAAATCTCTTGTTTCTTGATTGTAGACTTGCATGTTAAACAATAAGGTCACCCTGCATGTCAAAACTGAAACTTTTATGATAACCACAAAACTGAAACCAAAACTAAAATTAAGAAATCAAAACATGATAAACTTAAACGCCAGAACAGTCAAAATCTAAGACAACTCAAAATTTAATCACAAATAAAACAATAAAATAAAAATTGCAACTAAATTAAGACGTCTCTATCGAATCCCTTGAATGAGGTAACTTACGGTTGCTAATGAGATTTTCCATGGTCTAAATAAATGTATGAAACTCATTGAGTTAAGTTTAGTAAATCAATTTGGATAAAGTGAATCTGAAGAAAATAGTGATGCCGGAATGAGGGAACCGTGGGATCCTAACTGGTATCAATCTAATCAACTTTAACTCCCCCATAATTTAACTTCAACCTGTCATTTAAACCTTTAAACCTTAGACTTTGGGACTGTCATTTTGCCGAGGAGTCTAGACCTAGCTTTGAGGGTAGCCTTCTACAACAATAATCTACAACAGCATGAGGATCTACAATAACACATCATTCCTTAGAATTAAACAACAAGCCATAGGATTTTGAGGTCATCCGCCTAGTGTGACATAAATCCTCAGATTTTGTATGACTCTGCTATACAACTTAAGCCCTAACCTATTTTAGGATTTCGAGATTGTCATTTGTCACGACCTAAATTCTCACATCTTTCAGGTTATTTGTGTGATCGTCTCTCGCAACAGTAAGCCCTAATTGACACACATAATTTCTTCTTAAAGTTTAAGCAAAACCTTACGATAGCTTGGGAAGTCACTGAGGTTCTCCTCAGGATCCATGACATCACCCAGTTCTTCTTCCTTTGGATTCTAAGAATAAATGTTCCAAAGTTGAGCCTTTCCCATTTCACACCTCTTTGTCTGATCTTTTAAAAAGACCTACCCATTGAAATTCTTGAAGACAATAGCCCCTGATTTTTATCAAGAGTTTTCTTAGGTGACTTCGGTTATCTAAGACGTAATTAACTATAAAGGTCTTCCCTTATTGAAAACTTTTAAGAACCCAGTTAATATAAACCCTATTTAATTTTTTGTATTAAATAGGGGAACCTATCGATCAACATAAAAATGATTTTTCGCAGACTTAAATGGCTGTCATGATTTCTTCAATTTATTTAATTGAGCCCTTACAAATTAGTAGTGTGTCTACCCTTTGGGAGAGATGCGTTGCTTATGGTATTAGACTAGTTTGTTTAAACTACTAAGGATATGGGGTTGGTACGATCTTATATTTTCAAAATTTAAATTACTACGTTTTCCCAAGTTATATATAAATTAAATTAAATTGGGTGTCGGGATTCCTATTCTGGCAACCGACAATTTCCAATTTGGCGACCGACATGGTTAACGATTTTAGAAAATTCCTTAATTTATCGCTTATAGAATCCAACATGTTTTAAAAACTTCTAACTCCCCATGCTGTAGTAGTTAGCGGCTATTTTTTAATAACTTGCATTATTGCTAGGTCTAATTCCATGCTTTTTTTAGATATTTTATATCCTAAAATAATACCTCCAGACACCATGAATTGACTTTTCTCATAGTTAAAAATAAGATTAGTTTCTTCACAACGTTTTAACACCTTCTCCAGATGATCTAAGCATGAGTCAAATGAAGGACCAAACACTGAAATATCATCCATAAACACTTCTATTCCTTTCTGAAAGAGGTCACAAAAAGTAGACATCATACATTTTTGAAATGTAGCAAGTGCATTACTTTATTCGAAGGGAATTTTTTAAAAAGCAAAAGTCCTATAACAACTTGTGAATGTTGTCTTATCTTGATCCTCAAGAATAATATGCATCTGATGATACCTAAAATATCTATATAAAAAGTAAAAATATGGATAGCCAGCTAGTATATCCAACATTTATTCATAAAAGGTAATGGAAATTGATCTTTCCTAGTTACAAAATTTAATTTCAAATAATCTATACATATGCGCCACTCAGTGACATGTCAAGTGGGAATTAATTCATTCAGTTCATAGGAACACAATGAATAGGAATAGCTAAAGTACTATCTGATATAAGATAAATAATACATGCATCTAGCCATTTTAATTTTTCTTCTTTAACTATATCTTTCATAATTAGGTTTTGTCTATTTTGAGGATCTACCCAAGGTTTATCATTATCTTCTATCAGAATCCTATGCATGCATATAGAAGGACTAATTCCCTTTATATTTGTCAAGTTCCATTCAAAATCTTTCTTATAATTTCTCAAAATTTTCATTATTTTTCATATATGAGGATATGATAACTAGTAATGTAGATGATTTTCTCAAGTTAGCATACATTAGATATTTGGGATGCACCTTCATCTGAAGTTCAAGGGGTTCCTCTACATAACGAATAAGAGGTTTACTATTTTTTAATGTATCTAAAATATCAAACCTCTCCCCAACTATCTTACAATTATCTTCTACTAGAAGTGCAGATTCTTCTTCAGAGTTTATAGAGTTTTCATCATTAAATTTTAACTCTACTATTTTAACTTCACAATTCTCCCAAAAATGGTTACTAAACAAATAATCAATTAAATCCATGCAAAATACACATCTTCTTTTCCTACAGAAGGATGGTTCATAGATTTTAATACATTAAAGTAACCTACTGATAATTTACCATTATTATTAATTCACCTATTTGCACATCTATTATAACTCATCCAGTGGCTAGGAAAGTTCTACCTAAAATTTTGGGATTTTTTTTTACCTTCCTCCATATCTAAAATAATGAAATCAATCTGGAAGCTAAACTTTTCACCTTTACGAGAATATCTTCTGTAACCCCCTTTAGATAAGTGATCAACTAATAAATTAATTGAAGGGTCAAATTCGTAGAATATAGCTCTACTAAACATAATAAAAATAGATAGTGTCATAAGGTGAATGTTGGCTCCAAAATTACATAATGATTTTGAAGAAATCTTTCTCCAAGTGCATAAGGAATATTAAAGCTACCTAAATCCTTAAGCTTCTATGGATGCTTTTTCTAAATTATAACACTGCACTCCTTACTGATTACAACTTTCTCATAATCTCCAAACTTCCTCTTCTTATTAAGAACATTACATAATTGGGAATTTACTCTAAAGCCTCAACAAAAGGAATATTAATAGTCAGTTTCCTAAGTACTTCAAAAAATCTTTAAAATTGCTAATCCATTTTTTGTTTTTGAGGTCATTGAGGAAATGGTGGTGGTTGTTTTTCTAAATTAATCTTAGTTGGTCAAACTATTTTTCCTAAATCTTTAGAAATATCTTTGAAAGGCCTTTTAGGTTCTACAATCTCCTTTACAATTTCAACTTCTTTATGAACTACATCCTACAATTCTCTTCCACTCCATAATCGAATAGATTTCACATGCTCATTATTCTTCTCCTTAGGGTTAATCTTAGTGTTACTAGGAAGAGTTCCTTAGGGTCGATTGCGAAGTGAGTTAGCAATCTGTCCGAACTGGTTTGTTACATTCCTTATATCTGCACCTTGACTTTGCAAATGATTTCCTATATGTAATACAACCTCCTTCCATGATAACTTCTTCTCCTTAACTTGTGGGTTATAGTTAAATCCTAGAGGATAAGAAGGTCTATAGTTGGTACTGCCTTGATTATTCCAAATTCCTAAAGGATTTTCTTGCTTATTTCTCCATTATTAATTTTCCCCACAAAAATTGTTGTTCCAATTAAAGTTAGGATGTCTCTTCTAATTTGGGTTATAGAAATTGGAATAAGGTTGTTAAGTCACTTTTTAAACGTATTTAGGGTCTCAAATGATGAACTACTAACATAAACAAATTGTACAAAATAACATTCCTCAATTACTGGAGATACTTGAGGTTGGTTCATTCTAAATTGGTCATGCTCCCAAGATATGGAGGCCACTTGAGAAGTTAGAAACGAAAACATATTTATATCATGTAAACTTGCTACCTTAATAGGTTTTACTCTTTCAGAAGGCTATTAGAAATTTTTAGTGGCCATCTTCTAACTAAGAGAACAAGCCTCATCAACTGGATTTGACATGAGTGATCCACCATCGACCACATTAATAATATATATAAGAGATCCTACTAAACCATTATAAAAAATCTGAATAATTAGCCAATAAGATAGTGCATGATCTGGGCACTTCCTAAGAAGCTCCTAAATCATTCTAAAGCATCATATATTAACTCAACTTCAAGCTAGTAAAATGAAGTAATAACACTTCTATTCTAGCAATTTTTTAAGGAGGAAAATACTTAGCTAGAAGTTTTTGGGCTAAGTGATACACCTAAAAAAATAGTGTTTTTATACCCTTTTTTATACCTATTTTTGAGATATTGCGGTTTAATGAAAGGTATTTTTGTGTTTTTCCTGTAGGTATAATTAAATGGATGAAAAATG
>NEWO01000453.1:455615-516294 GCA_003013225.1 Phalaenopsis aphrodite | reverse complement strand
GATAATATTTTCAAAGTTATCTACTATGCTAGTAGAACCCTTAATGAAGCTCAAATTAATTATACAACAACTGAGAAAGAGTTATTAGCTGTAGTATATGCTTTTGATAAATTTAGATCATACTTGATTGGAACTAAATGCATTGTACATACAGACCGTTATGATATTAAGTATTTATTTAAAAAGAGGGATGCAAAATCTAGATTGATACAATGGGTTCTTCTTTTGCAAGAATTTGACTTTAAAATAGTCGATAGGAAGGGAGCTGAAAATCAAATTGATGATCATCTATCCAAGCTTGAATTAGAAAAATCACTTTATTTTGAAAAAGAGATTAATGAACATATTTTTAGATGAAAAATTGTTCAATATTAATGAGTGGGGTGTTCCATGGTATACAGACATTGTGAACTTCATTGTTAATGATATTATATCCTCTAAAATGACATAACAACAGAAGAAGAAATTTTTATCTGAAGCTAAGACTTAGTTTTGGGATGACCCGTTTTTATATAAATAAGGGAATGATCTTATTATTTGAAGATGTGTGCATTTAAAAGAAACTTATGAAATTATCCAAAGATGTCATAATTCTAAAATTGGGGGACATTTTGGTGTTGTTAAACATTATACAAAATTTTACAGTTTATATTTTATTGGCCTACAATCTTTAGAGATGTTAATGCGTATATCAAAACTTGTGATCGATGTCAACGAGTAGGAAATATTTCTAGGTGGAATGAGATGCCCCTCAATTATGTGTTAGAAGTTGAGATATTTGATGTTTGGGGATTAGATTTCATATGACCATTTATACCATCTTTTGGAAATTTATATATAGTATTAGCAGTAGATTATGTATCCAAATGGATAGAAGCAGTTGTTTTATGATACACAAAAAATATATGCATTTTAGGCCCACATTTTATACCTATTTGTGATGATATTGCACTTTAATGGAAGGTATTTTAATATTTTCTTGCAGATTGTTGATTTTTAGGGCTTAAAGCAAAAAAGAAAGCAAAAAGGATGAAATTTTGAGTCAAAACAACATTCTTGAAGAAATGCTCAATGTCGGTAGCGCCGAGGGCAGCACCGATGGCGCAAAACAAATTAACGCGGAGATTTCTTACTCAGTGTTGATGGCGCTAGACTAGCGCTGACGGCGTCAAAGGCAGTTCAGAACCCATTTCTAGAAGGTTCGATGTATTTGGATGATTTTTGGAGAGTTTTTGGAGGCACCTCTTGGAGAACCGACCTTGAGCTCTATTTGGGGCCGAATTTCATCAGAAAACGGGCTCCTCTACTTTCATTTTTTGCACCACATCATTCCATTCCACTTCCTTATTGGAGTCAATTAGTTATTTTGTTTTCATAGTTTAGAGTTTTTGTGGTGAGATTTAGTATGAAACTTTCTATAAGAGTGTTGGAGAAGGAGAAAAGTGAGAGATATCTTCTTCCCGCATTTCTAAGGAAAGGCTACAAAAGATTTGCTTTGAGAAAGAGTTTTCAGAGAAGTATTATTTGTTTATTAGTGTTGTATAAACTTTCTTTTCTATATGAAATTTGTGTTTTGTTATTTCTTTCTCATGAAGTCTGAGTATTTCCCTCTATCTTTCTTCCTACTTTGAGATATGGTGAAATGAAGAGATAATATGAATGTGCCAATATTAAATTATAAAATAAATTGTGATGATTTTTAAACTCTGAACTTAATTTACTTTTTGATTTAGCCAATTGAATTATTAAAATGTGTTGTGAAACATATGATCTAGGAAATGGAGCATGAGTTCTACAACAAAGTAAGGATCACATTTAATTCCATGAAGGAGAACATCGTTTATGGAATTAAGTGCAAATAAATTGGGACCTTTAGGGTGATAGACTAAAATCTTCAATTCACTCTTAGTATTTAAAAACTGAAGCGAGAGCTAGCCTTTAGGTGAAGGGAAGTGGGAGCCAGTATCCTCCTAGCCTAGCCACAGATTTAGGGATTAAACACTGAGATTAGCCAACGATTTCCTATGCACTGTATCAGGGTAGAGAATTAAAATTGCTTCTATTTGGTACAATACATATTATGAACATTTATCTCATCTCATTTTACCATAGCCTCATTGTAGTGGTAAGGATGCTTTTTCACATAAGAATCTTCGTTACATAAACATAGTTAATAGATTACTATTTACTGTTTTAAATTTTTCATATTTGATTTGATAATAGTTTGTTAATTTAATTTTAATTACATCTCAATAATTGAAATTAGTGACAGTGATTTGAATTGACTTTCTGTGAATTTCCTAGCAAATTTGTCATTTCTAATTTAAACCTTCCTCGTAAGATCGATACTTGGGGCTTAAATAAAAATTCAATTATTACTTGATAATGATACGTATACTTGCATAGAATTGAAATGTTAATTGATTATATTTAATTAAAATTTACACAATTTATCGCAATAAAAAAGTCGGATCAAGTTTTTTGCGCCATTGTCGGGGAAGGTAATGGTTGAATTAAATAGTTTTGATAAATTAGAAAATTTAAAGATAATATATATACCATAAAAAAATATTATATATATATAATTTTTAAAAAGATGAAAATCCAAAAAGAAATATTTTTTAGAGTGCCTTTACTTTGCTTGCTTTATTTGTTTATGCAAAATATTGAATATGAAGGTTTAAAACCTTACGAATCAGAATTAGAACGTATTATTAGAAAAATTCAAAAACAAAAAAAAAGAAATAAAAAATTTACAAGAAATTTCGAATAACTTAGATAATCCAATAAATGAAAATCGACAAAGACCTTTAAAAGGTTATGCGAATCCGACAACAGATGAACTTCACTTGACTATTCAAAATCTTGATGTTGGTGCTAATTTATTTGAGCTTAAACATATTATTATCCAAATGGTACAAAATAATCTGTTTCAAGGATCACCTATTGAAGATCCTAACTTACATCTTCCTAGTTTTCTTGAAAATTGTGCTACATTTAAATATGACACAGTGTCTAATAATGTTGTTAGACTTAGACTTTTTCTTTTTTCATTAAGAGATAAAGCCAAGGCTTAGTTAAATTTGTTAGCACCTAGATCAATTAGAACTTGGGGAGAACTATCACAAAAACTCTTGGCTAAATATCTTCTACCCTCGAAAACCGCTAAGATTAAAAAATGATATTACATCTTTTTGTGTGTTTGAAGGGGAATCGATATATGAAACCTAGGAAAGATTTAAAGATCTTCTAAGAAATGTCCACATCATGTTTTACCAGATTGGTTAATAATTCAAACATTTTACAATGGATTAGTAGGATCACTGAGATCTATTATAGATGCTGCTGCGAGTGGTTCATTAATTTCAAAACCATTTGATGAAGCATATTCTTTAGTGTAAGAAATGACTGCTAATAATTTTTAATGGCCCTCTGAAAAGATAAATCATAAGAGAGTAGCTAGTATTCATGATTCTGATGCAATGTCTATTTTGACATCTCAAATTGCTGCTATTTCTAAAAAGATTGATAAAATGGGAATGAATTATTCTCAAGTACCCCCAGTATTAAGAGGAGAATTCACTAGGATCGATTATTGATACTCAATCATCTTATGAATCTTTAAATGCTATAAATAATCAAAATAACAATCCCTATTCTAACTATTCTAACCCTGGTTGGAAAAATCACCCTAATTATAGTTGGAATAATTATAATAATTTGGTGAATCAAGGAAATCCTAGATTTTGACCATATTATCCTCCTGGATTTAACTCCAACCCTAACCCAGAAGTTAAGGAAAAGAAGTTGACGATGGAAGAAGTAATGTTGAATATGTGAAATTAAATACAGAATCAAGGGGCTGCTATTATAAATATTAAAAATCAATTAGGACATATTGCTACTGCACTTAGTAATAGACCTTCTAGAATTCTTCCAAGTACTGTGGAACTTAATCCAAAAGATCAAAATAAAGAATAAATTAAATCTATTCAATTCCGAAGTGGAAAAGAAGTTGAAACAAGGATTCAAAGAGAAACTGAAGTTGATGAATAAAAGGAAAAAATGGAAAATGATCAACAGGAAAATGAACAAACACAGAGCCCTGTAGAAAAGCCATTACCTCCTTTTCCTTAAAGACTGAAACAGAAGAATAAAGATAGATAATTTACAAAATTTTTGGAAATACATAAGAAGTTAATGATAAATATTCCTTTTGTTGAAGCTTTGGAACAAATGCCAAGTTATGTTAAATTTATGAAGGATGTATTAAACAAAAAAGGAAGTTTACAGATCATAAGACCATTGCACTTAGTGAGGAGTGTAGTGCTATTATTCAGAGAAAGCTTCCTGAAAAATTAAAAGATCTTGGTAGTTTTACTATACCTTGTGCAATTGGAGAAAAGCTTTACGGAAAAGCTTTATATGATTTAGGAGTGAGCATCAATCTTATGTCTTTATCAATTTTTAAACGATTAGAGTTGAGAGAAATTTCCCTTACTACTGTCACTCTTCAGTTATAGAAGATATGGTAGTAAAAGTGGATAAATTTATTTTCCCTGTAGCCTTTATTGTATTGGATATGGAGGAAGATAAAGAGATTCCCATTATTTTAGGGAGACCATTTCTCGCAACAGGAAGAGGTGTAATAGATGTGCAAAAAGGAGAATTAATGATGAGAGTTAATGATCAAGAAGTGAAATTTAATATAGCAAAAGCTATGAAATATCCTGCAATAGAAAAAGATAATGAATGTTTCAGGATGGAAGTAGCTAATTATCTAAGTAATGAGAAGTTTAAGAATGAATTAAAAGATAAATTAAAGCAAGGGGAAATTTTTTATACTGAAAATGAAGTAAGAGAAAAAGATTTAGATTTATTCAGGGCAAATTTGAAGCATTAGACTTGCTGGAAAATGATAGAAAAAATCTTATTCCTTCAAGTATTAAACCACCTGAACTTGAGTTGAAGACATTAGCTGCCCATTTAAAATATCTATTTTTAGGAGAGTCATCTACATTGCCTATTATTATATCTTCTGAGTTAATTGAAATTCAAGAACAAAAGTTGATAGAGATCTTGAAAAACTATAAAAGGCTTTTGAATGAACTTTAGCAGATACTAAAGGAGTTAGTCCTTCAATTTGTATGCACAAAATTTTATTAGATGAACAATAAAAACCTAAGGCAGATCCTAAGAGAAGATTAAACCCAATAATGAAAGAAGTTGTTAAAAAAAAGATTTTAAAGTGGTTAGATGTTGAAATTATATATCTTATTTCAGATAGTTCTTGGGTAAGCCCAATTAACTGTGTTCCGAAGAAAGGAGGACTGACTTTTGAAGAAAATGAGGGAAATGAATTAATACCAATAAGACAAGTAACTGGTTGGCGAATTTGTATTGACTATAGAAAACTAAATATGGCCACCAGAAAAGATCACTTTCCTTTGCCCTTTCTAGATCAAATGTTAGATAGATTGGCTGGGAATAAATACTATTTCTTTTTAGATAGATATACCAGATATCACCAAATTCCAATTGCTCTAGATGATTAAGGGAAAACAACATTTACAAGCCTATATGGAACATTAGCTTTTCGTATGGACCATGTAATGCACCTACAACATTTCAAAGATGCATGATTTAAATTTTTAGCAATTTTATAGAGCATGGAATGGAAGTATTTATGAATGATTTTTCATTATTTGGAACTCTGTTTGAGTTATGCCTTAATAATTTAGAAAAAGTTCTAGAAATATGTGAAAAAGTCAACCTAGTCTTAAATTGGGAAAATTGTCAATTTATGGTTGCAGGAGGTATTGTTCTTGGGCATAAAATTTTTGAAAAAGGCATGGAAGTAGATCCTGCAAAAATCCAAGTTATAGAAAAATTACCACCTTCTAATAATGTTAAAGGGTTGAGAAGTTTTCTAGGACATACTAGTTTTTACAGGCGCTACATAAAATAATTTTCAAAAATAACTAAACCCCAATGCTAACTTTTAGAAAAAGATATGAAATTTGATTTTAATGAGGGATGCATAATAACATTTGAATTATTAAAGAAAAAATTAATCATTGCATCTATAATAGTACCACCTGACTGGGAGAAACTATTTGAAATAATGTGTGATGTTAGTGATTTTGCTATTGGGGGTTGTATTAGGACAAAGGCACGACAAAACTTTTAAAGTTATAAATTAATGTAGTAAAACTCTTAATAATGCTCAAATTAATTATACTACTACTGAAAGAGGGTTCTTAGCTATTGTTTATGCTTTTGATAAATTTAGATCTTATTTAATTGGAACTAAATATATAGTGCATACAGATCATTTTGCTATTAATTACTTGATGCAAAAGAAGGATGCTAAACCAAGATTAATTAGATGGATACTTCTATTGCAAGAGTTTGATTCTACCGTGGTAGATAGAAAGAGAAATGATAATCAAATAGCTGATCATTTTTCTAGAATAGAAATAGAATATTAACTAATTTTGTTACTGAAATTTTAGCAAATTTCCCTGATGAGCATTTATATAGTATTGATAAAATGGATGTACTGTGGTATGCTGATATAGTAAACTATATTGTAAGTGACATTCTACCACCTGATATCAAGAATCCACAATTAAGAAAATTTATCTATGATTCAAAAGTCTATTTTTGGGATGACCCATATTTATATAAACAATGTAAATATTTAATTATTAGAAGATGTGTGCTTTATGAAGAAACTCAACAGATAATTGAAAGATGTCATGATTCTAAATTTGGAGGATATTTTGGAATAAATAGAACTGCATATAAGATTTTGCAAGTTGGATTTTATTGGCCTACTATTTTTAGAGATGTTAATGAATATATTAAAACATGCGATAGATGTCAACGAGTTGGAAACATTTCCAGAAGAGATGAAATGCCTCTAAATTACACATTAGAAGTTGAAATTTTTGATATGTGGGGTTTAGACTTTATGGGAACATTTATGCCTTCATTTGGAAATTTATATAAATTACTTATTGTTGATTATATGTCTAAGTGGATTGAAGCTATTGATGTGCCTAGATGCGACGCTCTGAGTGTTTCTAAATTTTTAATTAAAAATATTTTTACAAGATGTGGAATGCTGAGAGTAATCATTACTGATGGAGGATCTCACTTCAGGAATAAGAGAATCAAAAAGTTAATCAAGAAAAATGATATAATGCATAGATTCTCTACTGCTTATCATCTTCAAACTAGTGGTCTAGCAGAAATATCGAATCATGAAATTAAACACATTTTAGAAAAAGTTGTAAATCCTTATAAATTGGATTGGTCTACTAGACTAGATACTGCATTATGGGCATACATGACTGCTTATAAAACACCTATAGGAATGTCCTCATATAGATTGATTTTTGGAAAAACATGTCATTTACCAGTAGAATTGTAATATAAAGCATTTTGAGCTATAAAAGAATTTAATTTTAATTTAAAGGATGCTGGTGAGAAAAGATTTTTGCAACTCAATGAACTTAAGGAGATTAAAAACGAAGCATATGATAATGCAAAAATCTATAAAGAGAAAATGAAAATATGGCATGATCGGAAGATTGTTAAGAAGAAATTTGAATCTAGATAAGAAGTTCTACTATATAATATAAGATTGAGATTATTTCCAGGAAAACTAAAATGCAGATGGTTAGAACCATTTAAAGTGATTAAAGTCTATCATTATAGAATAGTTGTTATTAAAGATCCTAACACTGAAAAAAAATTAAAGTTAATGGGCATCATTTGAAACATTATTATGAAGGGCACATACCTCAATTTAAAG
This sequence comes from Phalaenopsis aphrodite, assembly GCA_003013225.1. Lineage (NCBI taxonomy): Eukaryota > Viridiplantae > Streptophyta > Magnoliopsida > Asparagales > Orchidaceae > Phalaenopsis > Phalaenopsis aphrodite. Next base: position 508,472 of record NEWO01000453.1, on the reverse strand, counting down.
AAGTTTTAATGTTATGTTAACCCAACTAAACAAATGGTATATCGAGCTCACGACGTTAAATCAAGGGCTTTGTCGGAGGCAACCCATAGTTATATTACTATGTATTACTATTTAGTTTGTTAAGTATCTTATATATTAGTAGATAATAATCCTACACAATTGAATTTATTATAAATTAAGTCAAATATTGGTATTAGAGAAAATTTGGAATCGAATTGAATAAAAAAAAAAATTGCAATTTTGGCCACTGGCGCCGACGACACCCTAGATAACGGACATCAACGCCGGTAGCGCCGACGGCGCCGAGTGCAGTAGACTGTTTTAGATGACTTTTGGTGGGTTTTGGCATGATTTCACTTCATAGTAATCGCCAGGACGAGTTTAAAAAGGCGTAGAAACATCCTTGGACGCCTAGTAACTTCTTATTTTTAGATTCCATGGCTTCCAATTCCATAATTACTTTGAGGTATGGAGTTTTCAACAAAAGAAAGTTTATTTGTTTCAACACGTAGCGATTATATGATAAATTTATTATGAAGAGAAGATTGATCAAGGAAAGAGGATTTGTTAATCATGGAGTGATCAATCCTTGATAAAATCATTCTACAAAGGCGTTGGGAAGTTCTGTGTTACACTACGTTCGCGATTGTCGTACCTGTGGTGAAAGAGATTTATGCAAACTTACATAGAATTACTCAAGGTGTTGTCTTCGTACGAGGTAAGGCTGTACAATTTACTCCTGCAAGGATTAATGAATTGTATATGATAGACAACATTCCAATCTGTCATTTACAAATTTCATTCCTACACAAGATTTGATGCAAATGAAAGTGATATGTGGGAGATACGAGATGTAGGATATGTTAGTTTATCCCCTTCATTACTTAATCCAATTTTGAAGTAATGGCATTTCTTTATTGCTGCAAAATTACTCCCTAGTATGAAAATTAGTATAGTTACCAAAGAATGTGCTATTTTAAATTACTGCATTCAAATGGAAAAACCCATTGATATAGGGTCTATTATATTTAAATCTATTATGGGTATCTTTACTAATGGACCAATTTATGGACTTGGGCATCCATCTACCATCTTTTTGATTTGTAGTCAAGCCCAAAATCCATATGAAAGTTGGGAAAAGACTTTATTACTTTAGGAACCCATGAATCCTATAGATGAGAATTATTATGAAAATGGAAATGAAGTATTAGAAGCCATCATAGATCAATCTTCACATGCTTCAAATCCATTATTACCACCAACAGTTGGAAGTTCGCTTGCTTTGGAAAAGAAATTGAAGAAAATTGAAAGGGAACTTTACAGTATTATGAATTCAGTAGGAGATCTTAAATACCTTTTTGATCACTTAGATTGGAGAATGAAAGAAAATTTTGTTCACACTGGAACTTTTAAAGCAGGATTATTTTGGATGATTAAAGAAAAAGGGTAGATTGAAGAAAATTTGACAGATCAATTCCCGTACCGATCCTTCTACAACTTATATGTTCATTACCAATCTATGGGAGATATCAGAGGAGGAGAAGGAACTGAAGAAGAGGCATAATAATTGAAGAATTTAAATTCTCTATCTATTTTAGAACATTATATATATGTAGTGTAATTGTGTGGATTTAATTTGGTTTGGTTTGCTTTTTTCTTTAGAATTTTAAGCTTTTATTGTGGGTATAGTTTTGTGACAACGTTTAGTGTTGTGGCTTGATTTTGACTCTGATTTATAATTCTTTTTGTTTAAAAAAATTGTGTTTTTCAAAAGTGTACTTTCATATATAAAAGTTAGTTTATTGTTGTTTGTGAAAATTGGTGTTTATGAAATGTTTTATGAATTATTGTTAGATAAGAATTTGTGTTTAAAATACTAAAAATTGTTGGAGTAAGTTGATATGAAATTGATAATTAAAATAAATCAAAATATGGAATTGTTTGGGCCTTCAGCGCCAACGGTGCTAGAATAGGCACCGATGGCGCCCTCGACCCGACAATAGATTTTAACCCGTAAAAATTTGCAATTTTTACTGTGGCCGCCTTTTTTACTGTTAAGTCATCTTCAACCTTCGGTTTGGGCAGCTAGGGCTTGATTTTGGGTGGATTTGAGGCTATCTTGAGTCTAAATGACTTTGGATTTCATCTTCTCTAGGTAATAGCTACACTTTAAACCAAAAGCTTTTTATTTTCACCAAGGATTAATCTCAAATTGCATGGATCTAAAAATATGGAAATTTTTTGAAAAATTTTTGAGAAAATCCTTTGGTGATGAACTCTTATTTAGTGATTTGAAGTTAAAAATATTTTACTAAATTTCCTATGGCACCTAGATCGACCAAAAGGAAAGTAGAATATGTCGAGCAAAGATTTGTTAGCTTTAGAGCCAGTGCTTAATTTCATAGTATTTATGAAAATAAGAAGTTAATTCAGGACCGAGGTTTTAAAAATCCAAGAGGAGAAGTTGAATGTTTGATTGTTGCTCGACAGTGGGAAAATTTTTGCTATTTTACTGCTGATGCGATAGCTGGGATTGTAATGGAATTTTTTGCCATCCTTGCTAAAGTTTCTGATGATTATGTATTTGTTCGTGGAAAAGGTTAGAGTTTACTCCAAATAAAATAAATGAGTTTTATTCTGTAGAAGATGTGTATAGATGCCAGTATCATTCTTGTTCTGTTACAGATCAAGCTTTAAATGAAGTTATTTCCTTTTTAATTAGTGAGAAAAGGGCTTGAAAAATAAAAAATGGAGTTAAAGTTAACTTTCCTCTTTCTATGTTAAATGTAGTATCTAGAGCCTGACACTATTTTATTTCTTGGAGGATGATTACAACGAATCATCATAGTGAAGTGACTAAGGATAGAGCCATCCTGAGTTACTGTATTCAGCAAGTGATGGATATAAATGTAGGCTTTATCATATATGAGCACTCGATCTATGGCTCTGGGAGAAACTTCTGGTAAATTCGCAAATCTTATTCTTATTTACACACTTTGTGAGCAGGCAGGAGTTGACTTCAGACCTAATGAGGAGAGGATTGAGCCTCAAAGACCCATTGGGACTGCCAACATCAAGAATTATGAGTCCCATGTTGATTGGAGATCTGGAAGACAGGCCGGGGATATTCATTCTACTTCTAGAACCCCCAATGAGCCTACTGCAAGTGAGCCCAGCAACAGGGAGTTGTATAAGAGGATGATACAACATGGAGATATTTTGAGGATGGATTATAGGATGCAGAATATAAAAGTCAGAAATGCTCACACTGATGATATGACTCGCCAAAAATTTGAGTATGATGCTGCTTATGGTGATGCTTTAGTGAGATACCTGAGGGGTGACCATACAGTTCAGTTCCCTATTCAACCTACTTATACTCCATATCAGCAGCAAAAGTTAGATGTCGATGATGAGGAAGATGATGACTGGTGATCTATTTTGTTTGCTTGTTTGCGTTTGTACTATGTGATTGTGTTGTTTGTGTTGTGATGTTGTTTAGACTTTGTTGTTATGTTTTGTGAAACTATAATGTGGAAAACTATTTTTATTTTTATAATTTAGTTTAGTTTTGTTATTATTTTCAACACTTTGTTTTATTTTGTGATCAACTCTTTCTCAACAAATTTTTTATGTATTATATGCAATTTAATGTTTTTAGCCTTGTAGTTTTCATTTTAGCACCTGCAGAATTTTCAAATGTTATGTACAAAAATCAGAAACTCCAACAGGTATAATTTTCTTATATGTATTTAATGCTTTCTTTTACCCTTCATTTTTAAAGCTCTTCATGTAAAAATCTTTTAAAAAAAATTAAGTTTGGGGGAGAGAAGAAGAAAAATTATTTTTTGAAAGAGAGAAAGAACTTAATTTTATTTGTCCTCACTAATTATATTTTCAAAATTTTAAATTTAATATGACCTTTGGTATCAGAGGATAACTTTGGATAACTATATTTATGTTTATAAATATATATTAAATCTTAAGTACAAAATTTCAACGATAAAGGTTAATTCTAGGGGCTAAGATATTTGGTAAAAGAGAATAAGACTATGTTTTTCTATTTTTGGAAAAGAAAATTTGTATTTTTAAAGTATTAAAAATCTTAGAAGATTCATGTAAAAAGAAAAGAATTAAACATTATGAAATATTTAAGTTAATATAAATTTGTTAAGTGAAGAAATCTAAAATGTTTTTAACTTTAAGAAGAAGATAGTGAAGTTCAAAATCATTAAAGGCTATCCAGATATAGTAATCATTGCATATAAAAAAAAAGAAAAAAGATAGAAAAGAAAGAAAGAAACGAAAATGGAGATAAAAAATCATCCTGAAAAGAAAATAAAAAGAAAAAGAAAAAAATATATATGGGGACAAGCTTGAGGAGATGCCTAACTAAAAATTGACTTCACTTCAATCAACTTAAGGAAAAGACTTAAAAACATTTTCTAAACTATTTATTTGAATGTTAACTTAATTATTAATAAAGTTTTATGAAGTTCTTTTGCATATGAAATTGCTAAGTGACTTTAATATAACAAATTGCAATTTTTCTTGAAAAAAATAGAGGATTAGAAACCTTAGACTTAATTATTAAATATCCTTACATCTTTAGTATTAACTGAAGTTGTTTTGAGTTTTTCTTAAGTTATACTATTATATTTGGAAAACTAAAATATGGAAGTCTAAAAGTTAAGATCTTTATCATAAGTCATATTTTTTATGTAGTAAAAGAGTTACTTGAGGACAAGTAACATGCAAGTTTGGGGGATTTTGATACATAAAAAATATATGCATTTTTAGACCAATATTTTATACCTATTTCTGAAGGTATTGCACTTTAATGGAAGGTATTTTGATGTTTTCTTGCAGGTTGTTGATTTTTAAGGCTTAAAGTTAAAGAGAAAGCAAAAGGGATGAAATTTGGAGTCAAAATGACATTTTTGAAGAAATGTTCAGCGTTAGCAGTGCCGACGGTGCAGAAAAAATTAACGTAGAGATTTTTTACTCATAGCCGACGGCACCAAAGGCGGTTCAGACCCCGTTTCTAGAAGGTTTGATGTATTTGGATGATTTTTGAAGAGTTTTGGAGGCACCTCTTGGAAAACCGACCTTGGGCTCTATTTGGGGTTGAATTTCATAAAAAATGGGCTTCTCTACTTCCATTTTTTGCACCACATCATTCCATTCCACTTCCATATTGGAGTCAATTAGTAATTTTGTTTTCATAGTTTAGAGTTTTTGTGGTGAGATTTAGTGTGAAACTTTCTATAAGAGTGTTGGACAAGGAGAAAAGTGAGAGATATCTTCTTCCTGCATTTCTATGGAAAGGCTACAAAGGATTTGCTTTGAGAAAGAGTTTTTAGATAAGAATTATTTGTTTATTAGTGTTGTATGAACTTTCTTTTATATAGCAAATTTGTGTTTTGTTATTTCTTTTCATGAAGTCTGAGTAGTTCCCTCTATCTTTCTTCGTACTTTGAGATATTGTGAAATGAAGAGATAATATGAATGTGCCAATATTAAATTCTAAAATAAATTGTGATGATTTTTCAACTCCGAACTTAATTTACTTTTAGATCTGACCAATTGAATTGTTAAAATGTGTTTTGAAACATAGATCCGGGAAATGGAGTATGAGCTCTACAACATAGTAGGAATCACAGTTGATTGCATGAAGGAGAACATCGTTTATGCAATTAAGTGCAAATAAATAGGGAAATATTCTTTGTTGGGTGTAGAATTGGGGAACCTTTAGGGTGGCAGACTAAAATCTTAAATTTAGTCTTAGTATTTAAAAATTGAAGTGAGAGCTAGCCTTCAGGTGAGGGAAAGTGGGAGCTCTGGAGTGGGAGCTGATATCCTCCTAGCCTAGCCACAGATTTAGGGACTAAACAATGAGATTAGCCAATGATTTTTTATGCACTGTATCAGGGTGGAGAATTAAAATTGTTCCTTTTTTGCACAATACATATTATGAACATTTATCTCATCTCATTTTACCATAGCCTCATTGTAGTGGGAAGGATGTTTTTTCACATAAGAATCTCCGTTACATAAACATAGTTAATAGATTAGTATTTACTATTTTAAATTTTGCATATTTGATTTGATAATAGTTTAGAAATTTAATTTTGAGTACATCTCAACTATTGAAATTAGTGACTGTGATTTGAATTGATTTTCTGTGAATTTCCTAGCAAATTTGTAATTTCCAATTTAAACCTTCCCCGTAGGATCGATACTTGGGGCTTTAATAGAAAGTCCATTATTACTTGATAACGATATGTATACTTGCGTAGAATCAAAATATTAATTGATTATATTTAATTAAAATTTACACAATTTATCGCAAAAAAAAAGTCAGATCACTTTACTTTGATGTGATGTTCAAAGTGTTGCAAAGTTTTTAAGAACAAATATATTTTGTAGATTTGGGATGCCGAGAAAGATCATGACTGACGGGGGAACACATTTCAAAAATGTAATAGTAGAGAAATTATTCAAGAAATATCATATTAACCATGTAGTTGTTATTTTTTATCATCCTCAGGCAAGTGGTTTGGTTGAATTATCCAATCATGAAATTAAAAGAATATTAGAAAAATATGTAAATCAAACTAAAATGGATTGGTCAGCTAAACATGACTATACATTGTGGGCTTATAGGACTACATACATAACTCCTATAGAAATGTCCCCATACATGCAAATATTTAGGAAAGTGGTCACTTACCAGTTGAACTCGAGCATAAAGTATATTGGGCGACTAAAGAATTTAATTATAATTTGCAAGATGCTGGTGAGAAAAGATTATTGCAATTAAATGAGATTGAAGAAATAAGGAATGAATCTAATGAGAGTGTTATGATTTACAAAGAAAAGATGAAGATGTGGCATGATCAAAGGATTCTGACTAAAAATTTTCAGCCAAGGCAACAAATTTTACTTTATAATGCAAGGATAAGATTATTTTCAGGCAAACATAAGTCTAGGAGGATGGGCCCATTTGTTATGATGAAAGTTTATCCTTATGGAGCTGTGGATATTAAAGATCTTAAGACCGATAAAATATTCAAAGTGAATGGTCACAGTCTGAAACCCTACTTTTAAGGTGACCAACTTAAATTAAATGATTTTCTGATGTTGGGTCAACCAAAAAAAGCACTGGTTACGTTGGGCTGATGAAGTAAGACCAAACGCTCTGTGGGAGGCACCCCATAGTTATTTGTGTATTTGTTTTTATTGTTATGTTGTTGTGTGTGATTTAGAAAATTTTGGTAGTATTTTGATTTTATATTAAATTAGTAATAATTTTACTGCCTTTAAAGATGACTTAGACATGTTAGAATAAATGCTTGGATGTTAAGTTGACCTGTGCTAAATTGAGGATTCGCGCTTAAGCGCCAAGATCTGGTGCTTAAGCACGACAGTTAAAAAAGCATGTGCAAATTTCAATTTCTAGAAGCTCCAAAACACAAATTAGTTGGCTTGAACGTGTAAGAGCAATTCTAAATCGTGCCTAGGAGTTATGGGGAGTTTTATGCCCATAAATAAAGGGGGTATGAGTAAAAATCTCACCACACCTTCATTTAATCTTAAATTCTAATCGAAAAAGAGAGAATCTTAGAAAAATGTCATCTTGGGAGAGTGATTTGAAGAAGGAAGAAGTAATGAGAAGGAAGTTTAATAGTCAGGGTGCACAAGAGATGTATAATGGTTTTCTAGCCAATAACATTGAAAGAATAACAAAGAAGATAACTAAGATTAAGGCTAACGTGGCTTTAATTAAAGCAAAAGTGATGGAAGTTAACACACATCTGGATCATATGGGATGGCAACTAAAGATGCAGTTTAGCCATATCAGTTTTATAGAAGAAGCAGATAAGGCCATGTATCTAAAGAACAAATGGATTGAAGAAGATTCAACTAGATTTATTAACCATCGTCCATTTTTTCAAATATACATTACAAATGCTGAAGGAGAAACTAATGATAGGCCATAATTTGTTCCATAAAATAGAGAATGGAACTAAGTTTGTGATTAAGTTCTTTGTTTAGCGTTTTGAGTGCTTCATGTTGTTTGTTAATGTTAAGAATGTTTTAAATTGTTTTTATGTGTTAAGTTTGTTTAGAGCCTGTGTTAGGAATTTTTTCTTCCAAGACTATTTGGATTGAGAATTTATGTATTTAAAAATGTTTGTAATCGTGTGTGAATGAATGTAAATGTTTTGTTTGTGAAAAATTTTGTGTATTTAGTGGTGAATTAAATAAGCTTAAATTTGTGAAATTTTGAGTTAGTAGAAAATAAGAGGTAAGAAAATAATGTATAGAATGTTTTTAAGACCATAGAGGATTGGTTGACTTAGGCTAGAGTGCATTTCACTTAAATGGAAAAAATAAAAAATTTTGCTCTAGCGCCTAAGCTCCAAATCCCAGGCTTAAGTGCTGACTAAACTGATAGAATGGCGCCTAAGCACCAAACCATTCTCGTTTAAGCACCGGTTCACAAAAACTGATTTGTGAATGGTTTTAAGTGAATTTTGGGTCAAAAAATCTGCATTTTTTCCCCATCTTCATCTTCTACGTTCAGTTTTTTTGCGATTTCTAGGCTAGGCATCACCTATTTTGAAGATTTCTTGGTGTATTCAAGCCAAATTTGTTAAATTTGATCTTCTTGAGGTAAGAGCTTCACTTTTATGCAAAAATTTGTGAGTTTTACCATGTATTTTGTGCACTTTCATAATTTACCTGAAAATCACTATTCCTAGTAAAAATTTTGGAAAAATTTATATAAATGGCATGGATTTGTTAGTTTAAGCTTTTAAGAGTTAAGTTTAGTGATTTGGAGTTGATTGTGGAATTTTTTCGAATTTTATAAATTTTTTAGAAAATGGCTCCAAGAATGAAGAGAAGCAAAGGAAAAGTTTTGTTTGATTCTAGCAAATTTGTTTGTTCGAGAGCTCAGGATTGGTACAGTGATGTTTTACATACATGGAAACTTATTGCTAAGCGATGTTTCAAAAGTCCAGAAGGAGCCATGGAGGAGTTAATTGTTAGCCGCCAGTGGGAGCGTTTCTGTTATTTTTCTGCTGTCACTGTGATCTCTGTTGTGCGAGAGTTCTATGCAAACCTCTCGGAGGTGATGAAGAAAAATTCATACTGTGGGGGAAGAGAGTACCATTTCATCTTGAGGTAAATAATCATTTTTACCATCTGCGTCGTAGTACTTTAAGTTTTTATGCAAACTATAGTCCTACTAAGGAGGAGTTAGACGGGATTATATCATTTTTAACTCATGGGAGACGATTTTGGAAGATTACAAATGAATGAAGAGTGAATTTTTCTGTCTCAAAGTATGGTACCAATGCGAAGGCATAGAATTATTTTATTTCTGCTCCTCTACTTCCTACAAATCATCTGAGTAAAGTGTCTCGAGAGAGAGCAACCCTGAACTACTCTATTCAACAGTCCAAGATGATTGATATTGGAGGATTGATTTAAGAAGTTATTACCAGTTATGTCATTGTTGCTACTACCGTAGGTTTGGGATTTGCATCCTTGATCTTTTCATTATGTGATCAGGCTGGTGTTAGATATGATAGCTGGGAGGAGATCCTACAACCACTGAAGCCCATTACCAGTGTAAATGTGAAGACTTATTCACATCATTCTCTTTTCGGTTGGAAGGGTGGATTCTCCAGTAGTTCTATTTCCTTTACTTCACGAGCTTCTACTTCACATGATTTTACATCACGAGGTCAAAGTTCTGGTTTTGATACCTAGTCATAGCTTATGGAAAGAATATTGAATAATGTTATTTATACCAATGAAAAAGTTGCAAATTTAGAGCATTTTGCTGAGCATATGGATGGTTATTTGAAAAGTAGAAGTGATTATGAGGAGGAATACAACACAGCTATGGTGCATCTCAATAGAGGTAACCGAGATGTAGTATTTCCTTAGTACCCTAGATATCCACTGTATGAGCCTATTGCTGCTTGGCGTAGTGATGATAGTGATGAGCAAGATGATGCTTAGTCTGATTTGTTGTTATGTTTTCTGTTTTATGTTATTTTCTGTTTATGTATTGTTATGAACTTTTGATGGTACAAGTATTCTATACTTTGTTGTTTACAGTTGAGATTATTAGATTGTTAGTTTTAGTTGTTGTGTTTTGTTTAGTACACCTACTGTAATGTATTTTGTTTTGTGTGTGTAGTTAGTATGCTTGAGTGGTAGTAATTGTGTTTGTTGTGTTATTTAATTGTATTTAGTTAGTGTTTGTTGAACCTAATTCTGAAAACTTAAAAAGGTTTAGAATTTAGCTAACTCGTTACATAAAATTGCATGATGAAAATTTTCAATTTACTACAAGCTATTTTCTTTATATTGTACTTGTGTTTGTTTGTTAGTGTGTTTATTTTCCTTTTAGTTATACTATACTGCATAGAAGTCTAATGAATCTCTATATGTTAAGAATAAAATTTTGAACAATTTAATTTTTTACTCCTGTTTTTAATTTTTTCTACATGCATATTTAGCATATAAAAATTTATGTAATCATGTTATAATTAGTTTTCATTCCTACTTTTATATATGATGTTAAAATGTTTTATTTCTATAAAAAAATTTAAGTTTGGGAGGGATGAAAAATTTTAAAGAAACTTAAAAGTTTATTTTTTCTCAACTGTATTTCAAATAAATTTGATTTTGATTTGAAAAATGATTATGTATATTAAGTTATACTAGGGAAGTAAAATTTTGATTTTAGAAATGAGTAAGAGAATTTAGTTAAAATTTATAATAATGAAGAAAAACTTAAAAATAAAAAATTTTAGTGTGGAAAATGCTAATTATAGTGTAAATATCTTAAGTAAGAAAAATTATATTTTTGAAAAATTTGGAAATTTAGACCTTTTTTTTTTAAAACTTAAATTTCTTTTATTGAAATTAATTTTCAGAACAATTATTATGTTTTTTAAGTAAAAGAAAATTGTCAACTCTTTCCTTTAGAAAAGGAAGAGTGGAATTCAAAACCATTAAAAGCCTATCCAGATATAGTAATCCTTGCCCAAAAAAAAAAAAAAAGAAAAAGAATAAGATAAAGAAAAAGAAAAAGATAAAGAAAAGTGAGGTGAAGCTTGAGGATTAGTGCCTAATCAAAAATTGGTTCCACATTTGATCTTTTTAAAGTATAAGACATGAGAAACTCTTAAAATTAAGAATATAATATAGTAAATAAAATTATTCTTAATAAAAATTAATAAGTAGAGATAATAAAAAACCTAAATTCTATATTTAGAAAATTTACAATATTTCTGAATTAAATAGAATCTCATATATTCATATTTCTTAACATTAAAAATTTCTAAACTTAAGGTTGGTCTCATTTACTAATATTTTTTTCTAAATTTGAGTACTATATTTCTAAATCTAAATTTTGGTAGCTCCTAAAGAAACTAATATACATTATCTACTTATGTTGGTTTTTATAGATTGAAAGGTCACTTGAGGATAAGTAACATCTTAAGTTTTTGAGATTTTCATACACCTAAAATATATAATACTTTTATACACATTTTTATACCTATTTTTGAGATATTGCGCTTTAATGAAAGGCATTTTTGTGTTTTTCTTGTAGGTACAATCAAATGGATGGAAAATGCTAAACGAAGTGAAAAAGGGTCAAATTTAGAAAAAAAAATGAAGAAATGTGCAAAATGAACTAGGGCACCTAAGTGCCCAAATCCGCGCCTAAGCACTAGGTACACTGCCCTTAAGCGCCAAAGTAAGTTATTTGAAAAAATATTAATTGGAGCGGAATTTTGAAGAGGTGTTTCAAATGACCCTTGATAAAAGTGTGGGAAATAACCCATGGACACAAAAATTTATTCAATTGGCTTATGAGGATACAACTTCTAGAAAATTCATTGAATGTAGACACCTTTTTGAAGAGACACCAAGGCACCCCTTGGATTTTTGTAAGAAAAGACTTAGATTATCCAAGAGAAGGGGCCAACAGCCACCCACCAAAAGTTCACATTACCGCCACCGCCGACTACCTTTATTTTATTTTGAGTATTAGTTTGTATTGTGAGAGAAGGAAGAAAATTTAAAGGAACTTCAAGACATTTGGTGGAGATAATTTGAGATAAGTTTTTATCTTTGTGACTACACTTGGTTTTTATTTTAGATTTCTTGTTTGTGTGCATTATTTCTACTTTTAAACTCTTATGTGGTTGTATTTTCTCCATGACTTATGAGTAGTTTTCTTTTTCTTTTTCCTTAAAATGACAAGTGACAAAATGTTTAAAGGAAGTTGTGTGAAGTATTGGACTTCAATGTTGGAAGAAATAGTGATGATTCAAGACCTTGCACTTCAAATACTTCTTAACTTGGCCAATTAAGATGTTAATACCTGTTGTGAGAACATGTAAGATTCGAGATGGTTTTGTCTCAGTCAACAAATGGTTGGAATCACATATTAATTTCATGAATGAAAATGTAGTTCATGGGGTTGAGTGCAAATAAATATAGAAATATATTTTAAAGGGTGTAGAATTAGAGGACTTTAGAGTGATAGGCTAAGCCCCCAATTTGATTTATAGTTTTTGATTTTGGTACGATATGTTAGCTCCCAGGTGGTGGGAGAAGAGGGAACTCTAAAGTGAGAGCTAGTATATTTCCTACCTAGCCAGTCTTCAAGACTATTAAAACAATAGATTAACCAATGTTCTTTTTAGCATGCCTAGTAAGGGTAAAGAATATTATTGCTCCTATTTGGTACACACATTTTGTATACTTCGACAGCTAAATTTCAATATTTATCACTAATTCATGATAAGGAAAAAGATATTTTACTTATATTGCGTTCGTCTTGCAAGTATTTTTTTTTAAGTTAATTAGTTGCTTACTTTATTTTCAAATTAAATAAAATTAAAAAAAAGAATAAACCTTCTTTCCAAATTTAGCATCTTAAGTTTGAGTAAGAATATAAATTGCTAAGTATTTTGTCATCTAAAACTAATCCTTTCTTTGGGTTTGATATTCCGGACTTAATCAAAAAAGTTCTATATTACTTGATAATGATACGTGTACTTATGTAGTGTCCCATATTGAAATATTATAACTGCATCCTTGTTCGCTTCATAGTGAAAAATTTACCTAGCCTTTGCTTTGGATCAAGTTTTTGGTAGCCGTTGCAAACTAAGAATGTCTATTAAGGAAATTAATCGCATACATTGCATTTTACTTCTATAAATATAGAAAGTCTGGATCACTAAGTCACCCCAAGTCCTAATTGATCTAGATGCTAATGAGTTTAACCACATTTTAGCTTTATCCCTCAATGAAAAGGGAAAAAACCTAAGCCTAACAGTGTCGTTTGATATGCCATTACAGCAAAATGTAGCACAAAGTTGTAAGAAACTTGCTAATGTAAATTTGGATCCTCAGACGTGGTTCCCCCAAATGGATTGTTCTACACCTTTTGGATGATAGCAGACTTAAGTTCTAATGTATTAGCTACTTTGGAAGAAGTTTGAATACTTAAGTGAATTTCATTTGTTGTAGGATTAGCGTAATCTCTTAATGGTCTATGTGTGTTATAATTTGGTTCATGTGTTTATATATTGTCCTATGAATTTTTTGTCATTTCATTTATGAGTTTTTAAAGTCTTCTTTATTTTTTAATCTTCCTTATAGTTCTCGCTAGTTCTGAGTCATAGGACACAATTCTTGTAGGTCCTAAACTATGCATACAAAACTACAAAATCCTTTATGTAAGATTCACACAAGAAACAAACACATTTTAATTTTTTTTTCAAACAAATAAATAATTACATAAAAAGGCCAACAAAAGAAATTTCCAAATCTATGTCTCGTTGGTTCTATAATTCTACTATGTTAACTATACCTTCGCTCCCCGATAACGATGCCAAAAACATGATACGCCTTGTAGCAGCGCCAAAGTCATGACACACCCTAATTGTAAGTGTTGGGGTCTCACGCAAGTGTACATGTCGTATCAGTAATATTAGATTATGAGCCTGAAATATTGATCCTATAGAGAGTGAGGCAATTAGACTTAAGAGAAGTTATAGCCTACTAGGTTGAGCTTTTAGCCTAGAATTGGAATTACATTGATGTAGAAACTACTCCTATTGTATTAGAATCTACTATGAGGGTTAAATCCTATTGAAATCTTACTTATTCTAATTTTTTTGGTGATTATCAAGTTATAAAGCTAACTTCTTTTAGAATGGTTTAAGTGGTAATGTAAAAAATGTAAAGTGACAAATGTGAATGTGGTTAGTTACTAAAAGGACCAGTTCTCTTCTTGTCCCTCTTTCAAGTGCATAAAAAAGTTTGGTTAAATATATTTTAATTCTTTAAACCCCAATTTAAACCGCTAAAAAATTTATCCCTAACAATTGCATCTCCCTATAAAGTATTTGCACCATACCCTATAGATCAATGTGATAACCAAGTTGTTCTACCATAGCTCTCCAGAGTCAAGATAGATCACAACACATATTAACTAATCAATTAACTAGAATGAATAATAATTCAATTTTAAAAGGTTATTCATCACATTCAAGATTAAAGCCCAATTTTAAATCACTTTGCATTCTTACATAGCAAACTCAACCTTGACAAGAAAAAGGTAAAAGGACTACACATAAAGCAATGAGAAAACACCACAAAATATCTTTGAAAACAAGCAAATTCACTATAGAACTGAGTTTTCTAAAATACAAAAAAGAAGAGTACACAATACTTAGCTTTTCCCGCTCTTTAAAAGGCTGAGAGTGCTTACCCTAAGGATCTCTAAATCCCTTTGCTACTTTCCTCAAACATTCCTCACTTTTCACTCGAAGTTCAATCCAAAACCTTTCAAAAAACTCTCTAATCTCACATACAAGGAAGCACTGGCTAGAGACTACGAACAACAACTAAAAAACTCTACTTAATTCTCCAAATGTCCCTAATATCTGGCTGCAAACATCTTTGCATTGTATTGAAGAACTGCTCAAACAACTGAGATAATTTCTTGAGCTTAGACGCTAACTCACCAATGCCTAAGGGCCAGGCTCTCTGTCAGGCAATTTTAGTAGCAGTGCCAACACACAAGAAAACATAGTGCCAAGGCACTTGGTAATGGTGACTTGACGCCACCTGGTTGGTGCTTAGGCACCAGCCTCTCTATCTCTAAGCGAGATCTTGGAAACTAGGCACCTAAGAAAGCTGGTGCCTAGGCTCCAGTCACCTGATTGCTCCATAGCTCCAAGTCACCCCCACTTCATTTCATTTCTTTTCCACTTTGCTCGACTTATAATACCTATTGTATCTATAAAAAATTATAAAAATTCCCTTTATTAAAGTCCAATTTCATCCATAAAAATGTGCAAAAACATAGAAGAAATCAAGCATTCTTATCTACACATCAACAAAAATATACAATGGGTAATTTTTCATGGTTAACCAACGATTGTGCTTCAATTTTCTAACATAAGTGCAACAATTTTTCAATTTATGTGTAGCAATATTCTGAGAGATATTAACGTCCGATATGGTACTCATGGTCAAGTTATAATTAAACATTTAAATCACTAGTGACAGTTAGGTACATCAGAGAAATGTCGGTTAATATTAAACCATAGATAAACTGTCGCTTGATTTTATTAGTGATAAGTGTTTCTACAACATCAAATAAACTATATCTAAACTACTAGTAAATATATTACCTACAATCTATTCATTATTACAGATGGTATATAACCATCAGTAATAAACTAATTTTCGATAGTGACGTGGGCGATCTGACCCATCACCTACTCCATGATATGGACCCACATCTGTTGCATTCCTCTCAGCATGTGTTCCTTTATGTTAGCTACAACCTTACTGTTAATACATGCTAAGAGGAATCCAAGAGATGTGGGTCACTACATTCTCTTTTAGATCTTGGTGCATCTCTTTTTGTTGATGGCATTCTTCAACAATCAACACACCTTTTAGGATGTTGGATCCAAATCTATCTGGGAGACATGCTCAAGGAATAGAATTTTAGAGATTAAAAAAAGGGGGTTGGGGAGAAAAAAATGAAAGCAGTAGTCCATCTTTGATAGTAAAAGTTGGATAACCTTGAAACAAGAAATGAACCCCCAAATGAGTTTGCTTGATTGTTCCCCCATTGTTGATTTCAGCCAGCTGAATTATTATTTTAATTAAAGTTAGGGTGGTTTTTCCAACCTGGGTTGTATTAGTTAGAAAATGGGTTTTTTGGCTCTTTTGTTAATTACATTTAAAGTCTCTAATGATGATTGAGAATAAATCATCTGTACTAATGAATTTTCTACTATCACATGAGGTGTTTGAGAAAATTTCATTCCAAATTGATCTATCTTCTAAGATATTATAGCCACTTATGATTTCAATATAGAAATTGTATCATTCTCATGAATACTAGCTACTTTTTTTAGGTTTTACCCTTTTGAGGGCCATTGAAAATTGTTCATAGCCATTTCTTCAGTTAATACATAAGCTTCATCAAATGGATTTAATAGTAATAAACCTTGAGCAACAATATCAATAATAGATCTAAGGGATCCTACTAACCCATTATAAAATGTTGAATAATAAACCAGCCAGACAACGCATGATGTTGGCACTTTTTAAGGAGTTCTATAAATCGTTTCAAAACGTCGTATATTGATTTGCCTCCATAATAAGTAAAAGAGGTAATATCATTTCTAAGCTTAGAAATTTATGAAGGTGGAAAATACTTAGCCAAGAATTTATATGTTAACTCCCCCAAAGTTCTAAGAGATCTAGATGATAATGAGTTTGACCACATGTTAGCTTTATCCGTTAAGGAAAACGGATAAAGTCTATGTCTAACAACATCAATTGATATGCCATCATATTTAAATGTATCAAATAGTTCGAGATAGCTTGCAAGCTGTAAGTTTGGATCCTTAGATGGTGTTCCCTCAAAGTGATTGTTTAGTACCATTTTTATAATAGTATGTTTAAGTTCAAATGAGTTAGCCGCTACAGTAGGGGCTTGTATGCTTAAGTGAATTTCATCTGTTGTAGGGCTTGCATAGTCCCTTAAAGGTCTTTGTAGATTATGATGTTCATTTTCAAAATTTTGATTATCAAAGTGATTTTGTGATGTGTTTGCATATTCTTCAGAATGATGAAGTTCTTTTTATTTTCAAATTTTTCTTATGGTTCATTCTAACTAAGAATTGCAAGGCACTAAACATTGAGATCTCAAACTATGCATGTTTCCACACTATTTTGGTTGGAGGAGTTGCTTGTTGGAAGCTGTTGATCGCTAGAATCAAAATCTCGTTGCCCACTTTAGAAGGACATCTTAATTTACATATATATATAGGTTTTAGAAAAACATGAGCTCAAACCGATCCCATATTTTTCATAGTTTAAATGAAAGAGCACTATACCTCAAACCCTGTATCTATCCCGAAGGGTATACAAGACTTGAGGGTGAGGCTTAATCAAACAAACTAATAAATATATGACATCCGTTTGGTCTGCGAAACTATTTTATTTGCCAAAAATTCCCCTATTTAATATGAATAATTAAATAGGGTTTATTTTAAGATGGGTTAAGACAAGCTTCCTATAAGGGTAAGCCCTTATAGTTAATTACACTTTAGATAATCGAAGTCATCTTATATTTTGAATGTTGTGGTGGTGAATTTTATTTTGGTTGATTTTATTTTTGATTAACGCTATCCTAGCAATTTTGGTTTTCATGCAGGGTGACATCGTTGTTTAACATGTAGGTTATTATTTTTTTTTTCATACATGCAAGTGAGTAAGTACAGTAATGTACTAAAAAGTAAAGTATGGGAAACTATATTTAAATGTATCAAATGGTTCTAGATAGCTCACAAGGTGTATGTTTGGATCCTTAGATGGTGTTCCCTCAAAGTGATTATTTTATACCATTTGTATAATAGTGGGATTAAGTTCAAATGAGTTTGCCGCTACTGTAAGGTTTTGTATGCTTAAGTGAATTTCATCTGTTGTAGGGCTTGCATAGTCCCTTAAAGGTCTTTGTAGATTATTATGTTCATTTTCAACAGTTTGATTATCAAAGTGATTTTGTGATGTGTTTGCAATTTCTTCAGAATAATGAAGTTCTTTTTATTTTCAAATTTTTCTTATTGTTCGTTCTAACTAAGAATTGTAAGTCACTAAACATTCAGATCTCAAACTATGCATGTGTCAGCACTTTTTTGGTTGGAGGAGTTGCCCGTTGAAAGCTGTCAATCCCTAGAATCGAAATCCTGTCTCCCACTTTGGAAGGACATTTTAATTTATATATATATATATATATATATATATATATATATATATATATATATATGAGTTTTAGAAAAATATGAAATCAAACTGATCCCATGTTTTTCATTATTTAAATGAAAGAGCACTATAACTCAAACCCTTTATCTATTCCGAAGGATACATAAAACTTGAGGGTGAGGCTCAATCAAATAAACTAGGAAATATATGACATTCTGTTTTATCAACGAAACCATTTTATTTGTCGATAATTTCACTTATTTAATATGAAGAATTAAATAGGGTTTATTTTAAGATGGGTTAAGACAAGCTTCCTAAAAGGGCAAGCCCCTATACTTAACTGCAGCTTAGATAACTAAAGTCACCTAAGAAAGTTCTCGATAAAGATCAGGGAATATTATCTTCAAGGAGTTCAAAAGGATAGCACTTTTCAATAAAATCAGACAAAGAGGTNGTTTGTGGGGAGTTGCACGGAAGAAGTTGTCGGTCACCGAAATCGAAATCACGTCGCCCGCTTTGGAACGACGTTGAAGTATGAAATCAAAATGACCCCATATTTTTCATAGTTTAAAATGAAAGAGCATTGTACCTCAAATCATGTATCTATCTCGAAGGATAAACACAAAACTTGAGGATAAGGCTTGATCAAATAAACTAGGGAAAGTATGACATCTGTTTGGTCTGGAAAACCTTTGTATTTGCCGACAAGTTCCCCTATTTATTATAAAAGATTAAATATGATTTATATTTAGTTGGGTTAGGACATGCTTCCTATAAGGACAAGCCCCTATAGTTAATTACATCTTAAATGACCAAAGTCACTTAAGAAGACTCTCTATAAAAATCAGAAAATATTATCTTCAAGGAATTTCAAAGGGTAGGACTTTTCATTGAAATCGGACGTAGAGGTGTGAAAGGGGATTGGTTCAAATTTGAAACATTTTATTGTAGAATCCAAAAGAGGAAGAACTAGGGGATGTCATAGATCCTAGAGGAGAACCACGGTGACTTCCCAAGCTATCCTAATGTTTGGTTTGAATTTAAAGGAGAAAAATTTAAGTGTTTCATCCTACCAATTTTATTTGTTAGGGCTTATATTCGTGTGAAACGATCACACAAATAGCTTGAAAGATGTGAGGATTTAAGTCGTGACGAACGACAACCTTGAAATCCTAAGACAAGTTAGGGCTTATATTGTACAGCAGAGCAATACAAAGTCCTAAAGATAAGGTGAGGACTTATGTTGCATAAGCAAACTAACCTGAAGTCCTATGGCTTGGTTGTTAAATTCTAAGGAAAGGAATTAGTTTAATTGGTGTAGACATGTATTGTTGTTGAAGGTGACTGTATTTCCCACCATGCTAGCTCCAAGTTTCTTGCTGTAACAAGTTTAAGTTTTCTAGTGTGTCAAGTTATGACTTTAAATCAGATGTCGCTATGATTGTAGTTCTTTTAATGTTATGGCGCATGTTAAAGTTGATTAGAATGACACCGGTTAAGATCTTACAGTTTCCTCTTTCCGTATCACTATTTTCTATTAGATTCACTTAGTCCAAATGAATTTACCAAAGTCAACTTAATGAGTTCCATACTTTCATTTAAATCGTGGGAAGCCTCGTTAGCAACCATAGGTTACCTCCTTCGAGGGATTCCCGATCATTTGATAGAGACGTCTTAATTTAGGTGCAATTGTTATTTTGTGATATTTGTGATTAAATTTGAGTTGTCTTATATTTTCAATATTATGGTGGTGAATTTTATCTAGGTTAATTTTATTTTTGATTGACGACTATCGTAACAATTTTGGTTTTCACGCAGGGTGACATCGTTTTTTTAACATGCAGGTTTGTGTTTTTTTTGTTCATACATACAAATGAGTAAGTACAGTAACGTACTAAAAAGTAAACTATGGGAAACTAGAAATGTAGGTAAAATAAAAGTGTACCTGGATGATCTTCCCGTCATCTTCAACTGAAACTCAAAATGCATATGAGATCATTTATATGTTAAAATTATTTTATGTAAAGCGGGGAAATAAGGTTCTGGTGATCTACCAAATCCTAAATCATACCTTGGTGAGCCCCTATTAATTCATTTGAGGATGATTTCATAAAAAAAAAACATACTAAGTTTAGTAGACCTCGAGGTATCCAAAAGGTCGGGAGGAAGAAGCAGGTCCATGCTTTCCACTCACTGCCTTGTGAAAAGTCTCAAAATCATTTAAACTTATTATGTTGCTTAATAATTCATCCTATAAATACCTCTAGTGTTTAGTGAATATCAATGTTTTAATTATCTCTAGGAGTAAGGTGATTATCATTTGTCATTTAATTTGATAATTATGTGGGTGAAGACCCTTAAATGGGCAAGTTAATGCTATTAAGACACTTAGCCAGTTTTAGCTTTAAATTGGACTTAAAGTGTTTTAAAGATGTCAATTTCTAGTTACAATCACTTTTCTAATTCTCATTTAACCAAATATAATTTAGCCAAGATCATTACTAAGCCCTTAGGACCTTGGTGGACATATTAGTAATTTTTTAAAGCAATCGAATTTTGAGTGATAATAATTCATTATAAAAACATTTGAATGTCATTTGAACACCAGATAGGGGTATTAAATCAGTGAGTTATTAACATCCAAAATCGTACCCCTAAGTCTATGATCATTTAATTTAATAGATCTCTAAATTTTAATGACTTAAGAAATTGCAAATTTATCCTTTAATTAAGAAAAGTGAAATTGGTTTCTACCAATTAATCCCTTATGTTTCAATCATCTGAACATGTTAATTGAGATCAAATTTTGCCCATCTCACTCTCTTAAATTAAGCCTAAATGTTAATTAGGGCTAGATTTTCAAAATTGCACTTTTACCCCTAAGGCTCTATCACTTCATAATTCATCAAATTTAATTCAAATGAATTTGGGATTTTTATCCTACCTCAATCATGAGTTAATTAAGACATCATAGGTGACATGTGAATTTTCAAAATTTAATTTAATTTACATGATTCTTTACATGTAAAAATATTTTTTTTAAAGAAAATTCAATAACTTGACCAAGGCAAAGCCTAATCACTTGAAATTTTTACTGGAGGTAGATCTAGACCAGAGAACCACTTGGACCAAATTTTATGATATTTTGAGTTTTATTTGAATTATTATAATTATTTTAATTTATGGAGTATTAAATAATTATAAAATATTTCAAATGTTGAAAATAATGTTTTTTTTTCTTATTATATCTCTCTAAGGTCAAAGAAGCTAGAAAAAAATTTTACATTTTTATGATTTTTATTTGAAATAATAGAATTATTTTTGTGTGAAATTAAGGAAAATCCTTTTTTAGCCTTTAGAAATTATTTTTAATGTTTAAAAATTCAATTTTTTACTTAGAAAAGTAGGAAAAATATTTAATTGCTCCTAGGTGCAGAGGAAACAAATTAGAACATTTTCACGAACTTTATTAATTTTATGATTTATCAATTTTTATTATTTAAATATTCAAAATGTGCTTAAAAAATGAAAATTTTATTTTAATTACAATTTTATTTTTAAAAAATCCCTATGATCACAGAGAACTCCTGAAACCAATTTTATAAATTTTTAAGTTATATTTTAATTATTAAAAATCATTTCAGTGTTAAAAATCTCTTTGATCACATAGAACTACTGATTATTGGTGACTGTCGAGAATGTTCCCTTATTTCAATGTTGAAGGGAATCCAGGCTGGTGTTGTCTCTTTCTACAGTGGAATGTATGACTCTGTGTCCGACGGGATATATGGTTCTGCATTCATCAAGTAATCTATGGTATGAAATCCATCATCAGAGGATATGTACTCCTTTAGAGTACTGTAGCGCTCAAGGTGGAGGACATTGCAGTCTGGGCACTCCAGAAATGCTCCTGTAGCTGATGAACGTGCAGGGATCTTGGCATTGCATGTCGGGCAACCCGTACAAAGAACATCTGAAATTAGTGGTATCTCTGGCTCTGTAATAAATCCAGACTCATCGTCTGTAGCAGAAAAACTAGAAGAGGTCTATCTCATGCTTGGATGATATATGTTTCCCTCAAGAATAAGGGTGAACAAATTTTCCTCCTCCTTCTGGTGTCTTCTCTCTTCACATAAGAAAGCCTTTTGCTTCCGATGATTAGCATTCCTGCAATGAGTTCTCCGTAGCGATGCATCTTGCAATCTTTTATCATTGGCAGTGACTAGGCCTTTGGTTCGTGTAGCTATCATAGACGGTAGGCGACTTGTCCCCTCAATTGGGTCTTGTTGTACTATCACATTTTTCCCCTTCAGTGATGAACTATTTCTTGTGCCGAACCTTAGCAACGATGATAGCCCTTCTTTTTCTTGACGGCTAACCACGTCCATTAGGGGACCCTCATAGTCCATGTCTACTTGACTAAATTCCATGTCAAATTTTATGGTGTCGCACTGCGGCGCCCTTTCTTTTTTAAGTGTGAGGTTCCAACCATCTTTAAAAGCAAAGATCAGCCTTTGGCCTGACATTTCTTTGTAGACGATAGAAAAAATATCAGTGAGCTGAAATTTAGTGGGAACAAGAACAAAACTAAGTGTTTATTAATGAGGATTTTACATTATGTTGATGAGGAATTTATTTATTCATGTATGTATTTTGTTTAATTTAGTAGAATATCAAATTTAAAGGTCGAAAAGAGTAAATTAAAATGTGTAATTTCAAAAAAAATTTATTATGTTGAGGTTAATTTTATTAAAAAAATTTTTGACCCGGTCAAAGATGTTTGGATAAATAGATAACCACAAAACAATCAAAATTTCAAAATTTTTAATCAAGTGATGTTAACCAATGTCAAGTTGCATAGTATTCTTCAGGTATCGTCCATTGATTGGCAACATGGGTCTCTCACCATGGAAATCTACTAGTTGGTAGGCTCGTAGGCGTTTTCTATGACAAATGGTCCCTCCCAAGCTGGCTCAAAATTTTCACCTATCTTGCGGGGTGCAAGAATGTGTCTTTTGAGCACAAGGATAAAGTCACCAACTTTGAACGCCTTTGGGTGGACCAATTTGCCATGAGCTTGTACCATCTTTGCTTGATAAAGATCCAAATGTTGTTGTGCTTCTAATCATTTTCCTTCAAGACTTTCCAAATCTTCAAGTTTGAGTTTTGCACTTTTTTCTCTTATCAGCTTATTAGCGATAGCGACTCTGAGAGATAGCGTCTGGACTTCTAACAGTAGTATGTCCTCGGACCCGTACACGAGCATGTAGGGTGTACACTGAGTGGGAGTCATGAACGTCGTCCGGTAGGCTCACAAAGCTTTTAATAATTTGTTGTGCCAATCCCTTTTATTTTCATCTAGTACTTTCTTTAAAATTTGTACTAATGTCTTTTTAAAGGCTTCGGCTAAGCCATTTGCCATGGGATAGTAAATTGTAGAATATCTTCTATCTATCTCATACCGTTTAACAATGTTGCTGATTTTGGTACTTTTAAAAGCTGTGCCATTATCTGAAATTAATCTTCGCGGTACTTCAAAACAGTAGACAATTCGGCTTTTGAAGGATTGAAGGATGTGTTATGCCATAACCTCTCGTAACAGTACTGCCTCTGCCCATTTAGAGAAGTAATCTATAGCGGCGAGTATGAATCTGTGTCCTCTGGATGACGGAGGGTCTATCGGACCTATTATGTCTGTACCCCAACACTCGAACGGTCACGAGGTGATGGTTGGGTGTAGCAAATTCGGAGGTTGGTGCAAGACCACCCCATGCACTTGACACTGGTGACATCTTCTAGTTGTATCCATGTAGTTGAATGTCATTGCTAGCCACAAAATCTGGCATAAAATATGGCATGTACTTCTTTAATAATATTATGTGCTTCTATTTTGTTTAAACATCATAGCCACATCTTGTCGAATGATCTTCTATAGAGGACGTCACCCACTAGAGCGTAAGACATAGCCCTTTTTGTAATGTGATGTGCTTCAGACTCGTCTTCTGGCAGCTTTCCAATATGCAAATATTTTATTAATGGCTTGCGCCAATCTTCTTTGTTATCAGCAACCACAACCATCATTTATTTTTTCTTTTCCAAGCTTGTGTAGATTGTCGAGGTCAACTTGAGAAAAAACTTATCTTCCTTGTACTATAATATCAACATAATCCTTCGAAGGACATGTCAGCTCCTTAGCAAGTTTTGTTATAGAGTTAATATGGGCATTACCTCCCCTAGGATTCTAGTAGAAAGTCACATTGGGGATCTGCTCCAGCAGCTTCATTGAGTAGTAGTGATATTCTGCTAGTCTTGGCTTTAAAATCTTTTTTGCCTGGCGACTTGCTGGATGACAAGTTGAGAGTCACCGTAGATGACAATATCTGTTATGTCCATCGAGATTGCCAACTCCAACCCGATAATTAGCGCTTCATATTCTGCTTTGTTGTTGGTGCATGACTCTACCAAGTGGTATGACAACCTCAGCATACCCTTATCTGGCGTGATAAAGATCAAACCAATCCCTACTTTGCCTGGTATAACTATGCCTAATCCTTTGTCTTTTCTTGCTGACGAAGCTAGGTTGAAGTACATCTCCCAACATTGCATGCTAGAGAATTACATCTATAATACTTGCTCATTGGGTAGTTCATCATTAAGAAGAGACCCAGCTGGAAGTTGGTGTGTAGCAAGAAAGTCTGATAAAATCTGTCCCATGATAGCACGGAGGAGAACAAAAGTTATATCAAATTGCAATAAAATCATTGACCATCTTGCTAGAATTTTAGAGAGTGTTGGTCGAGTCATCAAATATTACAATTGATTAACTTTCAAGATTAGGGTAGTCTTATGAGAAAACATGTAATGTCTAAACTTTTGGGTGACGAAAATCAAAGCTAAACAATTCTTCTCAATAGGTGGATAACTTATCTCCGTCGGTACTAGGCGGCGACTCAAGTAGTAGAGTGTGTTTTCTTTTCCTTCATCATTGACTTAGGCTAAGAGGGCTCCAAGAGAATCGTCTAAGGCCACAGTATAAAGTATCATAGGTTTCCCTGGGATAGGGGCTGACAAAATAGAAGGTGTAATTAAATATTGCTTAACATCCTCAAAAACTCGCTGACATTTCTCTTCTCAAATGAATTTGATGTCCTTTTTAATTATTAATGAGAAGGGTTGACACCTACCTGAGAGATTAGAAATAAAATGTTTCAGATATGCTAACTTTTCTTAGAAGGAACGTAGTTGCTTTAAGGTTTCAAGTGGAGGCATTTCTAAGATAGCTTGAATTTTATTTGGGACGATCTCGATTCCATGATGATAGACAACGAATCCTAGAAACTACCTAGAGGTAACGCCAAAGGCACACTTTAAGGGATTCATTTTAAGGTCTTATCATCATAACCGTTTGAACATGATCCTCAAGTCATACAAATGGTCTATTTTTTGCTTGTTCTTGATGACCAAATCATCAACTTAGCATTCCACTTGATTATGAATGAGATCATCAAAAATCTTCATCATTGCATGTTTATATGTCGCTCCAGCGTTCCTCAACCCAAATGGCATCACTGTGTAGCAAAAAATCCCGATAAGTGTTCTAAAGGCTGTAAGTGCTGCATCCTCGGGAGTCATCTTGATTTGGTTATGCCCTAATGATCCGTCCATGAAGGAGAAAATCTCATGTGTTGAGCAATGTCCACCATCCTTTTTTTTATCGGTAACGAGAATTTGTCTTTTGGACATGCTTTATTTAAATCTCTGAAGTTGAGATAAACACGAATTTTTCCATTTTTTTCTTAACTGGCATAATGTTAGCTAACCATGTGGGGTATTGCTCTTCTTTTACAAAGTTTGCATCTATTAACTTCTTCATTTCGGCTATGACCTGCTGTTATATTTTGGGGTGCATTCTTTTAGGAGCTGGTTCTATTGGGGTCATAACTTTGTCCACCCTGAGTTTATGAACTGCAAGCTCTGCTGAAAGTCCTTAAATTTTATCATAACTCCATGCGAAGCAATCTTTAAACACTGTTAACAGTTTGATCAATTCTAAAGATTCTTCATCGTTGATTAGAGAACTTATAAATGTAGGTCGGGGTCGTTCTTTAGTCCCAAGGTTAATTTCCTTCAATTCATCAATAGTTGATTTAATTTCCTCCTAAAATTCTAGCGAAGAATCTTCTATCAACTGATCAGTAGAGTCATCCTCCATATCAAGGCAATCCTCTCCTGATTCACTCGTAACAACCATGCAAAACTCTGAATCATCGACTGGTCCGACTGTACCAAATTTGAGACCCTCTTTCAAGTTGGGAGTTTGACTTTTAATATCCCATAATTTTTCAAAAAGTTGTAATTTATATTTTGGCATTTGATTTGGCAAATGTCTTTGTTGAATTAATTTTTGTACACAAGGCGAAAAGTAACCAAAAGGCAATTCCATTAATTTATTAGGATCATCATCTAAATTTACATGATTTTCAAGATTAGTAGAGGTAGAAGCATGATAAAACTTGATCGGCTATGAACCAACATTACGGACTTCCTTAACCGCTAAACTCTCGACCTTTTGAGAAAGAATTGGAGTCGCATAGTGGTTTATCTGATCATACATTGTTTCATATTTGTTCTGCTCTGTATCTTCTAAGGATATCTCGTACTGAGGTTTCTTCTATTTTGTCATCATTATTTCATCTTCAGAACTATCTTCGTTACCAATGTTGATGGTTGGCCTAGTTTGTTCAACAATTAAATTTGTTCTTCCTCGTCCACATCCCCGGCCTCGACCTCAGGTGCGCGATCTAAAAGAACCCCCACCAAATTGCTGCAAAAGAGTGGTGTAAGATTGCTGGAGCGGAGCTGAATGGCTTACTTTTTGTGATTCTTCTGAATCTTCACTTTTTTTGTTACAGTTTCACGAGAGAAGACAATTTTATTTGGAGGCGCGTAGTAAGCGGCATTTTCATGAATACCAACTTCATGCATTGAAAACAGTTGTAGATCTCCCTTGATACAATGTTCTTATCCTTTTTTGTAGTACTTGATGCATTGATGTAGAGACGATGGAACCATGTTGTATTCATGAATCCATGATCGGCCAAGTGGAGCATTGAAAGAGGACTTGGCATCGATGATATGAAACTTAGTGGTTGTCTTTAGTTCTCCAACCTTCGTAAGTAATGTAATCGATCCAAAGGCTCTCTCTCCCTTTTGGTTGAATCCTCTTGACGTCATTTTGTTGGTCGTAAGCTCTTGGGCTTCAATGTCCAAATAGGCCAATGTTCGTAGAATCATCAAATCGAGTAATGCTCTAGGATCTACTAAAACTCTGGACAACACAAATCTACCAATGTTAATGGAGATGTAGAGTGGACGATTGTGGTCGGCAGTTCCGAGCAGTAAATCTTCATCTGTAAGGGTTACCCCAAACTGTTGTTTCAACAAGCAAACTTCATCTGAGGATGTGCTAGCCAACTGGGCTAAGCAAATCTCTGGGTCAAGCAAAGCTGTAACCAGAGACTCTCTCATCTCCTTTGATAGGATCAGAATGTCATAGATGCTTAATCTAGCCAGAAACTTCCTAAGATGAGCTAGCACGTTGTAATCCACTTTGTATGATCCACCATATTTCTCTTGATTATGTGTTTCTTTCACTGGCGGAGGTGGAAGTAGCTCTTCTCAATTGACTATTTGCTTTCCTTTATCTGTCGGAGCTATTCTCGGGGGTAATGCTCTCCTGCTCCTTAAGTTCACTTCTGTAATTTCTTCTTCCTAAGATAACATTGTCGAATCTTTCGGTGTTTCTTCTTTTTTGGAAAGATCTAATTTTATGGAAAGCGGTGCACCGTCGTGTTCGAGGATCGGTTCCTCACTCCCAGCACTGTCGTAAGCGGTATTGTTGACGTCCTTTGGTTTTGTTAGCAAGTTCATCAGACTTAAGTACGATTTAAGGATCATTTTGGGAATCAAGAAAAAATTTAGATTGATCATAATCAATTACGTTATCATCTGAAATAGTTAAAACGTAGCAGAAATCATAATCATTATATTTATAAGACCCTAGAGGGGTAAAAAGATAATCATACAAAGTCAGAGGTTTGAGAATTTTCTTCCCCGAATCCGAGACAACAAATCTAGTAGAGGCAGCCCCTATCCTACCCCCACTTCTATCAGTGTTCGTGGTGGTGTTCTTCTTCTTCTTTATCTTTGATGATGATGGATCTCCTAGTGAAATCTTCATCTCGGGCTCGGCTGGCTGAAGACTCTGAATAGAGGCTTGTTTTGAAGCACTTTGAATTTGGGTCAATATTTACTTGGACGATTTGCTCCAGATTGTACTCCATCCATATTTTTTAGTATACGGGTAAATCAGAGAGATTTGCTCAGCCAAAATCATATTTATGGAACCCTTTTCAGGTTCTTTTAAATATTTTTTCGGGATCGTTATTTCCCCTTCTTTAAGATTTCTCTTGAGCCAATCCTTGAAGATGAAAAATCTTCCATAGTGTGCCCTAGTAATCTATTATACGGGCAAAGATTTGGTTGATCTTTTATATCAACCTCTTTGGGTTTCTTTGAATCTGGTAATCTGAATTCAAGCCTCTTCATCAGACTTCTAAACATTTTGGGTACGACTTCATCTTTGAAGGAATATACCACTTTCCTACGTACTGCAATGGTCATTTTCTTATTCTCTGGTCAATGTGATCCTCCCTAAGACGGTTGCTGGCTAGACTGGTCATACTATTATTTTTGTTGTTGAGTGTGCTGTAATGATGATTGTCAAGGATTTTTTGTATGTATCTTCATTGGTTGTTTTCCTTTATCGACAGGTTCCACTGTTCTGAACTTCTTTTCTAATATTCTGGTTGCCTTAGGTTTCTCATGGGAATCCATATGTTTAATTTCTTCTTGGATACTGCTGGCTTTATGAGTAGCTTCTCAAAGAATTTAACGGTGAGTCCCTTAAGCATGAAAGGTACTGGCCCGTGGATGCTTTTGAGTAAGATCTCAATCATGTGATATTTCTGTAGTTGAGGTTCACATTTCATGCTAAGGTTTCTCCACCTCAATATGTAATCCACTAAAGACTTGTTGGGCTTTTGCTTTTCCATCATGAGATCTCTAATAGACACATGATGTTACGCTCCGACAAATTTTTCACAAATAACTATTCCAGCTCAGCGAATGGTTTAATTGATCGATTGGGAAAATCGACATACTAATCAAAAGTAATCCCTAACAGGCTGCTGACAAACTGTTGGAAGAGTAAGGCTTCGTTACCTCTTATTTTTCCACAACTGGCTTGAAAATGTGTTATGTGCTATCTGGGATTTCCACCAAATTTATGGACATTTAAGGTGAATTTAGGGAAATTGGGCCTTTAAAGGCAATCTAAGGGTTTTCATCAAATGATCAAATTGGCCAAATTGGGTTCAATTGAAGGGTCCAAATTGGTTTTAGAGACATTTACAGTAATTTTGGAGGTTTTGGGAAAGTTTGGGGTGCTAAGGGTATTTTTATAATTTTGGCCACTTTAGGGATATATTGGTAAATTTGGAATTTTATGTAGTTTTGGGTAAGTTGGGTATTTTGAAAAAGTTTGAAATGATTTTTGGACAAATTTCAGAGTGGATTTGGGAATTTTGGCCAAATTTAGGGCTCCAAGGGTATCTAGGTAATTTGGGGGATTTTGAGGCCAAAGGACAAGTTGGATATTTTTGGTAGAATTGGGGTGCCAACTACCCTATATGAGCCATGGATCAATAGAATCCCCATTTGGGTTCTCTATGTACTGATCTTAGCTAAACCCTAGCCTAGGGCTAGCGGCAGCGGACCATCTACATGAGTTTCCCAAAAGATCAAGGGATCAAAATCAACAAATACTGGGTTTAGGGTT
This sequence comes from Phalaenopsis aphrodite, assembly GCA_003013225.1. Classification (NCBI taxonomy): domain Eukaryota; kingdom Viridiplantae; phylum Streptophyta; class Magnoliopsida; order Asparagales; family Orchidaceae; genus Phalaenopsis; species Phalaenopsis aphrodite. Next base: position 478,234 of record NEWO01000453.1, on the reverse strand, counting down.
GTGAGGGATTGTGAGTGAGAGTGAGTGTAGTTAGTGAAAGTGAGTGCCTTAGCTCAAGACCAGCACCCAGGGTTAACCCTAATGTCAAATAGTCCTATAGGAACTTGTTGACCTCATTTTTGGTTGAGGTCTAATGTTCATCTTTAGTAATCTAAGGTCTAGCCATAGGACTTCTTGTTGACTATTCCTAAAAAACTAGAAAAGGAACCCTTACCATTAGAAATTCTAAACTCATCTTTACTCAACTTGAAGTTCCATACAGTGGTCCTAACCTTTAGCACTTTGTAGGTGGGGTCATTATGGGGGAGCTCAAGAAGAGTTCTTATAGGTCTTTTGGACCTTAGGGTTGGCCCTGGGTGTTGGTCTAGAGCTAAGGCACTCACCAACAATCACCTCACTCATAATCACTCTCAAATGCAAAACCAAAATTTCTTGACTTTGATCCCTTAATCTTTTGGGATACTCATGTAGATGGTCCCCTAAACCCACTAGTCCTAAGCTAAGGTTTAGCTAAGACCAATACATAGAGGACCCAAAATGGGGTTTCCATTGGTCCATGGCTTATTTATGGTGGTTGGCACCCCAACTCTACCAAAATGCCCAACTTAGCATTTTGCCCCTAAACTCCCCCAAATTACCCTTGGGACCATAAATTTAGCCAAAATTTCAAAATTTACCCAAAATACCCAAACTTATTCAAAAATCATTTCAAACCTTTTGAAAACATCCAAATTACCAAAATCACCAAAAATTGTCAAATTACCAAAATACCCCTCCATAGCCCAAAATTCCAAAAATTCCCAAAAATTCCCAAAATACTCCAAATATTCCCATTTTCACTTTTCTCAACTATCACATAACCCAATTTGGCCAATTTGACTATCTTTGAACAAAACCCCCAAATTGCCTTTAAAGGCCAAATTTCCCCAATTTTATTCCTAAACTCAAATTTACATTTCATATGACCAATCTAAACCAAATCCAAGTTCAATTAGCCCATGCTTTGAGCTCAATTTTGATCGAAATCAAAAGCTCCAAATTTGGCCACATGACCTAATCTCACCCAATTAAACTTATGACACACTCAATTTGCCACAATTTATGTTGAAAACTCTTCATAACTTTCCCATACATCAAAATTGACCTTAAATTAGCCTTGGTATGGCCTCAATTTCATTTAATTTTGACTTATGTCCAAAAGCCCCAAATTTTGCCTCAAATTGTCTATGCCTCCAAATTTCATCAAATTGAATGCTTTAGCCCCAAAATTGGCACCCAATTCATGCTGAAAACTCTTCATGGAATTCATATTGACCATTTTCAATAATCAATTTGGCCTTAGCTCAAGGCTAGCCCAATCTAGACCCAAGTTTAGCTCATCATGCCCAAAATGGCCAACTCTCCAAAATCCTCCAAATTGACCCCCCCAATTGAACTCAAAATCCTTTCAGTCCTACACAAAAAAATGTTCATTACAATCATCTACATCAAATTCATCAATTAATTGGGTCAATTGATATGGCTAGCCTAGCTCAAACACAAGTTTTGGTCATTTAAATCCACATTGGACCCATGCACTAAAATTAGCCTAACCACCCCAAAGCCACCAAATTAATGACTCCACAACCATTAATTGGACCCTAGTGACCAAGCTAAACCCCATAAAGCCACTTAAGATAAGCCATGGACCGAAGGTACCCTAAATCAAGGGATTTTGATTCCATATTTGCTTAAGCCTTAGATTTTTTGCCAAAACTAAACCTCAACTCATTTAACTGCTTTGACATATTCCTCTGGCTCACCTAGACACCTCCGCTGGTCTGGCCGGCCGGCTTAGTGGCTGGAAAACATAAAAACTGTGAGCCAAGTCCTCTAAATCAAACCCATTCCAAACCTTGAGGCCACCTCATCCAAATCAAATGTTAGAGCCTCTCTACCCTCCACCTCAACATCATTTTTCACCCCTAATTGGCCATAATAGCCACCCTTAAGCCATTTTTATAAAAAGCTCCCCTCCACGACCATGAAGGAGAGTTGAAATTTTCTCAGAGAGAGCCCTCCAAATTGCTCACATAGACTCTTTGAGACCTCCTCAGCTCAAGAAGCCCACTTTCCGCCACTGATTCCCACTATGGAAGCTCAATTTTGAGCTCAAATTTCTGCCTAAAACCAGAACAGAGCTCAATACACCTCCACAGTCCACCAAACTCAAATAATACTTACCCACACCTTCACCATAGTGAAATAAGGAGAAGCCCCATAAAATCCCCATTCTACAGAGAACCCAGCATAGCTCTAGACTAACACCTGAAATCAAGCTTGGTCGAATTCATACCTAGACCTTTCACGACAGCAAGAGGCTCAATCCCTAGCCTACTTGGACCTCAATGAACATGTCAAGCACCTCTGATTGAAGCTTCCCTTCTCAAAGCAAAGGTATTGAACTCCCTCTATTCTCGAGCCTATTTTGATTCTCCATTTAATTAGGCTTAATTTCATGGCATCTTAACTGTATAGATATGTTCCTCTAGTCTAGACGTGCATTTTAAAAAAAAATTCATTCAATTTGGTTGAGAAATGAGGGAGATATCAAGCCTTAAAGATGGACGGTTCTTAGGCTAGGCCATTGGGGATGATGACGCAAAGCCGTCTGATTGCGCGTTTATTTCATTAATGGATGAGATCAAGCCAGACAACTCTCCCTTACATGAACAGCGGGCCTAGTCACCGCTGAGGTGGATGGTAGTGTCAAATAGGAGTGCGCTACGTGGAGCTTCGGAGCCGCCGTATGTTGACATGGTGTCACACATTTAAATAGACAAATAGGTAATTAAATAAATCAGAAAATATCCCTAAACTTTGAGGATTCATATCTTAGTGTAGAAAAATCATAAAAATAAAATAAAAATACCCTAGCACTCAGTAAACAGAGGAGAATAATGTGGAAATGGTTTGAAGTTTATTTGATGCATATTTTATTTTTAATTAAATAAATATTAAATTAAAAATATGAATTTTCAGCATGTAGACATTTCACCATGGCTTCATATTTTGGCATGTTGTTGCCTCTGTCATGGGGAACATTCCCATTCTTTGATTTTTCCAAAGTCACAAAAGATCTCTAGAGAGAGATCCATATTTCTCAAGCATATGTCTATTATTTGTATAAACTAATCATAAGAATTATCATGTTGCTTAGAAAAATCCAAGAAAATTCGATAGTCTACTGTGACTAGAGAACTACTTGAAAAAATATTTCAAGAGTCAAGTCATTCAAAATGCAGCTAATCTTCACAAACCCTAAAACACAAAGATAATTAATTTTGGGAAATACAGACATCAAAATGACTTAATTTTTTATCTCTGTTGTTTTTTAAAACTCAGAGAACTCCCCATAAAAATTTCAAAATATTTTGAACTCATTTGAAACTCAAATTGATTTTCTAAATTAAATGACATTTTTGACACTAAAATGATTTTTAATAATCAAAATATCACTCACAAAATTATAAAAATTAGTTTCTTGAGTTCTCTGTGATCAGAGGAGTTTTATAAAAATAAAATAGTAATTAAAATAAAAACTTCATTTTTGGCCTATTTTTAAATATTTATAATAATTAAAAAATGATAAAAATCACAAAAGTAATAAATTTTATGGAAATATTCTAAATTATTTTATAAGCATTTAAGAACAATTCAAATATTTTTTCTGACTTTATAAATGATGATATTGAATTTTAAAGCTTAAAATAATTTTAAAAATGCTAAAAAATGGATTTTCACCAAAATAATTAAATAAATCAAATAAAAATCAAAGAAATGTAAAATTTGTTTCTCTAAATTCTCTGACCTTAGGGAGATTTTTCATAAACATAAAACCTAATTTTCAACTCTTAAAGTATTTTATAATTAATAAATGCTCCAAATGTTAAAATAATTCTTAAAAAAAATATAATTCAATAAATCATGAAATTTGGTCCAAATAGTTCTCTAATATAAGTCTACCTTGAGTAAAAAATTCAAGATTTTAGGCTTTTCCTTAGTCAAGTTATGAAATTTTCTTTGAAAAATCCTATTTTTGCATAAAAATAGTTATGTAAATTAAATTAAATTTTGAAAAATCACAGTTTCTCCTCTGATGTCTTAATTGACCCATGATTAAGGTAAGATAAAAATTTCAAAGACATAGAGCCTTAGGGTCAAAAGTGTAATTTTGGAAGTTTAGCCTTAATTAACATTTAGGCTTAATTCAAGGAGGGAAAAGGGTAACCTCTGATTTTAACTAATTCATTTGGATGATTGAAACTAAAATGAGATTAATTGGTAGAAACCAATCTCATTGTTTCCTAATTAAAAAACAAAATTGTAATTTCTTAAAATTATTAAAATTTGGAAGTTCATTAAATTAAATAACCTTAGGCTTAGGGGTATGACTTTGGAAGTCGATAACTCACTATTTTAATACCCCTATTTGAGGTTCAAACAATTTTCAAATGTTTTAAAAATGAGTCATCATCACTTAAAATTTTTATCTCTTTCAAAAATAACTAAGATATTCACCAAAACCTCAAGGGTTTAGTAGTGACCTAGGCTAAATCAAATTTGGTTAAATAAGGATTAGAAAAGTGAACATAATTAAAATTGAACATCTTTAAAACACTACAAGCCCAAAGTAGAAAGTTGGTTGAGTGCCTTGATAACATTAACTTGCCCCTTTTAAGGGTCTTCATCTACATAATTTACAAACTAAATAACAAATGATAATTACCCTACTTTTATGGGTAATTGAAACTTCAATGTTTACTAAGCAGTAAAAGTATTTTTGTAGGATAGATTTATTAAGCAACTTAATAAGCTAAAATGGGCTTCAGATTTTTCACCAGGTGGTGAGAGGGAAGCATGGACCTGTTTCTTCCTCCAGACCTGTTGGATACCTCGGAGGTCTACTAAACTTAATGTGTTTTGTTTAACAAGAATCATCCTTAATCAAACTAATAGGGACCCACCAAGATATGACCTATGGTTTAGGTTGCCAAAGCTTTAATTTCCAGCTTCATATAAAATTCCCTGACATGCATTTTGAGTTTCAGGTGGTGGAACAAGAAGACTTGACACATACGCTTCTACACTTTACAACGTTGTCTTTCTTGTACTTGCATAGTTTACTTTTAATGTTAACTCAAACTTGCATGCTAAGTAATGATGTCACCCTCCATGAAAACTAAAACTATCAGGATAACCACAAAACCAAAACAAAAACCACAATTAAAATCAACCAAGATAAAATTCACCGCCAAAACATTCAAAATATAAAAGAACTCGAAATTTAATCACAAACATCACACAAAACCATAACTACAACTAAATTAAGACATCTCTATCGGATGATCGGGAATCCCTCGAAGGAGGTAACCTACGGTTGCTACGAGGCTTCCCAAACTCTAAATGAAATTATGGAACTCATTAAGTTGAGTTTAGTAAATTCATTTGGACTAAGTGAATCCCATAGAAAATAGTGGTACCAGAATGAGGGAACCGTAGGATCCTAACCGATGCCACTCTAATCAACTTTAACATGCCTCATAAAATTTAAAGAACTTCAAAAATAGGGCCACCTGATTTGACATCATAATTTGACACCCTAGAAAACTCAAACTCGTCACGGTAAGGAGCTTGGAGCTAGCATGGTGGGCAGCACGGCCATCTTCAACAACAAAACCTGTCTTCCCCAGCTAAACAAATTTCTTTCCTTAGAATTAAACAACAAAGCCATAAGACTTCGAACTTGTCTGCTAATGCAACATAAATCCTCAACTCATCTTTAGGCCTTCGTACAGCTCTGCTGTATAATCTAAGTCCTAACTCGCCTTATGATTCCATGGTTATCGTTTGTCACGACCTAAATCCTCAGATCTTCCTGGCTATTTGTGTGACTGTTCCACACAAATGTAAACCCTAATTAAATAAAATTGGTAGGATAAAATACTCAAATAATTTCTTCTCAAAACTGAAGCCAAGCATTAGGATAGCTTAGGAAGTCACCGAAATTCTGCCTCGGATCTATGACATCCCCTAGTTCTTCCTCTTTTGGACTCTACAATAAATGTTCCAAATTTGAATCATTCCCATTTCACACCTCTTTATCCAATTTCGTTGAAAATTCAGTCCTTTTAAAATCCTTAAAGATAATATTTCCTGATTTTTATCGAAAGTTTTCTTAGGTGGCTTTGGTCATTTAAGATGTAATTAATGATAGGGGCTGTCCCTTATAGGAAACTTCTTCAAACCCAGCTTAATATAAACCCTATTTAATTCTTCATATTAAATAGGGGAAATTGTAGGCAAATAAAATGGTTTTGAAGACCAAACGAATGACATACATTTCTCAGTTTATTTGATCGAGTCTCATCCTCAAGCCTTGTGTTTATCCTTTAGGATAGATACAGGATTTGAGGTACAACGCTCTTTCATTTAAACTATGAAAAATATGGGGTTATTTTTATTTTATATGTTTTTTCTAAATATTAAAATGTCCTTCCAAAGCAGGCGAAGAGATTTTGATTCCAGTGACCGATAGCTTCTTACGGGCAACTCCTCCAACCAAAAATAGTGCTGACAGAACGCTCTTTGAGCCCCCCAAAATGATCCCATCTACTAAGTGCTAGAGTTAGGACCAATATGTAGAGCTTCAAGTTAAGTAAAAAAGAGGGTAGAATTTCTAATGGTGAGGTTTCCTTTTCTAGTTTTCTAGGAATAGTCAACAGGAAAGTCCTATGGCTAGACCCTAGGCTACTAAAGAGGAAAAACTAAACCTCAACCAAAAGTGAGGTCAACAACATGCAAAATTAAAAGTTCAGAAAATTAAAATAAAAATGTTTTAAATTTTTTTTTAATTTTTCAGTTATTTTTATAATTTTTTTATTTTTTTGATTTTTATGTTTCTATATTTTTAAGAAGTAAATAATACTGATAAAAGTAAATTAAAATACAATTCTCCTAAAATAAATCTACAGTTAAAAAAAACCTTTTAAGTCTAAAAATTCTATCAATTCCTTGGCAACAACACCAAAAACTTGACCCGACCCACAAATACCCAATTATTTAAGTTCTGAGTGATGGTAAAAAACTTGACCCAATTTATATTCAGCGGCTAATGTGTGAAATAAATATCTAATAAAATTGATTAATGGCTTACATACTAGGGGGTACTACACAAGTATATGTATCATTTCAAAAAAATATAGAGTTTTTCATAAAATGCGAACTTAGAAATATAACTACCCAAATTGTAAGAGAAATTTGTAAGAAAGTAATATCGAACTATTTGTAAAAATGTAAAAAGTAAAGTTTGCTACTTCTAAATTAAAGTTAAAAGAAGATACAAAGTTTTTAAACTACAGATGTGTAAAGAAGTACGATTATAATAAAAGGTCTTTCACCTTGCAAAGAGACTGTAATCAATGTGGAAATCAAATGCATAATAATGAAAAAGATATTTTTTGAAAAATAGAAGCATATATATTCTTTACCCCCTCCTAAGTGCATAAAGAACATTGGTTAATCTAAATTTAACTTATTTTTGGTATTATTTTGTTGAGTAGATTCTACCCTCTCACTTCAAGATTACTCACTGTGCCCTCTCTATAGGACCAACCAAGGACTCAAGTTCTGAACTAAGACCAAATAGATAAAGTTTGTAGCCTATCACTCTAGAATCATCAATTCTACAACCATCAAAACTTATCTCCCAATCTATTTGCACTCCCGCTTGGACATGGCATCACCTCCATCCAAGTTTTAGCGTGGTACTCACTAGATGGTGAATCATAGCCCTCCCTAGTCCTTATGTTTCACAATGAATTTTAACATCACAAATGGGGAGCTTGCAAAACAAATAAAGAACAGATGAAAAAACCATCACAAATTTTTGGAATAAAAGAAATCTTCAAAACATTCTAACCCCACACATGATTAATTCTTATTGTAAGGAGATAGAAAAGAAAACTACTCAGAATTCATGGGGATAACAAAACAAACAATTACACATATTAAAAACTAAGTTGACAAAGCAAAAGTACAAATACTTATCTCAAACTCTTCCCCATGACTCACACAAGACTCATCAAACACTCACAATCACCTCACCCTCACTATGGTGGCCGCCCACCCCAATACTTGTTTAACCTACCCAAAAATGACTTTTATCTCCTTCTCCAATCCTCTCTGATGTGTAGAAATAATTTTTATTTATAAATCTCTAAAAATAACTTAGTGTCACTTCAGGCAGCTTTTTGAAATTCATCCAAATTTAATGAATATGAGCAAAACTGTATCTAAAACCGAGGCGCCAGTGCCCAAATTAGCATTGTTTCACCTCATGTCAAATTTTTAATGTCTGAATCTTATTTCAATCATCAAATTAGTGTTTTGTGCATTCTAACATCTCATAGTTCTTAGTACTACATCACATATTAAGTAACAATAAAAATCATAAATCAATCTACACAAATAAATATGGATTGCCTCCCACAAAGTGCTTGGTTTAACATTGTCAGCCCAAAATATCCAATATTTTACTATGGTTGACCCAACATTAGGATCTCCTCATACTAATATTTGTTTTCACAAATGTAAGATTTCAGTTGATGTTTATTTACTTTAATTATTCATTAAGTTTTCAGATCTTTAATATCCATCACACCATAAGTTTAGACTTTCATCATAATAAATGGCCCTGACCACCAGGACTTAAGTTTTCTGGGAAATAATTTTATTCGAGTGTTGTATAATAAAACCTCTTGTCGAAGCTCAAAATATTTTCTTAAAATTTTTCAATCATGCCAATTTTTTATTTTTTCCTTATAAATTCTAGCACTCATATGATTCATTTCTAATTTTCTCGAGCTCATTTAATTATAGTAATAATTTCTCAGTAGCATCTTTCATGTTATAATTAAATTCCTTTATTGCCCAATAAGGTGACATTCCTATAGGAGTTTTGTTAGCAGTCCTATAAGCCCATAATGTAGAATCAAATCTAGCAGACTAACATTTCATAATAAGATTTACAATCTTTTCCAAAATTCCTTTAATTTCACAGTTGGATACTTTTCCTAAACCACTGGTTTGAGGGTGATAAGTTGTGGCAATTTGATGTTCAATTTCATATTTTCTCATTATTGTTTCAATCCTAAAGTTCTTAAAATGACTTCCTCCATTTGTAATGATCACTCTTGACATTCCAAATCTTGCAAAAATAATTTTCTTTAAAAATTTAACAACACTTTGAGCATCACAACAGGGTGAGGCAAAAAACATCAATCCATTATGAAACATAATTCATAACAATTATTATACATATATTTTTGGTAGATGGTGTAAAAATTTTCATAAAGTCTACACCCCACACAACAGAAATTTCAACTATGAAGGTAAAATTTAGGGTCATTTCATTTCTCTTAGAAATATTGCCTAATCTTTGACTTCTATCACATATTTTTACATAAATACTAACATCCCTAAATAAATTAGGCCAATAATATGCCGATTGTAAGATTTTAAATTAAGTTCTAGTCACTCCAAAATGTCCCCCAAAATCAGATTCATGAAAAATTTTTAATAATTTATGTGGTTTCTTCAAAAAGTACATATCCTCGGATGACTAAGTTCTTACATTTTTAATATAAATAAGGGTCCTCCCAAAAGTAAATTCTTGCATTATGCATGAACTTCTTCTTTTGGTGGCTTTTTAATCCATAGGGTAAAATATTACTAACTATGTAGTTAACTATATCTCCATGCCATAGAACACGCCACTCAGAAACAAAGTATAATTGTTCATCACAAAAATTCTCATTTATGTCAATATCATTATTGCCATAATTTTTTTTGTTCTAGCCTTAATAAATGATCATCGATTTAATTATTAGTACCCTTCCTATCTACTACTTGAAAATTGAACTCCTACATGAGAAGGGCCAATCTAATTAATTGAGGTTTTTCATCCTTCTTGAGCATCAAATTGTTAATAGAAGAATGACCAGTATCCACAATACATTTTGCCTTAATATGATAAGGTCTAAATTTATCAAAAGTAAACACTTTTGTCAATAATTCCTATTCAGTAGTGGTATAACTAATTTTAGCTTCATTAAGGGTTTTATTGGCATAGTATATAATATTAAAAATTTTATCATATTTTTTCTTTAATATTGTCCCAATGGCATAATCAATTGCATCAGACATTAATTCAAATTATTTTTTCAGTCAGGTGAAAAAATAATTAGTGTAGTGATTAATTTTTCCTTTAGTAAATTGAAGGCATTTAGGCATTCCACATTAAAATCAAAATTCGTGTCTTTTTCTAAATGGAGGCTTAACAATTTTATAAAAGACTTTAATATACCACCTGTAAAACCTAGCATGTCCTAGAAAAATTTTAAGTCCTCTCACTGACGGAGGAGATGGTAATTCAATAATAACTTGAATTTTTGTTGGATATACTTCCATGTCATTTTCAGAAATCTTTTATCCTAATATAATTCCTCCTGCAATCATAAATTATCTTTTTTCCCAATTAACAAGTAAATTTGTTGCTTCACAGCGTTAAAAACCTTAGCTAGATGATAATATGAATCATAAAAGGTTCCAAAAATTGAGAAATTTTTCATAAAAAACTTCAATTCCTTTCTCAATTAATTTACAGAAGATAAACATCATGCACCTTTGAAAAGTTGCAGGTGCATTAACTAAGTTGAAAGACATCCTTCTAAAAGAAAAGTCTCCTATGGATTTGGGAATGTTGTTTTTTCTTTATCCTCATGAGCTATAGGTATTTGGTGGTATCCAACATATCCATCCAAAAAATAAAAATAACAATGCCTCACTAGTTTATCCAACATTTGGTTTAAAAAGGTAGAGGAAAGTGATCTTTCTTAGTGAAAAGTTTTAATTTTCTATAATCAATATAGATATGTCACCCAGTGACCTGTCTTACTGAAATTAATTCATTCTGCTCATTTATAACTAAAGTCACTCCCTCTTTCTTAGGAATACGATGAATTGGACTAGCCCACGTACTGTCAAAAATAGGATAAATAACTTTAGCATTCAACCACTTTAAAATTTCCATCTTAACAAATTCTTTCATAATAGGTTTCAATCTCCTTTGAGGATCAACCTTAGGTTTATTATTATCTTCTATTAAAATTATGTGCATATGATCCCGATTTTCTATATATATAGACGTAAAGTGTGATTATATGAATAATTTCATTAATAGTTATTCTTAATTTGCAACAAAGCCAAAAACTTCATCCAAAAGAAAAGCTAAGTAAATCTTTCACTATGATACAAATAAGAATGCAGTTATAATATTTCAATATAGGATACTACGCAAGTATACGTATCGTTATCAAGTAATATAGTACTTTTTCATTAAGTCTCGAATATCGAACCCACAGAAAGGACTAAGTTTAGATAACAAAATTTTACTTAGCATTATATTCTTACTTAAACTTAAGATGCTAAAATAGGAATGAAGGTTTGATCTTTTTTGTAATTTTTTATAATTGAAAAAAAGTGAGCAACAAATTAACTTAACTAAAATACTTGCAAGATGAAGACAATATTATTAAAATATTTTTTTCCTTATTATGAATCAGTGATAAATATAGAATTCTGTTGTGGAGGTATGCTAAATGTGTTGTGCGAAATAGGAGCAATAATATTATTTACCCATACTAGAGATGTTATAAGAATATTGGCTAAGCTATAGTTTGAATAGTCCTGAAAACTAGCTAGGAATGGAAATACTAGCTCTCAATCTAGAGTTCTCTTTTCTCTCTCCACCTGCGGGCTAACATCTCATATCAAAACCTTAAACTATAAATCAAATTGGGGGCTTTAGCCTGTCACTCTAAAGTCCTCTAATTCTACACCCTTTAAAAGTTTATTTCCTTATTTATTTTCACTCAACCCGATGAACTACATTCTCATTCATGAAATCAATATATGATTCAAACCATTTTTTGACTAAGATATTACCATCTCGAATCTTACATGTTCTCACAACAGGTATTAACATTTTAGTTGGCCAAGTCAAGAAGTAAATGAAGTGCAACATTTTAAATCATCACAACTTCTTCCAACAATGAAGTCTAATACTTCACATAACTTTCACTTACTATTTTAAGGAAAAAGATAAAGAAAACTACTAAGAATCCATTTAGAAAACACAACCACACATGAGTTTAAAAGTAGAAATCATGCACACAAACAAGAAATCTAAATTAAAACCAAGTGTAGACACAAAGATAAACACTTATCTCAACTTCTCTCCACCAAATGTCTTGAAGTTTCTTTGAATTCTCTTCCTTCTCTTATAGTACAAACTAACACTCAAAATAAAATAAAATAAAATAAAGGTGGTCAATGGTGGCGGCGGCGGCGATGGTGGCTGTAAAGTTTGACGGCTTGCTGACCTCTTTCTTAGAAAATCTAAGTATTTTCTTATAAAAATCCAAGGGTTGCCTTGGTGCTCTTCAAAAAGGTGTCTCTATTCAATGAATCTTCTAGAAGTTGCCTCCTCAAAAGCCAATTGAATGAATTTTCATGCTGATGGACTATTTCCCAAGTTTTTATCAAGGGCCGCTTCAAACTACTTTTCAAAAATCTGATCCAATTAAATAAATCAACAAGTAACTTCTTCTGGCACATAAGCACAGGGAACCTGGCGCTTAGGCGCCCCAATTCATTTTTGCACATTTCTTCATTTTTTCTCCAAATTTGACCCTTTTTCACTCCTCATAGCATTTTTCATCCATTTGATTGTACCTGCAAGAAAAACACACAAATCCCCTTCATTAAAGTACAATATCTCAAAAATAGGTATGAAATTGTGTATAAAAACACTATATATTTTAGGTGTATCAAAATCCCCCAAACTTAATATGTTACTTGTCCTCAAGTGACCTTTCAATCTATAAAAACTAACATAAGTAGATAATGTATATGAGACTCTTTAGGAGTTACCAAAATTTTGATGTAGAAATATAGTAGTCTAATTTAGAAAAAATATTAGTAAATGAGACCAACTTAAAGTTTAAAAAATTTTAATGTTAAGAAAAATGAAAATATGAGTTCCTTCTAATTCAAATATATTGTAGATTTTCAAAATATAGAGTTTAGACATTTTATCTTCTTCACTTAAAAATTTTTATTAAACATAATTTTACTTACCATATTATATCCTTAAGCTTAAGAGTTTCTCAAGTCTTTTATTTTAAAAAGATCAGATGTGGAACTAATTTTTGATTAGACACCAATCCTCAAGCTTGTCCTCCCTTTTCAAACATTTCTTTTCCTTTTCTTTTCTTTTTATTTTTCTTTTACTTTTCTTTTTTATTTTCTTTTCTTTTTCTTTTTCTTTCTTTTTTTTTATTTTTCTTTTTTTGGTAAGGATTACTATATCTGGATAGACCTTTAATGGTTTTGAATTCCAATCTTCCTTTCTTAAAGCAAAGAATTGATATTTTTCTTTCACTTAGAAACATAATAGCAGTGTTGAAAATTAATTTCAATAAAAGAAATTTAAGTTTTGAAAGATAAAAAAGTCTAAAATTCTAAATTTTTTGAAAATACAATTTTTCCTACTAAAGATAGTTACATAATACTTAGAATTTTTAACACTAAAAAAATTTTAACTTTAAGTTTTTCTTCATTAGTATGAATTTTAACTAAATTATCTTACTCATTTCTAAAGTCAAAATTTTACTTCCCTAATATAATTTCATATACATAATCATTTTTCAAATCAAAATTAAATTTTATTTAACATACATTTGAGAACAAATAAACTTAAGTTCTTTTTAGAAAAAAAATTTCATTCCCCCCCAAACTTAAATTTTTAATAGAAATAAAACATTTTAGCATCATATATAAGTAAGCAAGAATGAAAACTAACTATAACATGCTTGCGGGAATTTTCATATCCTATATATGCAAGTACAAAAATTAAAAACAAGAGTAAAAATTAAATTGATCAAATTTTAAATTTGTTAACATATAAGGGTTCATCGGACTTCTATGTAATGGAGTATAACATAAAAGCAAATAAATACACTAACAGACATACATGACTGCAACATAAAAAAAAATAACTAATAGTAAAATTAATAGTTTAAACATGCACCTTTAAGTAAGGAGTTAGCTAAATTCTAAACCTTCCTAAGATTCTATAATTAAGTTCAATTAACACTAACTAAATACATTAAATAACACAATTAAAACAATTACTACCACTAAAACATACTAGCTAAACTCCAAAATTCAAGTACATCATAATAGGTGTATGAAACAAAACATAACATAACAAACACTAACAGTCTTTACAATCACAAATAAAAACATAACAAAAAGTACAGAATATTAGTACCACTAAGAGTTTATAACCACACAAAAACTAAAAACATAAAACAGAACTAAAGATCCTTACTAATCATCACCCTCTTCTTCATCACTATCATCACTACGCCAAACACCTAAATGCTCATATAGTGCATATCTGGGATACTCAGGAAATACTACAACCCAATTACCTCTGTTGAGATGCTCCATAGCTAAGTTGTATTCCTCCTCATAATCACTTCATCTCTTCATATAACCATCCATATGCTCTATAAAATGTTCTAAATTTGGTACCTTTTCATTAGTATAAATAACATTATTCAATATTCTTTCTATAAGCTGTGACTGAGAATCAGATCCAGAAGTTTAACCTCGTGATGTAGAAGTATGTGAAGTAGAATCTCGCAAAGTTGCGGCAGGAGAACTACTGGAAAATCCACCCTTCCAACCAAAAATAGAATGAAGTGAATAAGTCTTCACATTCACACTGGTAATGGGCATCAATGGCTATAAGATCTCCACCCAGCTGTTATATCTAACACCAGCCTGCTCGCATAAAGAAAAGATCAAGGATGCAAATCCCAAACCAGCAGTAGTAGCAATGGTAATAGAACTGGTAATAACTCCATAAATCAATCCTTTAATATTAATAGGCTTGGACTGCTGAATACAGTAGTTCAAGGTTGCTCTATCTCGAGTTACTTCACTTAAATGATTTGTAGGAAGCAGACGAGCAGAAATAAAATAATGTCATGCCTTTGTAGTGGCATTGAACTTTGAAGTAGAAAAGTTTACTCTTCTTTCAATCGTAATCTTCCATAATCCTCTTCCAGCAATCAAAGATGAAATAATCTCATCTAGCTCCTCCTTAGTAGGACTATAGTTTGAATAAAAACACAAAGTACTCAGGGGCAAGTGATAAAACTGATTAATTACTTCAGGAGAAAATGGTATTTTCTTCCCCCTCACTATGACTCCTTTCTCATCAGCCTCAGAAAGATTAGAATAGAACTCTTGTACCACAAAAATCAAGGCGACAGCAAAAAATAATAGAGCCGCTCCCACTGGCGGCTATCAATCAACTCTTCTACAGTTCTTCCTAGACTTTTGAAACATCGCTTAGGAATTAATTTTATCAAATGCAGGACATGACTGTATCGATCTTGAGCTCTGAAAATAAAAAATTTACTTGAATCAAATGGAGCTTTTCCCTTACTTCTCTTCATTCTTAGTGCCATTCTCTAAAAAATGTATAAAATTCAAAATAAAATCTACAATCAACTCCAAATCACTAAACTCAACTCCTAAAAGCTTAAACTAATAAATACATTCATTTTCCATCAAATTTTCACCATGAATAGTGATTTTCGGGCAGCTCATAAATGTGCTCAAAGTACGTGGTGAAAATAAAAAACTTTTTGCATATAAGTGAAGTTCTTACATCTAGAAGATCAAATCTTACAAATTTGGCTTGAAGCTACCAAAAAATCCCCAAATAGGGTGTTAGCCTAGCTTCCAGTTTGAAAAAAAAACTAAAGAAGGCAAAAAGAGGTGTGATAACGGTGTTTTCAGCCCAAAATTTCACTTAAAATAATTTGCAAACTAGCGCTTAAGCGCGAATGGTTTGGCACTTAGGCGCCTGTCTTTCTGTTTAGGTTGTGCTTAAGCGTAGGTTTTGATGCTTAGGTGCTAGTGCACAAATTTTGATTTTTTTTTTCCAATTTAAGTGAAATGCAGGTCAAGCCTAAGTCAACCAACCTTATATGGTTTTAAGACACTGTAATAACTATTTCCTCCCCTCTTATCTCTTCTCTTAATCAAGATTCACCAATATTAACTAATTGATTCAGTACCAAACAACATAAAATTTCACACAAACAAAACATTTATATTAATTCACGAACCATTACAAATGTTTCCAAATACATAGATTCTCAATCCAACTAATCTCAGATCAGAAAATTCTTAAACATAATACTAGATCTTAATAACATAAAACACACATTAAAACACTTACCATAAAAAAATTCTAAACGCATAAACACTAAATTACAAACTTAATTTCATTCCCTAGTTGATGGAACGATATATGGCCTATCATTAGTCTCTCCTTCTATATTTGGAATGTATATCTGAAAGAACGAATGATGATTAATAACTCTGGTTGAATCTTCCTCAATCCACTTATTCTTTTGATACATTGCCTTGTGTGCTTCTTTTATAAAACTGGTATGACTGAACTGCATCTTAAGTTGTCATCCCATATGATCCAGATGTTCGTTAACTTCTATCACTTTTGCTTCATTTAAAGCCACATTAGTCTCAATTTTAGTGATTTTCTACGTTATTCCCTCGATACTAATGGCTAGGAAACCATTATACCTCTTTTGCGCACTCTAACTAATGAAATTCTATCTCATTACTTCCTCCTTCTTCTTTAAATCACTCTCCCAAGATGACATTTTTCAAAACTTCTCTCTTTTCACTTTGAATTTAAGGGTTAAATGAAGGTGTGGTGAAATTTCTCTTTATTCTCATCTATTTATAGGCTCTAAACCTCCCCCATAACTCCTAGGCATGTCCTAGAAATTCTTTCACACGTTCAAACCAACCAATTCGCGGTTAGAGCTTCTAGAAACCAAATTCGCACATGGTTTTTTTTAATTTTCACCCTTAAGCGCTGGATCTTGGCTCTTAAGTGTCAGTGCTCAATTTAGCACAAGTCAACTAAACGTCAAAACATTCATTTTAACATTTCTAAGTCATCTTATAAGATCTTAGAATAATCACTAACTCAATATATAGTCAAAATACTAC
Source organism: Phalaenopsis aphrodite (assembly GCA_003013225.1). NCBI lineage: Eukaryota > Viridiplantae > Streptophyta > Magnoliopsida > Asparagales > Orchidaceae > Phalaenopsis > Phalaenopsis aphrodite. The sequence continues at coordinate 461,011 of NEWO01000453.1, read as the reverse complement.
CAGAATTTTCTAAATCACACTCAACAACCTAAAAATAAAAACAAACACATCGATAACTATGGGGTGCCTCCCACAAAGCGCTTGGTTTAACACTGTCAGCCTGACTTAACCAATGCTTATTCTGGTTGACCCAACATCAGAAAATAATTTAATTTAAGTTGGTCACCTAAAAAGTAGGATTTCAGCCTGTGACCATTCACTTTGAATATTTTATCAATTTTAGAATCTTTGATATCCACAACTTCATATGGATAAACTTTTATTACAAAAAATGGGTCCATCCACTTGAACTTAAGTTTGTTTGGAAATAATCTTAATCTTGTACTGTAAAACAAAACTTGTTGCCCTGGTAGAAAATTTTTAGTAAGAATCCTTTGATCATGCCACATCTTCATCTTTTCTTTGTAAATCCTAGCACTTTCATAAGATTCATTCCTTATCTCCTTAAGCTCATTCAATTGCAATAATCTCTTCTCACCAGCATCTTTAAAATTTTAATTAAATTCCTTAATCACCCAATATGCTTTATGTCAGTTCAATTGATAACTGGCATGCTTTCCCAAATATTAGCTTGCGTGGGGACATTCTTGGAATATTTTTCCAATATTCTTTTAATTTTGCAATTGGTTAATTCAACCAAACCACTTATCTGAGGATGATAAGAAGTAGCAATTCTATGGTTAATATGATATTTCTTTAATAATTTCTCCATTATTACATTTCTAAAATGACTTCCTCCATTAGTTGTGATTACTCTCGGTATCCCAAATCTACAAATAGATTCATTCTAAAAAACTTTGCAATACTTTGAGCATCACATTAAGATAAAGCAGCAACTTCTATCCATTTGGATATATAGTCTACTGCTAACAATATATATAAATTTTTGAAATATGGTATAAATGGTCCCATGAAATCTAATCCCCAAACATTAAATATCTCAACTTCTAACACATAATTGAGGGGCATCTTATTCATCCTAGAAATATTGCCTACTCGTTGACATCGATCACAAGTTTTAATATAAGCGTTAGCATCTAAAAAGATTGTAGGCCACTAAAATCCATATTATAGAATTTTGCATGTTGTTTAATCAACACCAAAATGTCCCCCAAAATAAGAATTATGATATTTTTGGATAATTTCATAAGTTTCTTCTAAAGTCACACATCATCGAATAATAAGATCCTTTCCTTGTTTAAATAAAAATGGGTCATCCCAAAAATAAGTCTTAGCTTCAAATACAAATTTCCTCTTTGGTTGGTATGTTATTCCATGTGGTATAAGATCACTAATAATATAGTTGATAATGTCGACATACCATGGATTACACCACTCGTTAACATTGAACAATTCTTCTTTTGAAAATGTTCATTAATTTCTTTTTCAAAATTGAGTGATTTATCTAATTCAAGCATGGAACAATGATCAGCAATTTGATTCTTAGCTCCCTTCATATCTACTATTTTAAAGTCAAATTCTTGCAAAAGAAAAACCCATCTTATCAATCTAAGTTTTGCATCTTTCTTTTTCATTAAATAGTTACTAGCAGAATGATCTGTATGCGCTATACATTTAGTTCCAATTAAGTATGATCTAAATTTATCAAAAACATATACTTCTACTAATAACTCTTTCACAAATGTGGTATACTTAATTAGAGCTTCATTAAGAGTTCTACTATCATAGTAGATAACCTTAAAAATCTTATCATGCTTCTGTTCCAAAACTGCTCCGATAGCATAATCACTATCATCACACAATAATTCAAAATGTTTTTCCCAATCTGGTGAAATAATAATTGGTGCAGTGACTATTTTTTTCTTTTAACATATCAACTTTTTAAAATTAAAATTTACTTCTTTTTCAAGTAAATGGCATAGAGGCTTAGCAATTTTTTATAAGACTTTAATATAACGCCTATAGAATCCAGCATTTCCTATAAAACTTATAATTTCCTTCACAGTTTTTAGGTGAGGTAAATTAGCTATCACTTAATTTTTTGTAGAATCTACTTCCATACCATTTTTGAGAGGTAAACTCAACTTGCTTACCTCTCACGAGAATGTGATCATCATCAGTAAATATCAAGTTGGCATACAACTCCCAAATCATTAGCACAATCGCTACTACAGTGAAATAGCAAAATCATTCCCAGATTCTGGCAAGAATCAACCTCTTGATCTTGCCACCCGGGTTAGCAAATGCCCATTCCTGGATCAATCTTCTCGATTCGATTTGAGTGTTATAACTGTGCTAAGCCTCCAAATTAACAAATTTTTGTGCATCAAAATCATCTATCCTTCCTCTCTTCACTCGTGGAGCCATATAAAATTCTACCAAAATCTAAATAAAATCCAAATAAATTACAAAACAAAAAATCTAACTCCTCAAGTAAGATTATTTGTTAAGAAACTTTTCACCATAAGTTTTCTTCAAGCTAATTGATAGAGAATCCCAACTTTCAGATTTTCCATAATGTAGGAAAAATTAATGGTGAAAATAATAAATTGCTAAGTTAAATTGAAGCTCTTATCAAGAGAAGTTGAAATCTGTGATTTTTAGCCTCCAAAATCTTCTCTATTGCGCTCAATGTGAAGCCATAGGTCAAGGTTTAGAGATAGGAGATGACCCAAGTAGTAAAAATTGACTTTTACTGTGAGATTTCCCAGTATTTTAGGCAATCTTGCATTTTCGGGAACTTGGCGTATCATGCACTAATCTAACACATCATGCGCCAACTCTCTGTAAACTGGCGCATCTTGCGCCAAACTAGCGCATCTTGCACTAACGCCTTAATTTTTATGTATTTTGTTTTATGTGAAAATCTATTCCATACTGCTTTACGTCTACCTCTAGTTAATTCAAATGAACCTTTATAAGCATAAGTAAACATTACTCTAACATCCATCTTTCACAAACAACACAAAACTCACTTTATATATAAAATTCGTGCTATTACAAACTAACATTTATCAATCCAAAAAACATCTATTTTAGTATTTAAAGCAAACCAAAACATCCTAACACTGAAATCTAAACATCAAAATTCCAAACACAAATATCGATATTGTTCAACAATAAAAGTAAATGCAATTTAACACAATAAAAAACTAAAAGAAGTGGTACTAAATAAAACATTATGTGCATAGATTAAGTTCGAACATCTTCTTCACTCTCATCGTCTTGAATATCTCTCATAGATTGGTAGTGCACATACAAGTTATAGAAGGGTCGATAAGGATACTCATAAGTCGAATCCTCCCCAATCCAAGCATGTTTCTTGAACATACGTACGAAACTATCTTCAATATGATTGGTATGCTCAAAATGTTCTTTAAGTCTCCAATCTAAGTGATCCAACACTTCTAAAATATTTTCAATTGCATGCATAAGATTCTACATCTCTTTCTCTATCTTCTTGATTCTTTTCAAAAGTGCATTAAAATTGAAGTAAGGCTGAATAGGTGATGAATTCTGGGACTCCTGATCAATCAGTGCATTTATATCATTTTCATCTCCCATTCTAATACAGTTGCAATAGACTTCTGGATCCATCAGCTTCCAAGGAAGAAGCACTTTTCCCAACTCTCATAAGGTACTTGCGCGTGACTGCATAGTAGGAAAATAGTAGATGGATGTCCAAGTCTGGTTGCAGACCCATTCACAATCAAACCCAAAATTGATTTCACAATGAATATTATAATATCAATAGGTTTTCCTGTTTGAATACAATAATTTAAAATAACACTCTCCTTAGTTACCTTACTAATTTTCATAGTAGGCAATAATTTTAATGAAATAAATAAGTGTCAAGCCTTAAAAGAAGAATTTAACAACGATGATAAAAAACTTACATTTCCAACATCTCTAGCCTCCCAATTTGCATCTTCATCTGTAAGGTATTGATAGAGCTCATTCCTATTATCTCTCATAGGGGTAATACTCGCCTAATGGTAGATAGAGACATTTTCAATCATAAACATCTCGTTTATTCTTGAAGGAGTGAATTGCACAAACTTGCCTCACACAGACAATTACTTGGTTGATTTCATGTAGACTGGCATAAAACTCTTTCACCACAGGGACGACTACGGTAGCCGTAGTGTAACAAAGCATTTCTCAACATCTCTACGCAATAATCTATTCAACTGGAGTATACAGTGTATTGAATCCTTGATTCAGAAACCCCCTTTCTTTGATTAGCATCTTCTTCACTAGAAAAAAATCATGCAACTTTTACACATCGAAACTAACAAACTTTCTCTAGTTGAAAATCCTAAATCTAGCAGAATTTTAGAGTGAAATGCCATTGGAATTGAAATCTAGTGACTCCTCCTTCATTTTCTCCTCCAAAATAGACTTTGGAATCAGTTTTTTGGAGTTATAAGGAGAAGAACCCGCAAAAAACCGCCTTTAAAAATTTTTTAAGCCATTTTGATCATTGCGGAGGATCATGCACCAATTCTGGCATATCATGCGTGAGCTCTCTAAAATTCGGTGCATCATGTGCCAGTTGCAAAAATTTGCTTTTTCGTTTTCAATCAAAAATTCTCAATTTTTCCATAAAATTAGGTCAATAAAGATGTTTTTTTAATTTTTTTCTTAAATACACGGACTCTATGGAAACACAAATACAAATATATGTAAACTGTTCTGAACAAAAACTCAAAAAGAAAAATAAACAACGATAAGTGCGGGTTGCCTCCCACAAAGTACTTGGTTTAATGTCGTCAGCTCGACATTCCAAGTTTTTATTCTGGGTGACCAAACATTATAGTTTTTTTTTAAAATCTGGTCTTTGACCATCAAAATGTTGTTTCAATCTGTGCCTATCTGCTTTAAATATCATTCCAGTCTTAGGATCTTTAAGATTAATAGCTCCATAGAGATAGACTTTTACAACTTTGAATGACCCTTTCGACCTAGAATTTAGTTTTCCATGAAATAATTTCAATCTTGTATTGTATAATAAAACTTCATATCCAGGTTTAAATTCCTTTTTATTATCTTTTGATCATGTCATTCTTTCATTCTTTCCGTATAATTCCTAGCATTATCGTAAGATTCATTCCTAATTTCTTCAAACTCATTCAATTGCAATAATCTTTTCTCACCAGCATCTTTCAAATTGAAATTGAATTCCTTAATAGCCCAATATGCTTTATGCTCAAATTCTTTTGGTAAATGACAAGTCTTCCCAAAAATTAATCTATAAGGGGACATACTTACATGTGTCTTATAAGCTATTATGTATGCCCATAATGCATTATCTAATCTAACAGACCAATCCATTTTACTAGGATTTACACTTTTTTCCAAAATTCTCCTAATTTCATGATTAGATACTTCTATTAAACCACTTGTTTAGAGATGATAAGCAGTTACAATTTTAT